>CM073774.1:91967974-92131390 GCA_037158775.1 Hetaerina titia | reverse complement strand
ATTTCAGCGTAATTTTCAACACAAGTCTTCGTGACTGGGGGCCTTTGAACTAAGCGAATCGCAAGTTTCTATGACGATTGTTGACATAATAACCCTCAAAAAATGTTCCCGCGGCAGTTTGCGGGATAGCATTTGTGTGTGGGTGTACAACACTCAGTTCCGTTGACGGATTTGAGTCGACAGCGCCGGATGCTCATCGCGATCGAGATTCTTTCCCCGCGCACCCCACCGCGGAAGATTCCGTGGACACTCCCCCAAGCATCCGTCTGCACACGTCGGAAACACCCTGAGTATTAGTGGGGGAGGGGGGAGAGGTTATTGGACTTCGTATCGTTCACACGATCAGTCACCGGCTCCAACGCCCACTGCACTCGAATGCACCTGCCCCTGGGCGGGCCCCGGCCCTCGGCCACCGCGCCCCCGGGAGGACGGTCGCCTCGGATATCGATGGCATCCGGCACCGCCTGGGACGTCTCCGAGGTGGAATCCGGGAGCTTCTCGCCGCCCCCCTCCTACCCGGGCCGGGCAACGCCGCCTCCGATGGGACGTCCAGATTAAGTGAGCACGACGGATGCACCTTCGGGGGCGGCGAATGATGGACCGGAGAGTCAGTCCTCCGCGGACGTTCCGGTCTGCGGTTAAGTGGTGCGAGCGGGGATTTATCGGACAGTGGTCGCGGCCGCCTCCGCGGCGTCGGGCCCCGAGATCATTAAGGGGCAATAACAGTGCGTGCGCTTCGCTTCGTTTCTTTCGCGACCCCTCTCTGTGCATCCGGGGCTTCAAGCGTTATGCTCTCGGCGACCGATGCTCAAACTCTTTAAAACGAATGAAAAAAAAAGCTCCTTTAAAGATATCAGTGGTCGGGATCTGAGCTTCAACGTGCCATGAGGGAAATATTTAGTATTCATCGTGAGAATGCCCAAATATTAAATATTTATATCATTCCTATCTTGTGATACCAGATAGTTGAAACAGTTCTGCTTACATTCACGACCTATTAGTGATGAAATCCTCACCAGAGAGCCTCGCTTGATCCAGATGCTGCACTGGCAGGCTCAGATCCACCCCTCTTGGTAAATAACTGAATATGTGATAATTTTGTTCGTAGTTTTGCCAGTCATTCTGGTAAAAATTAGCAAGACAAAAGTTTTCCTAGAAGAACAGAGAAAGGTATAATGAATACAGATCGATAATTAAAATAATATCACAATAGAAATGATTTCTTATTTTTAATAACAACTTTTAACCATTTTGTTTGACTTACAGCAAATTTCATTATAATTCTTCAATAGTAACGGTTTACTTATTCTTAATATTTAATTTTCACACTACTTTTTCACCATATGCAATGTTTTCTATGAAGCAACGAGTGTAAAAAAGCGATGAGGCTCTCTCAATGCAAGGAACTCATTTTTTATCAAACCAAAGGCGAAATGGTCTGCTTATAAATTTTTCAATAAAAAACGATTAAGATAAACTTGTCGGTCAAGAATTTCTTCTTGGATTGTATGGGTTACTTCATTTTTTTACCTTCTCGCCGTCGCCGTCTCCTTTCCTTTGCCACTCCCATGACGTCTTTTTGGTTGTTGATTCCTGCAACGAAGACATTACTAGTAACGCAAATGTACTTTATTAACTTAAGAGTGAGCGAAAAATGCAACAGACATGGAAAGTAATGCATTAAAATAAATGGGAAAAAAGTATTGTAACACAGTTGGCAATTTCATTTTTGTTGTTACATTTGCTGTCACTCACGAACTGAGGAAAAGGAATTGAAGTGATGAGATTTTCTTTTTCTTTAATCATAAAATTTCATTCTCAAGAGCAATGACTTGGAATTATTTTTGCTGCAGCTTAAAAACTTTTGCCCGGAACATTTTTTTCCATATCGATGACTGCCTATATTTCCTAAAAGAGTTTAAATGTTCCAAAAATATATAATTTTTAAAATATTTTCATTGAATTCTTCAATTATGAAAGAAAGCTTTAAATTATGAATGATTTTTTCTTCTGTCAGTTGAAATACAAAGTATTTTTTCTTACGGTAATATTATATTTTCCCGGTAGGGAAAAAAGTAAAATAATAGTCAAACGTTTTAATTAAAATAAGCTTTCCGTATTAACACTGTGCTATTTCAGTTATGAATTTTTCAGAGTAAAAAAGAAGAGATATTTTACCTTTATAATTTCCTTGATGAGTAAAATATGTTACAGTTTTTCTTCCCATTTCTTTTCAACCAGGATATTTAACTTTGTTTTGAAAGATTGCCGATTTGAAAAAAACACATTCCTTATATGAAAAAGCGAAGATGTTTTCAAAATTAGTGCTGACATTCAATTACGTTGTAATAAAGGCCGCTCTCGTGGAATAAATGGTGCATGCCACTTTTGCCGGAACCCAAAGAGCGGCCTCCCATAGCTAAGAAATACCATTCTGGATTAAGGAAAACACTTGCGAAATGAGGATTTGCAGTACGCATATTTATCAAGACACAGCCACAGGCTTAAAAAAGAACTTTCCTGCAAATGCCAGTGCATGAAAATTTAAACTTTGTTCTGTGATGACATTATTTATCTAATTTAGCAATGTATTTAAAAATTAATAATGAAGATTATGCACTAATGGAGCAATGATAGGTGATAAAATTGTGCATTAAGCTTGGAAAATTGGGTTCGGAGACCATGACCATGGTTAAGGATGCTGATAGAGATGGAGAAATATCCCAAGTGATTGTTTTCTGCTTGCGCAGGATGTTCTGAGAGGGTAACGAGGAGGTTGACGAAGAGGAATGCCTTGAAAATCCATCAACAACACAGTCTGATGAAAATATGCAAAAAGTGATACACACACTCAATTTTGATTGACCCCCAAGTGTCAGGATGTTAGTAGAAGAGCGCAATATCTATAAAACCACAGTAAATTGCATTCTTACAGAAGATTTAGCCATGAGAAAGGTGTGCCAAGATGGTTCCCAAGGTTCTGTCGGAAGACTGCTTGGGTAACAATCTCGCCCTGGACCTCTGGGACTACGTTGAAAGAGACCCGGATTTTTGAGAATATATGGTTACTGGTGACGATAGTACGATACTGGTCTCTGAATACGATTCAAGTATAACGTCTTTGAGTATCATTTTGGACCACTGAATTTTGTCAAAGAGATCATGACGAGGTATTTGAACGAGGATCCTGTTAATGCCTTACAGGAAGCATACCACAACTATAATGGCACTGGTATTGGTGTGTCGATAAATATGGGTGATATTATAAAGGATCTCAGCAATTTGTACTCTGATCTGCAATTTTTTTCCACAGATTAATTTTACTTTGTTTTGGGATAACTCTTGTAGGCTTAAGTAGCTGGGTTCACTAAAAATAGAATCGAAATGTCTGTGAGTCAAAGTGAAGTAATACAAAAAATGCCACATAAATGTTGAAGTAATTATAGGATCTGCTTACAAAACGAATGCGTTTTTTAGTTGTTTCTGATGGAATTATATTAACGCCAATAAATTACAATATATTTTACACACATTCTAACAAAACTCCTTTTGGGAACACCATAGTGTTTTAAATAGTTCTCGACTTTAGTATCAATATACCACTAAACGTATATTTTCAAACTAATTTCACCGTGTCCTAATATCGTTGCATCTAAAAATACCGGTAATAAGTAACTTGCGCAATGGTATTGCGTCTAACAAAACTCCTTGCGTCACGTTCTTGCGTTGAATTCCAGGACATCTTACGAGCTTAAGTGGAAGTAGTCGTAAAAGTGCAGCTCTGGAGAACACACCGTTCCTTCCGACGGGTGCGGAATCCTGGTTGGCCATGTAAGTGGTCTCGACACAAAAGGGGCGGTCGTGTATGGGGTCCTGTACTCGAAGGGGATCGAACACGTGTCCCCGTGACAGGAGGCCTTTGAACTAACGACTCCACGTCCGACCCCGCGTAACTAATGCGTGCGTATCAGCGCAGTCTCGAGATAACCCCACCCTACCGCGAGGGTGACCTCATATCCGCGGGTCATCAGGAAGGAGGCTGCCTCCATGAGAATGCCCGCGCAAGATGATGACTCAAGTTAGTCCAGCGAGGTAGATTGAGAATGTCGCACTTGATCGACATTACCTGCCGACGAATTTATCGGTTATGATCGCCCTCATTTGCCCCCCTCGACGCCCAAGCGTTAATCATCGCCCCCCCCCTCCATGGCGCTTACAGAA
Source organism: Hetaerina titia (assembly GCA_037158775.1). Lineage (NCBI taxonomy): Eukaryota > Metazoa > Arthropoda > Insecta > Odonata > Calopterygidae > Hetaerina > Hetaerina titia. The sequence goes on along the minus strand of CM073774.1, from coordinate 92,127,169 downwards.
TTCCATCTTCCATTTTGTAGGTCAGGGATTGGCAAATGTTTGCAGTTGGATATCAACCTGCAGGTACCACGACCCGTGCTAAATCCTTATCTGTCCACGATTCCCCCTCTTTCCTTCCTCCAAAGCGAATTTATTTGACGTGTCGGCCACTAGCGGACTCTTGCACGGTGCTCCACAAACGTCGACGACCCGCAAAACCCCTCTTCGATGAATAAATAAAAATGGTTGAGATTTTAATTTGCAAATTTCTAAATGACGCGCTGCCATGACTCCCTTAGATAACCATTGAATGTGTCTCAAACAATTTTAATTATGGTCCTACAACTCCTACTACAACATGAGAAACAATGAGGAAAAATTATGTAATTAGACCAGGGAATTTCGAAATGATGCTCAACTTCACCTCAGTTAAAGCATAGCCTTACGTACTTGACTAATGATAAATTCCCCGGTCAAGGGGAATGATTATTTACACTCTGAAATTGTTGCGTTGTAATTCACATTTAGCGGATGACTCCGTTGAAAGTTACTGTCGCGGCATCTCTCCCGCAGTTTCTTGGAATTTTTCCTATAAGGGCATTAAAGAGACTCAAACGTACGGATATTATGCAAATAGTTTTTGCTTAATAAGATTTTATTGTAGTACAATGATGCAAAAAATGAATAACAATCAAATAAAAATTTCTGGCTACAGTAAAATGAGACCAGTGCTCTCATAATTACAGTAGTCCTTGAATAATCGGTCATTGAACGAAGGGAAAGCACTAACAGGAAATCTTCCGCTGTCACCCCAGTATTGTAAGGGAATATTATTAATGTTGAATCCTTCTTCCGCATAATATTCTTTCGTCAAATTCTCAAGTTTCCACACTGAATTTTATTTAAGCATTTATTTATTAGTAGGTAGACGAATATACTTCCATATGCCAATAGGACATATGGAAGTACATTTTTGCATATATACCTATTCATTTGTAAGAGTCGTTCGAGATTGCAAAAATATCTTTTCCTGGCCCTGAATTCTAAGTGTGAGAAGCAATGTAGGTCTAAGCACACACTCATAAGATTTTTGCGTTCCATAAAGGCGAGTTTTATCAGTAAAAAGCAATAGCAGATCAACAGCAATAGCAGCAGTAAATCAAGGAAATGACAAAAATGACGAAAAAATATTTTTAACGAGTAAATGAAGAAGTGTGCAGTTTAGAAAGTGGGAGGAATGAGAAAAATAAATAAAATTACTTAGAGTGAAATCCCAAAATATTAAAAATAAATTGTAAATCCATTGCTTTACATGAAGACGGAAGATTATTTTTTTATGATTAGATAAGCGATAAATTCAAAGTTTATATCTTTGATAAAGATTGGGTATTCTTTGGAGTTACAAAATGTTTATTTGATAGTTGTGTCCATCCAAAAACCTACCTTAACTGGTAGATTACCTACAAAAAAATCTTTAATAACGAGTAGGATCGTATCGAATATAATTTCGTTGTTTTTCCCTTTTACGGACCGTCATGGACGAAATATGGTTTCATTCCTCCAGTTTTTTTAAAGATAATGAAATCAGCTGTAATTGACTGATTCAACCACCTATGAAATGTCTTATCTAACACTTACCATGCATTCAATTAAAACGTTTACCTCACTTATGTCAACTGGCCGTTCAGTTATGGATGCGGGATTGGTTTTACAGGATCGTATCGGCCTTAATTCGCAGGATCTGCGCGGACCGCTTATTTGAAGATTCGCACGCATCCTGACTCTTCGCGGGGGAAATTCGCACCTCTGCCCGATCACGTTAATTGTCTTCGGAAACAAAGAGAAAGGGGGGCGCAATGTAGGTTAGCGAGCCCCCCGCGGCCGTGGTGCTCGGCCGCCTCATCGGCTCCCCTCGCCGCCCCCGAGTTCAAGGGTCCCCTCCCTTCGCCCCCCTCTCTTCCCCACCCCCCCTTCATCCAGAGGGGCCGCGCGGTGGTGATGCATTGCCCCCGCGACGCGCAGGGAAAGAGATTGAAAGAGGCGGCAGCGCGCCGGCTGCGGAAACAAATGGGTGGCCGCGAGGGCCGAGACATCATCCTCGGGAAAGGATTGGGGCGCTCACTGACGTGTGCTGGTCGTTCCGTGCCCCCACACCCAAGCTCTCTCTCTTTCTTTCCGAATCTACCCCTTCCAATCTCCCTCCACTCTTACATTACTTATGTCACTCCAATGCGAAGGTGATAATGCCTTCACCTGGAGAATTCTTTAAGCCTATGATTGAAGCGGGAGGGGCAGGTATTTTCTTTGACCAAAGGTATCATTGGGGTTTATCCATTAGAAATCACCTTATGTCACTCTATATACTTGCTTCTATGAGTCAGCTTCTCATCATATCTTTATCATATTCGTGCATAGGTATTTGGATATGATGAAGCTAAATTTTAATGATTGAAAAATAATCGAATTCTGTGCTCTATTTTGAAAAAAGTCTTTGTACATCAATGAATTCCTCCTATTAAAAGTAATTATTTAACTAATCACAATTCCATTTAAAATCAACCTGCTTGTTTCAATTTGGTCTTCAATTAAGAACTAATGTTTTTTTACATTCATTATAATTCTCAATATTTAAATAAAAATCTTAAAATTGTTGGAATGAGTTGAACAATTTATAATTTTTGGCTTCTAGTTAAATATGTACGGGATTACAAGAGACAACCTTGATTTTTTTCCATAATTATACAATGCTACCGGCTGTTCATCATAGGTTTACTCTAGAGAAATATCATAAGGGCATTTTTCTTGGTTTTGAGATGCTTGATTTAGATTTTAATAAAATAAACACTTTTGTACTTAAGTGTGATTCAGTACTCTGGATGTTAGAAAACAACACCAATTTTCAGATCGTTATCTTAGGATGGAATAGAAACTTTAGTATTTCTTATATTACTTTGAATATTTCAATTTTTCACGATTTAAAAAAACTCGTGAAGCGAGGCAATATGGTTATTTTCACGTCAAGGCGTTTATTTTCAAACCCCACTTCAAAAAATCAAGATGATCAAGTTAATCCAAAAGGGTCACACTAGAGTGACACCTTATTTTCTGCTCCAAGAGCTCCAAATATCCAGAGTAGACAGCCTTGATTTTTTTGCCTTGTCTTGCCAGTTCCTCTTGATGGAAAATTCGTTTGGGCACTTGGGCACAGCAAAAGTTATTCTCTGAAGGCATGTAATGTTAGAAATATCTTCTTGAAGAGTTGTAATGTGGTTTTTCTGCTTATCTCAGCGTCTCTTAGACTTTTCAAAACAACGGGCAAAATTCTATTTCGGAATTATTATCAGCTTTCTCGTCGCATTCTCTTTTATCTCGTCAAAATGAAGACTTTCGTGCTGCAGCTAAAGGGAACTTGCTCCAAGCTGCAAACGACCATCCAGGTTTTCTAAAAAAGGTCATAACTGGAGATGAGTCATGGGTTTACGACTATGACCCTGAAACAAAAGCCCAGTTTTCCCAACGGTCGGTTGACGAGATAAAGTGAGGTCTCAAGGAGAGTACTTCGAAGGGGACGAAGGCCTTATTGTTCTATGTACGCTATTTTCTTCTAAGTATTGCATGGTTGCAATATAGTATATTCGTTGGATGCGGAAACGTTCGGGGCAGACCTTTTCTGTGTGTGTGGGTACATATGTATGTACGTATATTTTGTATTAAACTTTGACAGCAACACACAATAAGAGAACGCATAGAAGGAACACTTATCAAGAAATAACGTGTGAGTGTTCCTTTTATGTGTTCTCTTATTGTGTGTTGCTGTCAAAGTCTTTTATTTAACACTTCCGTGTTACTTCGAAGAAATCATATAGTATACATATATTTTTTTATATATGTATCTGAAAAATGTATATACATGTAAATAATATCATATTACTATTTATTTTTCGAATCTGAATTTGGAACTCGTGCCGAACTCCAGCTGCTAATTTATTAAAAGCGAAAAGTTTTTAGATATTTTTTTTTAATTATCAGTGGTATTGAATGACTGACACTTTTTAATGTCGTAATTGCTTTCAAATAGATGTCAGTCGAGTTTTGTATCGCTGATCATCATCTTGATGCTCGGCATAGCGATCTTTTAAGAATTCCTGCTTGCTTCTCACTCTCAGACGCACTGGTAGTCGTTTCTGCGTGGGCCGTGTAAAGAAAGTTAATCCACTTTACAGTTTCCCGTACACTCACAAGAGGGAGGGAAGCACTTCCGTAATTGCCTTTACTTGTTGTAGTCCACAAATTTCTCTTGGGAACTTTCTCCAAAACCTATGATACTAATATTTGTGTTTATTTCATTTCAAATTTTAAATCAAATTCTAGTCGTAAGCGGAATGAAGAAAACACAATCTTTCATTTTGTGAATATGCCATAATGACTTATCTTTAAGTACTTTGATGAGCAAGACGAATGGTCACCCTGGGTGACCTATAACTTGTGTCTGAGCATGTGTCTGTCAGTACGAATTAATTGAATAGATTAAATTATATTAAATTGTTGCTGAAAAGACTTCATTTCCTAACCGATTCTAACTTCAAGTAACTGTAGCTCAAGATTGCGTTATTTGTTGGTTAAATACTTGTTTAATATTTTTATTAAATATTCCTCACGCTTAATGTTGATTAATTTGTTTATTTTATTCAATGATGTATTCTCTTTTGTATTTTTAATCATTTGTTTACTGATGCGAAAACATTCGTTCACTTGTAAAAATTTTTTATTGCACTTATGTAAAATTTTATTTGAAAATAATAGTCCTACTGCAGGACTTTTTGTTACACTTTTTGCATATCTAACATTACGGTGATCATAATTTTATACTGTCTGTATACGTCTGAGTTCTTGTACAATTTCCTATTTGTTGATAAAATTATCAAATAATTTGTTTTGCACTCCCTTTGCTTTTTTGGAATGGCATTGACGATATCAACAGCTAATTTGTACTATTAAAGTTCCTCCTGTGATGTATCATATGATTTCTAACACTATATGCGTACATAATATGATGTTCCCAGTAATGAATTTTTTCAAAATCTTAGTGTTATTTTTCTTCTGAAATATCATTAGCTAGAACTTAACTGTATTCAACAATAGCACGTTCTGAAAGTATCTAAGTAACACTATTATTGCGGATTGCATATCGCTATTCCAATTATTCGTATATACTAGAACTGGGTGTGTGTGTATATATATATATATATATATATATATATATCGATGATGCGGAAGTACTCACGAGAGCAATATAACTTTTGGACGGCACAATAGAACACAGAATAAAACAGATAATACGTAAAAGGACACGCACACTGTAGATGATTTAAGCTTTCGGCCTACTCCGAGGCCTTCTTCAGGTCAGACTCTATATATATATATATATATATATATATATATATATATATATATATATATATATACACACACACAAGTGACAGCAAGTCTAGTGATGATTTTTTTTCTCAAGAAAAGAAAAAATGAATAAAACTCCCCTCTGTATATAAACCCTCACTCTAACCTAACGCATTCCTAATCTTGTTTGCTATACATATTTTTGTCTAAATGATTACCTTAATGTGCTTTGACTCTATCAATAAATTTACTGAATTAACTTAGCGAAGCGGGTAGTGTTAAAACCCTGAATGTAGAGTGTCGAATTTGAAACAGAGTAATTCCTCTGCATACCCTGAACACAAAACTGCATATATGATCACCTGATCCCTCTTGCGGGAACCCAGTCATAGGGACCTTTACTACTCTGGTAAATCTGTGACTTTCGCTCTTTAGGGGTTAATAAAAGATGATCTCTGACCTCTCATACAAAATTAATCTTCATTGTGGGACCATTGTAGCTTGGTTTCTGGCTATGTTGTGTATTCTTAATTTCTCCGGTACATCTTGAGTATGATTAATACATGGTACATTGGCGTGGTACATTCCCGAGTTTTCACGATCCCTTAGTCCCTCACTCGCGCCCGTTCGCGTTCCCTCGAGCTCTCTCTTTTTCTCTCTCAATCTTCTCGCCCTATTCTTCCACCTCACTCCCTTTCATCCCTGGCGTTCAGCTCTTTTTCCTGGCCTTGCCCCGCCCCACCTGTATCCCACCACCCCCGTGTAAATCCGGCGCCGCGATATCTCTTTCCTTCCTCGCCGACTCCGCTCCGTCTACTCCACTCCGCGAGCGACTCTCTGCGCGTCGGAATGAAAACCTCCTCGCCCCGCCCCCTCTCCTCCGACACCACTCGTCCTCGTAAATTAAGAGCAAGAAAGATTTCGGTCGTTTCCCTTCCTCCGTCTCCTACCCTCGATGCCGCGTTTAATTTACGGCCACGGCGAAAGGAGTTGTTGGTAGGATTTTTATTTCCATCACAGGCGTAATGTCATGGTGGTGCGCGTTATCTCAGCCGAGTGCGCGAAGACTCTAGATAGGCTGGCAATAATAAACGCGTAAATTATCCCTTTATTTTGAAGGAATTCGTTACAGTCTCGTAGAAATTTCCGCAGAGGTTGGACTTTGACTTTTGTTGTGACATGTGTAGAAATCTGGGTGCCTCGCGAAACACGAAAACTATCTTTAAAATGTCGGTTTTCTTTATCGCATTTGCTTTGCACCTCGTAGGTTTCCTCTCTTTTTTTTTAAACTTATGATACGAACGACCCGCTAAAGCTAGGAGGGATCAGAGTAATGTTCGCGTCAACATGCGTTTGCGAACATGTTAATGTGTGATAGCTGTCGTATTCTACGAGGCTCTTGAATGCGTTATCCAATAATGGGCTGCACGAAATGCACAACTAGGCATGCGTTCAAATAAATGTTTTACTATATTTTCATTTCGTAACATTTCTCTTGTTGAGAAATGGATTCCATACAGCTTGCAATTTTTTTGTTTGAATTACAAATGTAATCCAATGATGGCGAGGTAAATATCTGTAGTCCTTATTTTTATCACACCAAAATGATATTAAGAATACACATGATGTAAGTTTGTCGGCTGCTTTGTAGCCTTCAGTTCTTGGATTTTACGGAGAGAGATATTGACCCGAGTTCTCCTATTACAGTTCTCTTTTTCCTTATTTTTTTAAAGCTGTTATGACTGGCGTGGAGGGGTGTATAATAAAGTTACGACGTAATTAGATGTCCGTTCTTTTCAGAGTTTAAAAACTATCCACTGTTTCAAACAATGTGGTGATAAAATCCTAAGCGGATTGTAAACTTCGAGACTTTTAATAGTTAAAGTACAAATTATCTTGAACATTGAAATGTATTCCAAGACATAAATCGGTGCTTTTTAATTTTATCATCATGAAAAACATCATTTTATGCTAAATTCACGAGATTTTCGTATCATTTTCATTGTATACCAGCGAACGAAGTTTGTGCATATGCCCATCTTTGTAGCTTTAGGTATCTACTCTATTGTGAAGTAGCGATTTTTCGCATTCGGTTACTTTGTTGCTCAGTTTTGAAAAAATAATTACTGCGCTATGGGCTCAGAAGCTAGAATGAGATGCATTTCTTAAATAAATATCAGAATTTGTATAAGTCATAAATGAATCAATCTTAAATATATACATTTCCTCCTCAGTTAATACCTTATTAGATCAACATATCTTGGTAAATATATTCATAACAAATAAATTTGGCGCAAATTACTTAAAACATTGTATTTTAAGTACATTAGCTGGTTGCTCTTGCCAATTATCGTCCGGAATATTTATCGTGCGTGTACGTATTTCAGTGCTAGCAGGAGCGTTTTACTGAACACAAGCAGTAATCAACGAAAGCCAATTCGCGGTGCATGCAACTTTTACAATATACGTATTTGCACAAGTTATCAATATGAGTCACGGCCAAAGTCATAGTTTCATGTGTCGCTTCAATTACGTATGTTTTCTTCCTTATAAACGCTTGACATGTAATACAAAACCCCTAGAAGTAGGTTGGTAAGATTACACTTTTCGTTTGCACGATTACCTCGAAAAAGTGTGTTGCGTAAGCCTCTGACGTACCTTGAGGTGTAATTTCCGCATTATGAATAGACGTTTTATTCCTGAAATCGTTGAAATGATCATAATCATATGAGCGCAGTACGGTTCTCAACCAGGGTTGGAAAATATTCACGCGTAATGGCACCAATTATGAAGAACGAATAATCATTGTGTATTGTTTTGCACTTACCTAGATATAGTTTTCAAAGATATATCCAAGAGAATTTTCATTCCTTAGTCAAAGATTGATAAGATATAATGAGGTCATCCAATTTCATTTTTCCCATATTGTTAATGGAAATTTTTCACTCTAAGGCTTGGTGGAATATGAACAAAGGGAATTGACTGCTGAATGATCACTGCTGATTCCTGGTCCATTAAACTTTATTTGTCACACTAGCCATTCATAAGCTTTGTGGTGCTCTTAATGTGCCAATTAAAAAAAAACTGGAATTCACACAGGACATTTTTTTGCTTCACTGTACAAGAATGTGTACAAACGGTTTATTACGACGGAGTCTCTGTCCTCAGTTGTTGAAGAAAAAAAAACAATTCATTCACTTATTACAGTTATATTATGGTTAGTAATTAAATATACGAGTATATTGACATGCATAATCAAATACTCGACTTTCTATTAAAATTTGGAACAATATAGTTCTCCTATGTTTCCTGCTACGAATTGCATGCATGTAATATTATGCTCTTTTTTGACTCCAAAATATTTTCGTACTCTATGCCTCTTTAGTCCAGTTCTAAAAATTTCTATTTGTAATAGAAGTATTAAAAGTGTTTCCTATTAAAACGAAAAGTATAAATAGTATTCTAGTTCATTTAAAACTAACCCTCTAACGAATTAATAAATTATAAATGTTTGATATTACTGATGGAATAAATGTCGCTTTTGCAATAATTTTGGTATGCATTAATTTCGATTATTAATCGTTTTCCCTTCTCTCTGAATCATAAAAAAAATTGTTAATGGAAACATTTTCACTTAGAAAAATCACCTATCCTTCCAAATTTTGTTTCATGAAATTATTTAGTTAATTTTTCACTTGTTAGAAGTCTTAAATTTAATTTTGAACGGACTCATTTCTTAAAGCATATTTAGGGAAATTAAGTTTTATGAAATCTCCGTTTACCAATTCAAATTAAGCTGCTTTCTTTTCCCAAAAGAAGACGTTCCCTTTGCTCCATTTCTTTCCATGCTTGTCTCCCCTTCATTCCACTCTCTCTTTCTATTTCCTGTTCTTGCAGTGTCAGATGAAGCCATTTGAGTGAAATATACAAAAATCACCCCATCCATAATCTAATTCGGGTAGTCAGAATACCATTTCCCCTCTATCACACTTTTACACCAGTCTCATCGAAGTGGTACGCACACAGAACTTTGGCTAATTCCATTCGGGAATGCTAGCGGTTGGACACCCCGGGCGATTGTGATGAATGGCCGATCAATCGATTGATGTCGTACATCCGTTCGTGGTTTCGATTCGTTCCGCGGCCATCCCTGGAATCGGGATCGACCAATCCTTGATGCTCTGCGCCTATTATTTATCACTTTATCACCACTTTCACACCTTCCACCCAAAGAGGCACTGTGCATTTTTTCATCCTTTCGATTCGGCCGTTGAAGTCTCCATGCTGCTGCTTTGGAAGCAGCCAACCGGTTTTCCGGGCCTCAACCCCCGGGGAATCCATTCAATTAGACACGCCTAATTAGAACGCGCGAATAACGGTCTTTGGCGTCGCACATTGGTTGTAGAAGAATATGAGAAGAGCATCTCCTTTGCGTCTTCCAAGACGTGGTGGCGAAGTGATGGCGTGGTGACTTCAACGCTCTCTTCACTTTCACATTCTTTATTGGCATCGTGTTTGGTTTGCTCCTTGCCTCCCTCAAAAGGACATGTGTGACGTCTATTTAAATCATCTCTTAAAATCTGTCGCTCTTTCTCCAGGTAGCCGGAAGTGGAGCAAAAAAGAGCATGCAGTTTATAGTTAGAAGACTATAAGTTTATATATTCGTACTAGTAAAATGTTGTGCCTACTGTCCATCATAATCATTAAATGTGGCAAATACTGTACTTTATTGTAGGAACTAGGTGTGATTAAGTTGGTTTAAATAATTTTTATTTCTGATGTAATTAATTGAATATGAGCCAGACTCTGTGGAAGCTTATATATTTTACTATCAACATTCCCCTTAACCGGTAGATTACCAAATAATAATAATTCCAAACAAAGTTATGTGAATATTGTGAACATTGTTGATGCTATTGAGCATGTCATTGTTTTATATACATATTTGGCTAGAACTGCTTTCAACATGGAAGGATACAAATCAAAAAACACATTGAGGGTGAGATAAAGTACCGAAAAACAAGGGAGAGGCCCAAAATGCTGTGTAAAACCATCTAGGCCACCAATGTCGTCTTCATTGGGCAAATTGCAGAGTAACTAAAAAGCAAAATCACCCCCTTTTGATTGGCTTTGACTGAGCTGAATGTTCCATTAGAGTTATGAAACTCAAAGTAGCAAGGAATAGTGTTGCGGAAAACAAAGTATAGGTTCTTAAAGATTATAAATCTAAGTATTAGGGATGCTTCCATTCAAGTTTCAACATTCTTACAGTTCTTTCATGTCACCTTGCGAAAATAATTGAGTATTTAACTGATCTGATTAAAAAAAGACTTTTACAGAATTGCCAACTTTTGAAAAACGTCCATCGCTTGGAGAATTTTCTGTATACGGTTATGGAAAATTGCTAATCAGTTTGAGCACATTCTCGCCAGTAAACATTAAGAAAATCTAGACACTAGTGAACTACTACGAGACTTGGCTCACTAATAGATATTTTCTAGGATACACCTGAGGAAGCTACCATGATATAAAATGTGTAAGGGAAGAAATCATCCATAAGTTAGTGGCAATGATTTAAGATGTAAATGTACCTATCCTCCTATACGACGACGATACAAGGTTGGAGGCCAAAGCCGCAAGATCTACAGTGAACCTCACACAACTTCTTTGAGGTAACAGAGGGAATATTATTGAGGATGAATTTGCTATGAAAAATAATAGTATTTTATTAGAGGATTGAGAGGAATGATTGAATATTGAACGTCAGTGGTAAAATATTAAAATAAATATGTGTTAGATAATTGAGAGATACTTTAAATCCATTTCTATTTTTAAAATGGCAGGGCAATAAAGTGGTTCCTCTCAGTACTGTTTTATGGAAGTAAGACTTTGGCATGCAATAAGAAGAATATGTAAGCAGAATAAGCTTAAATACCAAATGAACGCGATGTTGAGGAGTACCTCGGATGTTTTTGTGGAAACCATGGTAGACATTAGACGTGGCATGAGTGCCCTGTGAAAGAATTCGGATCGGTTGCACTGGTAATGTGAAAGGGATTAGATTAGCTGTATTTATCATAGATTATAATTGTAAAAAAGATAGGAGAGAAGGGTAAATTAATTAAGAGGAAGGGTTAAACCGAGAAAGTCAAGTGTGAATGCGGTAAGAGGAACTCGATATATTGAATATTAGAACTGCTTTGCACATAAGACAACATACGAAATCAGGGTATGACTCGGACTTGGGCGAAAGAAGCCCTTATGCTTTGATAGAGTAATATGGAGGACTCTTATAATTGCTTGTAGACACTTTTTCTAAAATAGCTAAAAATCAGGTTCTTCTGGCTTTGACTTATAGAAAAGAGAATTGCGCAAATGGACTAAATGAAGGCTTGAAAATATATGGATTCATTCTATACTAAGTAGCTCTCCGCTGAGCGACTGTTGCTAATAATATTTTTAAGATCTTCCTCACCTAGATTATCTTGAGGGACATTCAATACGATCAATTGAACAGCTCGGAGGTAGTTCTCTGAATTCCTTACCACTTTCTCCGATTCTCCTTAAGTGAATGGTGGTGTATGGTGTCCTCACTGAATAATTTGTTTGGCTGGGGCTCGGTCTAAGTAAAGCGCCACAAGGGCGCGCTCTTTAGTTCTGAAATAGGGGTCATGTAAACCGTGAGGGCTGTGAGTGGCTAATGAGAGAAAGAGAGAGGTCATAGAAGAAATCTATTTTAGAGGCACAATTTGTTAGTCCTTTTATTTTTAATAAAAAAAGAATAAAGTCGGTTAAGTTGTGTTTGGCGAGCTGAATTTCTAGTACTGCAGGTTTCAGAAATAGAATATGTTTTTAATCATCTATAGAAAATAACCTTAAAGTCATGATCATGGAATTTTTTAATCTAATAAATTCTCGTTGTCATTCAATAATTTGTTTTGGTCATCGTTTTTCCTTGAAGTGTTTTCTTTGGAGTATCATCAATCGAATCTTTTTCTTTTTATTCAAGTGGTGACTGTACCTTTTTGTGCTTTTCTCTCTGGAGTTGTGAGAGAAAATATAAATTTTTGATTGTAAATAGAATTGTGTCGGCCAAAAGAAACTAATAAAAATCGTTTTTAAAAAGAGTATCAACACTGTAAAATTGCTGTAAGCTGATATTTTTGGAGGAACTTGGTACACATTGATTGGGTCAACTCCGAAAGCAAAACTATTTGAGAAGCACATACTACTTCCATGAGATTTCAAACACTTCGAAGAAAATAAGTTTTTAAAACCTGTTTCAAGGATGAATAAGAAATAGACGTCTACAAGTTATCGCAATAGTGCTCGAAGTTAATTTTCAATGCAGCAGGAACTGAAAACAGGTCGTGGTCCATAAAACAAGGCTCAAAGGAAACGTTTCCTGTTCCGCGGGCCAAAATGTCACTCCTGCCCCGTAACGTCCGCATCCCGCCCCAACCTCATGCCTCCAAATCCCACCTACGCCCACCTACTTTCACGCTCCTCGTCACTCAGAGCGCAGCCACCAGCGAAGAGCAGTAAATTGTCTTAATTCTCTGGACGCTCATTTAGTTCTGCTCTGAGAAGAAGTCTCTGGGGCAGAGTAAGCGAGTGACAAGATCCTTTTGCAGCATGGACGATAAAGAAGAGTCCAGGATGTATAGAAGAGATTAATTAGAAAGATTATCCATGATTGCCCAGATTGATTCGTCCGAAGAAAACATCCTATTGCGAGAATTTGGGCAAACAGTGTTGACGTTGTCCCAGTAGTTCAAGCCACCATGTTTTATCTAAACCATTGTCATCCCAGTTAGTCGCTAATCTTTCCATTTTAAGAAAATCGTCGTTGAACTCTGGAACACAATTAAACGAAACAGAATAGATCTAAAGTAGAATATGTGCCCATAAGTAACCACCCTGATTATTTCCAATTCAATTTTGTAATTTATTTTTATATATTTACTGGTCATAATTTACTTCTGTGCTTCATTAGTCTATAGAATTATCACTCACTTATAACCGGAAGTCACCGACGGAACCTTTTAGCCGGAAGTCTCCGAGGTCAAAGAAAGAGCCGACTATTTCATTCTAAATTTGCACATATGCCATAAGTATCCTCTTGGGCGCAAGACGATTCGCACTTCCCTAATAGTATTCGCTGAATAACAAGCTCCGGTGGAAGGGCTCTCTTCCCACGATCATACAGAACACGCCGCGCTTAGCCTTTCCTTCTGATCCAAGACCGATGACAGTAAAAATTGGACAGCGTCACTCACTCAAGCTTCTAAGGCCCTCATGCGCTTCATAACACACTTTCTTTTTTTACCCGTACGCCGAAGACCGCATTACGGATGTCGACAAAGCATATTTTTTCTCCACGCTACACCTCCCTTTTTAAACGATCACAAATAAACGTAACCGCGGGAAATCACTCTTGAAAACTGACGTCCCTCTTAGCTGCATCAGAACCCGAGCCTATGATAATAGCAGGTACTGGGAGAACAGGCATTTTCTCGCCCACAACTCTCGTAAATTACGGACTTTCCGCTCTTGTGGTGAATGAATAGTTACGAGGGTAATTGAAAGGGAAAGCTCGGGCAGCTAATATTTGACTTAGGTGTGGGATCGCATGCAAGATAAGGGGGCAACCCTTTTCTCTTTCATCGGGCGTCGTCGCTCTCCCTTTCCTCGTTGAATCCATCTTCGCGCGCTCCCATCCCCGTCGACGGCGACGGTGGCCTTATCAACGGCGATTCCTCTTCGGACACGGGAAAGAGATTCTCGTCTACTTCTCTTTTTCCTGAGTGACGTAATTACTCCTGCTGATCCGCTCTCACCCTCAAAATTGGCAAAAATGTGGTCCAATTTTTTTCACTTGGAATACCAAGCACCTTATTAGGATAAGCTTGTTATCTGAAAGCAGAAGGTGGTGGCAAGACTTATCTTGTTTATATGAGGATTGTCCAGAAAGTAAGTTACGTTTTGAAGTAAAATATGAACCTAACAACGTGACAGAGATTTATTAGATATATTTGAAAGACATATTCTTAAACTATTTTTCTACATAGTTATCATTCAAATTGAGACATTAATAATAAGGATAACCAAGCTTTTCAATGTCATCTCTGAAGAAATCTGCTGCCTTACATTTTAGCCATTTGTTCACTTCAGTATTCACTTCTGCATCACTGTCAAAGCACTGCGTTGTATGTCACCTCTTCATTGCTGGAAAAGGTAAATCGGCGATTTTCACGAATTTTTTCTTTGATTTTCACCGTCATTACATCTGTCACAAGCCTAGGCTGAACACTGCGGTCCTCGTCCTGATCGTTGGTGCGGCTATTTTTAAATTGAATGCACCACTGCCTCACTCCACCTTCACTCATTATTCAATCTGCGTACACTTCACAAAGTTGGTTGTTAATTTCACTTGGCTTGTGGTTTTTGCCAGTAAAAACCTAATCCCAGATCAAATTTCACAACCCGCGGGATCTATTATTGCAGCGCGCATTTTAACAGATTGCAGTGAGGAAATTAGAATAACCACAGTCTATACACTACCATACTAGGATGCGTACTGTGTGTAGGGACGTTTAAACACCAAGATAGATCTACCCACTGCCACACCAGACCGAAGCGTAAATTTTGTGGTCAGGTCTCGCAAAAGACATAAAAAATCAATGTAATGTGAACAATTTTACTGACTCTATGCCAAAAATAAAAATTCCATTGCACTACTGGTAGGCCTTTGCTAATTTTTTTGAATAAATGTTAGATCAAATTTCAGCAAGAATTGCCAAAAGGATTGAGGCGCTACCTTCATATCGTCGAAGCCATTTGGGATAGGCACTCATTTAAACTCTGGTTTTGGGCTACTAAAGGAAACTTTTACCTGCTTTTTCTCTACTGCCCAAGCCTTACATGCTTCTTTCGCCTCTGTCACAATCATGCATTGTCTCTCAAATGCTCTTCTGTTCCTTGGCCTTTTGAGAATATTCCTTACCTTGAGAGCCACTTCGCCCACATTTACCCATGACTATCTTGGCCTATGCATTTGTTGGGTACCTTATAATCCATGTGCTCAGTTGAAACACATTTATCCTTCAATCAGTCTTCCCTATTTCTACCACCAACACTGCTCAATTACCCAATATTCTTGCATTTAATCGACATTTATGCTTAACCTGACATGAATAAGGTCCCATCAGATGACGTGGGAAGAATATATATATAAACCATACTATATACGCAGTAATCAACCCGAAGGTCGGTTTAGTCGGTGCTGGTAGAGTTCACCCATGTACTAAGCCTGACGGCGTGTGAATATTCACACATCAGGATAGGGGGGCCAGTTCCTTTCCCTGTGCCGGTAATGGTTTCCCAGGAAGATCTGGTACCCGAAAAATCAACTAGCTTGGGTGGAGCTGCAGGTGACCAGATCGCTTTGCCCGGGAATCGAACCCGGGACCCTTCGGTTCAGTAGTCCAACGCTCTACCCCCTGGACTACCGCGACCTTATATATATATATATATATATATATATATATATATATATATATATATATATATATATATATATATATATATATATATATTATAAATTTTTATATAAACACTTTGTTATATCTATTGGAATTATTTATCTCAGATCAATATTCATTAATGAACGATATTAAAACATTTTCAACGTAATTGATATTTATAAACTATTCCTGCTTTAGAGATATAAAATTTCAGACCATGGTGGCATTAGCATTATTAATTAATAACAAATTCTTGCTAATGTCTTGCTATTATCATAATTATTTGTAAAACGAGTACAGTATCTAAAAAAATATATCGTGAACTTTATATTATTACTATCTTCTCTTCTTTTATATTTACTCCCATCAGAAATATTTGAAGTCCTAAATAACATTTAAAAAATAGCCATTTAACCAATATCCTTTTACTTACTCATTGTTGCATACTTGGAAACGTTTCTCGACGTTTTATTATCACTACAGCAAGGTGGTGTATTATTTCAAAATATTTCGAGTGGTTTGATCATGCATTTTTCTCTATGTATTTCCGGATGCACCAAAGGGGTCGAAAATATTCGGACTTACATATATTGATGGAAATAAACAAGCCTCATCCGTATTTCGACTATATGAATTTTGCATTCGCGTCAATACAAATAGGAGGCTGGAATTCACAAAATAAAATCTATGCTCAACATTTCACCATAACGAAATAAGCGCACTACGCCTTAAAAGAGTAACCTGCGGTAACCTCATTAGGAATGAATGACCTTGATGAAGTTTTCTCATCACCCGAGAAAACTTCATCAAGCACCAGATCTTACTTTAATAAATGACCTTTTTAGCTGACACTTTTTGCTAAAGGAGAGGAAGTAAAAGTTCTTCTTTTCATATGGCGTATTAAAGTATATAAAATGGCAACATATTTACAGCTCAGTCTTGGTGAAATCGTCGATTGGAGTGCGACTCATCTCGTAAAATTGAAAATACACCCAATAAGGCTATTAAATCACCAGTCGGGGACCGTGTAATAAATCGCTTTGGAAATCTGCAGGGGTCTTATGCGAAATAACTAACGAGGATTCAACTCTCATCCTCCATCCCTCGCGGGAAGGCCTAATCTTTTCGAGTCGACTTATAATTTTCTCCCTCTCACTTTGTCGCTCCCAACGTTTGGAATTTATTGCCCCAAAATTTCACTCGACAATATTTTTGAGTCGGCGTTGTCCTTTTTCCTCAAAGGACACTCGATTTCTTTTAGGTCACCTCAAAAAATATATCCGGACTCAGGTCATGATGTCACAGACTGGGGATATCATTTTCTATCGCTCGGTTTGGTAAAGGAAATGTGTGAATTGAGCTTAACGTTTAAGATTTAAAGTGGCATTTTGGTTCTTTATGAGTTTTCTTTTAGATCTAAAAAAATTTTCAGGCATAGCGATAGACTTCGATTTTACTTTCTGTTACCAAACTTGCCTTCGAGACTTCCTTGACTTTCCTTACCTTTTAACTCACTAGACTCCCTGAAATTCTTTCAATAATTTCGTATTTCATGGCTTTTAAATGAAACACAACCATTGCACTGACGAAACTAGAAGTAAACATACGTTTCAGTAGATATTTTCCATTTTAAATTGGTGATAGGTCGCAGAATATCTTTTACTTTGATTTTCATTAGCGATTTCCGCATTAGTTCGGCTAAACGAGCTAATTTCGCGGATGTATATATATACTCTATTAATATCTCGCTTTAGCAATCATGAACGTACGTAAACTAGCGTGTAGGGTGTGGAAGGTGTTTATTTGTCATTGTGTAGCTTTTTATAAACGACTACTTGCTGATCTCGTTATTCACCAATCTGGAAGAAATTGACAAGGAACTTAAAAATTGATTAAGTTTTCCATTTTAATTTACAGTTACGCATATTTTATGCTAATACTTGTTACACTACTTTCTTTGTCTCTGAAAAAATTTAATGAACCCTAGATGAAGAGAAATTGATACGGCAATAAATTATCAGGTACCCTAATAAAATGTTATTGTTTTCTTTAATTGAGAACTTTCACAAATGAATAATGAGATGAAATTTATTTTTCTAAAATATTTTATCATTTATTACAAATTTCTTTTTAATTAATAAATACACTTGAAGTTGCCTATGAAAAGCTGATCCATATAGCATCGAGTGAGATTCATAGAATATCTAGGAATTTGTATGACATACTATATACCATAGAGAAGAAGAAATCTTCAATATATTATAATATATCCGTATATATAAAACGGCGAGTAATACGTACGAGTGAATAAATACACTTTGGTGTACCTATAGAGTGCATAACAATTCCACATCATTTGCTAGATTCCGTTAGTATATTACATATTATCCGATATATACTTATTATCTGTCAACTTTATGATCTGCTGTTCTCATCAGGGAAGTTTGAGGTCACAAATCTCAAAGGCTGAGGTCATCCACGACTATGCAGCAGTCTTTCGGAAGCAAGGGACCGAAGGAGTAAGCGTGCTCCCTGTAATTTTATGGCACAGCAGTTAACCCATCACGCTGACCTTATCGCCCGATTTCGATAAAGAGTAGTCATTATAGAACTCCGTCATTGGTAGAAAGGCTAGCTCGGAGAACCTCTGATTTAGTGAAATCGAAAGAAAATAACCAAATGACTGTAAAATCTTGAATGGATTTCAGTGAAATGTAAACTTAAGATAACGTAGTTACTCTTTTTGTTTCTATTTTGTTACTGTTTGCTTCTCCATTATAACAGCCCAAAAGACTAAGGGAGCTTTGCGCTTGAATTCTCATAAATGGTTTACATTTATGAGGATGTGGTAGTCACTTAAACATTTCACTAAAATATTAATATTTCTTGATAAAAGAAGCCTCTGGAAGGATCGTATGATTGATGAGCATATATATCATTTCTGTGAGTAATCATAATTATGGAAACTCACGAATATTAACTGACTAGGCCGTCAATTGATGGAAATTACAAATGTGGGGAAAAAATGAATCATATTTTTATTTCGCAACCCTGTTCGAAATTAAATTGCCAACACACCTGATAATGACAACTTTTGGCTCAAATTCAGATTTTGTGATAAGAAGATATAAGTGTAAATAGATGAAAATGTTATTTAGACAAACAAAATGTTCAGCAGTTATTTATTACAGAAGCGCGGGACTAATTTCCTTCAAAGAACTAGTGTTATGATGAAGCTTACATTTCTTCCATTTCGCTTTCGTACCCAGCATCAACATCAATCTTCTTATAGCCGAGCTCCGATAATTAAACCATGTCCATTCAAGTTTTTACAAAATCAATTCGTCGTACATGATCCTGTACGGTCGAAAAACCAGCACCATACAAATTTATTTACGTTGACTTCTGAACGTTGGGGAGTTTTTCCAGAAGGTTCGGCGTGAAAGTTTACACTTTATAAATGTATTAATTGAAATATCGGACCCCGGTGAAAATGAAAATTTAAAAAAATAGCACAAAAAAGCAGGAAATTTTTACAAAAAAAGTCCCTCGGGGTGCGGCCCCGTAATTGACAAGTCTTGTCTGGTGATGTCCAGAACTTTCCCCTTGAGATGAAATTCGTAGGAATTGATTTCACGCATTTAATTCCTTCCCTGATCTTTTCTCCAAAATGGAATTTGGTCGCTTCTGCCGTGTATTTCTTTTAATGTCCGGATTTTATTTGGACCTATCTGTGATAATATATATCATTTATAGTCACACAGTTTCATTCCAGATCTATTTAAGTTCAACCTCTCAAATCCGTCCCAACTCTTATCATCTCCATGTATATTTCTTTCTCCCATAAAGACGTTATTTCATCGAAGCAAAATAATGCGCATTAAGAACAATTTATTCCTAAGTATATATATCAAGGTCTTTGGATTAATCTACCCTCTGCATAGTGTTTTTGGTTTTATTTTCTCCATTCTTACCTCTTATTTGTAACTCTAACAGTACAGTAATCATTCTTATCTAAGCTTTAACTATGCATTATGTCACTAACCATCTAATATTATACTTTGTGGTGCTTGGTAGTACATAGTGGGTTTCTGAGTCAATCATTATTGTTCCCGAATATATCTTTTGAAATATTTATATTTTATTTCTATGGGATGGTACTATTCTATCATCACTTCTCAAGGCGTAATACGGGATGCTGGAACTCATTATTCTGTTGAGAATGCTTTTCCACTTTATCTCCCCATTTCTCCTACACCTCCATTTATTTACCTATCACTTTATATTTACATTCCTTCTTCGTGGGCATAGTAATGATAAGAAGCTTGTCTCCTCAATTATCCCAGGACGACGTCTTTTATCTCTCTCTCTAAATTCCTCCATCATTTATCTCAACTTTACCTTCCCCTTTTTAAGTGTCCCTACCACCACTTCCCCTACGCTTCCGTTCTCGTCACCGTTCCCTTCACTCCTCCCCGACCACATCCCAGCGTTTATTAGTCTCCGTCACCAACTCTTATGTTGACGGGGTTCACATTCTCTTATGCGCTCGTAAAAAAGCGAGATAGATGTGGGGGTCCAGTTGGAGCCGCACACGCTCTAAGCGTCCATACTCCCCCTGTCCCTCGGAATAACTTCGCCCTCTCTCGGGTGTCTCCATTCTTAACTGAAAACGGCACTCGAGAATTTGGCGGTAGTGTTTGTGTGCGCACGCGCTCGGATGGCGGGGTAGAGGGTGGGTTTCATAAAGGGTTCGAAGGGTCCATCTAACCCTTCACCCCCCCCCCCCGCCATCGCCCTTTTCTCTCTGCGATTTTCTCTTTTTGACCGTGTCACTTTCGGGTAGGTGCGTATATCTTTTAATTTATCGCGCCGTCCATCAAGCCTTGGCTCCTCGCCGCATAAATCATGCAACGGGGCAACCCGTTTTACACGGTCGTCCCAATCACGGAGCATTTACATCCCGTCCTCTCTCCGGACCCAACCCTCCCTCCCCCCTCCGCGTATCCGACCCGCCGCCGCGTGGCGGAAAGTGGGTGAAAACCGAGTGCGGGCCATAAATTATGCACCAACGCACGCCTTAATATCCAATTGAACGCTCTGGTATTTTTTATTATTCATAGTTTAGGTGACCGGGGGAATTGAAAGGGAATTATCACCATAGTTCTAAGCACTTGAATGTTAACTCTCTATCTCTCATACACACACACACACACACTTGTGCTATTTGTCCTGATTCCGCTATTAAACGCGTATGTATGGCTCGGTTGTAAATAACAGTTGCCAAAACGTTTATTGCCAAATTATAAGAGTAAAGTGTTAATTAAATGAAGAAATAAAATATATTTATTGCCTTACACACACACACATTCACACACACACACACACATATATAAAATATATATAAAATCTTCCGAAGAAGACGGAGTTCGAGTCCGTCGAAATTATCAAGATATTATTGTGAGTGTTCTTTTTATGTGTTCTCGTGCTGTGTGTTACTGTCTAAGTTTTATATAAATATAAAAGGATATATTTTTGTACTTTTGATCTGCTCGATTCCGCCTTCTCCACCTGTCCTGTGTTCGTCCTTCGTTGTGTTCCTATACCTTTTCCTTATATCTATTTCCATGTGAAAGAATATTTGTTCACCATATGGCGGGATTTCGTGTTGGAATGTTTGTGCGTATATATAAAATATGATTAAAATCCTAAAAACAGAAACTATCTCAGAAACTGCTAAGAAAGACACATATTTACACGTATATGACATTTCGACAGTGCCATTTGCCGCTGAAACGTCAAATACAATACACCTGAGTGTCTTTTATTATGTTTCTGTGTTTAGATACGTTTTTAATCAAATATATTACATATTTATGTCGTCGCTGATTTGTTTTCTAAAGTTGCCAATTTTTCGCATTATGACTTTAATTTTTAAGTGATTAATGGTAGTATCTCTAATATGATACAAATTATATTATCAAATACTCTCAGAAATAAATTTCAGTTAGTGATGGAAGTCTATTTTAAAAAAATCAAGATGATATCCTACATATTTCAAATCCCAAACTATAAATATGTGCGTGAAACCATGCGTATATTCATCGGCACCCGCAATGTTTGAAAATATCAAAATGTGACTAATTGGCACATCGAATGGACGTTTATGCTGGATATTACTTGGCGGAAGAAGGAAAACTTGTATTACGCTCAAATTAAAAATTTAAATACGAAAAACACGCTCGTATCTTTGTTTGAAAATTCTTTGATTAAAATTTTCAAACATCTTCGTTCAAGTAATGAAAAATTATATTTTTTCAATGTCGGCCTTTGGGCACACTTGGACGATGGTTAATCGTGACGTAAAACTATTTCTCCGCATAAAAAGAGACGTTTCAGACGTGATATGGTGGAATATCATGATTAATTAAAATTGGCAATTTTAATTAATATATCTCCGCACTTCCTAGTTTCTAGTTACCTAATGAAGTCATATATGTATGTGTATATACGTGAATCTATATACATAATATATATATATATATATATATATATATATATATATATATATATATATATATATATATTCACCCACACATACATGTGTATATTCACGAAAAATATTCACAAAGGTTAACTCAGTTTTCTTCCTTCCGTTGTGCCATCCAATTATTCAAAAACCAAAACTATTGTGTCTCTTTATTTTGTGTTTCTACGTTTTATGTCTTGTTGCTAACATTATATTTTCTATTCTTCTTTTTCACATGAACAAAACGGTTTCTTCAAATTTTATATAAAATGCCCTTAAAGCCAAAATAAATTACAAACAATCATGTTAACACGAATGAGCATCCTTAGCAGCCTGGAATAAAATATTCCCACCAACCCGGGCAATCCCAAGTTCTAGTCACTCTATTGGAACCATGCAATAAAAACCCTTCATTTTCCCTTCATTCGGAATCAGGTTACTAAGAGGGTATCTTGCCTCAATTTTCATCAATGACGGTGAAGGGAATGCGGTGAACGACTGACCCCTCGACCCGTTTTCTCCCCATGATCGTCGGATCTCACGTTGCCCCCTTCGCCGCCCCTCATCCTCCCGCCGCCCCCCCTCTGCACGATGCCACGGTCTACCGTCGGACACCATCGGACACGGGGGACGCCCCTCCCCAGTATCTGCATATCCCACGCCGTAATCCCTCGCCCGCCCGCTTCGAGTCGCGGAAATGCATTAGCGAAAAAGGCGCCGGCTTCCTCCACCATGCCGTTCGTTCATTGCTCCCCTTCGAGTGGTGCGTGCGAATCAGTGTCTGGAGGAGGGAAAGAGAGAGTACGAGGGCCTCCGGGGAGAGCGGTGGCGGGGGAAGTGCTCCGCTCCCGCTGTCAGCCGTGCCGCGATGATAAATGGCAAGACCCCGTACTGTATGGTTGCTCCGGCAGCGGGAAGCATATAGGCCCGAGAGGAAATATACCTCACTCACTTAATACCCACATCCCCTTGTGTGTATTAAGTTACGTTTCTCGCCAAGTCATAAGAATGATTTGAGAGTAGATATCCTGCGAGGTGAGCAGAAATTTAATATAATTGCCATGCCACTAATTACTTCTCATTTTTTTCGCTTAATTCTTTATGATGGGACGCCAAAGCATTTAGAATTGTATGGGTATATGTTTATCTATTTAGAATGGCCCGTGAATACACTTCAAATTCATCCTCATGGTTAATCTGCCCATTAATATGGGTTTTGGGTCATTATATCTATACTCGTATTTGGGTTATGGGTCATCCCTAACAACCATAATGTTTTAAGTTCATCTAATTTCCTTGCTTGACTCGCTTTTTTGCCTTTTTCAGAGAGCTCCTAGCACCTCTTCTTCTTTCATGTTTAAAAATTATTTCGTGTAGTCTTCTTCTTTTCACGAAGTATTTTATTCATCCTTCTCCAAACCCACATCTAAAAATCTTCTAGTGTACACTAATCTTCTTTCCTCAAAGACCTGGTTTCAAATCTTTGCAGAGTTACGTTCCATGTCAAAGTCTAATTATTTTATCTGTCATTATACATCACATATGTGCCTTATGCTTTCTAATCATTCTTTCTCCGAAGCTATTTTCCTAATATCCCGACTACTTAGTCTACATGTATTGCCACCAAAATATTTCCCGAATCCCATCCCACTTGCTATAGTTAATTCCTTCCTAATGATTTGCATAACTTAGACTTTCTGCTTCATAGGGATCTTATTAGTTTGATTTTCATGTGCCTACTCTTCATCCTATTACATGTAATCAGTAAGGCAAAGTTTGTTATTCATGTAGTCAGAAACTTGACATGCGGGTTCTCATTACCATGATATATAGTATACTTCGAGACGTTCCTTTTATGCTCTCTATCTGCTCGACTTAACATCTCTTTTGGCTCGTAATGCGAATATGTTTTTTTTATTTCATCCCTATTTTTCCGGCTCTTAAAGGGAAATCTCTGAACAATTAAATAATTAAGCGAATCTCAGGGAACAGAAAGTATATTGTTTCATTGTTTTGTATCATATGCGAATTTAATAATTATTATTTCCAAAATTAACTCATAATCAAGATTTATAAAATTTGGTAATTTTCATTTCCCTTAGGTTATTAATTGAACTTTTATTTCTTGTTGTATGATTCACACTGGAACTTTGGAGTTAGCTTATTATGTCGCTTAGAATACTATATACATACTTAGTGTGATAGTTTAATTAACACGTTACTATAGTAGATATCAGCAACTACGGGTAAAATGAAATGCCTAATATGCTCGTTAATGGAGCATTTGTCGTCATAAGAATAATAGTATAACTGGATGTATTGGGTATTAAAAACTTCATATGTGCCTATATGTAGATTGAATCTTTTCAGCATTTCATATCTGTAACTCTGAATTAATAAAATAAAATATTTCATTTTTAGAGTAGATCTGTTCCCATTAAAATTACTCTGAAATACGTTCTGGGGTTCAGAACATGCTCAAACCCAATTCAATATTTTTGTTTATCTGTTAGGGGTTGTTTTAAAGTTTATATTTCCGTATTTTGGTTGCTTATACTCCTTGAATTGCCACCAGCAAAATTACTGAAGATCCCAGCAGTACGACGTGAATATTAATGCAAGCTAATGTATAGGAGTGCCGTGTGAGAATGGTGGAAAACTCAGGAAATGCGTCATTGGTCTGACCACTTAATGTCTGTCGTTTCTTTTACCTCAACCCTTCGGGCTAACCGTGGAGAATTCGTCGTTTCACGATACTACTCTTTATCGTGTGGGAGTGGCGCTTTCATTCTCGAGAACCCACAGACGAAAATGACCGTTAGGTGACGACGTGATGCCATTTGTAAACTGAATCGCACAATTTTTCACGGGAATAAAACATAATTCGGAGGATGAAAAGGGGAGGATTCGTAGAGGCCTCGGGGCAGCGCCGGTCTTTCAATCATATCTTTCGCCGCAAAGTGAGTCCGCATTTATGTACAGTTTTCCGTCCGCTGGGACTAGTTGCGCAAACGTTTTCGGTTTTTTGTATTGCCGGCGAATGCCAGAAATTCGCCTTATTGAAGCGAATAAGCAGCCTTGGGTAATATCTCAAAGTAGTATTTAAGGGCCCCATTCCTAGCTGCACAGGAAGAACTTGACTTTAAATAAGTGGCCCGAGGGAATTTATATACGTTCTGTTTTTACCATGAAAGACAGTGGCTGAATTGATATTAAATTCCGCGGAAAATTAGCATATCGTACAAGTATATTTGTAGATGTAGTGGTTACTTAAGTGGCAATGCTTTATTCGCTCTACCAACTAGTTTTCTCTTATTTATCATCATAGGGGATAGTATAAAATGTTGAACGAAATGTAATTTTCGGAAACCATATGCAAATAATTAATTTTACAAGGGTTTTAATGTTATTTCGGTCAACCATGGTATGAATTTAATACGAGAAGGCTTCTTATCATTAATGCGTTGACTTCAGAAGTCATCGACTTAGAAAAAGAGCAAATTAATCAAACTTGCGTACCAAATAATACCAATACACAGACTAAATAGCTATGTTAGCTGACGGTTGCGTCGTACGTCCTCAGTTAGTGAAAATTGAACACTTACTACATATGAAATTTTAAAAATAGCATCACATTATTAGAAGACGCAAACTTCGTTGGCTTTAAAAATTTCCATTCTTCGTCAAAATTCGTTAGGAAACTTGCCAGATCGGGTTTGCTAGGATTGGTGTACACACGTATATTGTACATTTTGGAGAATTTCACAAACTTCACAGGTACCGTATGGAATACTAGAACTCATCCAGTTTGTGAATGAATAATTCCTATTTACGTGAATATAGAGATATATTTTCAAGCCTGAACTTTCATTTTGCATTCCTATGTGTCAATCCAGTATTTTTGGAGAGCTTAGATATCTGTACGTATTGTCCGCTAAAACGTCAATACTTACATGATTGCTTGTTCCTGGATTGACGCCCGCCGACATGGAGACTGGAAAGCTTGTCCCCGGAGACGCGAATGCCCCCAAGAGCAAGGCTCGTAATGAAGTGAGGGTCCTCAAACAAAAGAGGGCCTTCGAGATGAAATGAGATTGATCGCGGGTTGAAGGAGAATGCTAGGGTTTCGCGCCTCTTCGTCCAGCCAAGAGGATGGCTGATGAGGCAAGCCATCGTCGTTTTCAGCGAGTCATGACGTGCGGGATCCATGGCCTCTCCTGGTCGAGTGAAGGGGTGGCTAGCGAAAAGGACGCTATGGCAGGGAGCGAGAAAGGAAACACCCGGCCGATCCCTGAGGTGTAGAAGCACTCCAAGGAGGAAAGTCATATACGTAGGTGTATTTATGTCTTTATATATGTCTACATATCTGAGTCGGTAGTTTCCTAGTAGTCATCCTCATCGCAGGGTGGAGGAATTGAGTATTAAACGTAATTGCCAGCGTGATTATGAAAAAGGTGAGCGAAGATGGACTTTCACTGGGAAGGAGGAGGAATCCTTGCTTGCCGTAAGTCGGTCCTCCCACTCAGCGTCATCCAAGTGAGCGGAGATGCACACCACATTAAAAGCCTCGAGAATGAAAACATCAATTAATCAATCAGCATAACCGTCACTTAGCATGCCATTGCTGGACACTGATTCGCGCTGAGCCGCGGCCATCACTCCCGCTACTCTCCTCGTCACGTGACCCATGATTCCATCTCAACTTGTGTTTACGTCCCTTCCTGCTTCCCTCTCTCTCCGTTCCTTCCCACCTCATTTCCTCTCCCTCGATCTCTTCAATGAGAGTGCGCTCTGAGTATTCGTGGATGCATATATCTTCCAGCAAATAAGCCGCGTAGGGAAATAACTTCAAAATTGCCATCCCAGGAAATTTTCCGGAACTGTAATTGCACGTGTGTGGTAACCATATCCTCGAGTGTTTTTTTCTACCATAACAAAACGTTTAATTTTATTTTCCGTCGATCTTAAGCAGTATTTTCCATTTCCATCCGTGTTTCTTTAGTGTGTTGAATAATGAGAAATGTGAATTATATCTTCATACAACATCTTGTGTACGACTCAAGCTGCATTTGAGTATGGTGAAAGGACACGTTTTAGATTTTTGAAGTTAATAATTTTTAAATGTCTTTTTTTTAACTTATGAAGACATTTTTTTGATTTAGACTACCTAGCGATAATTGGAATCATTGCACTTTTACCAAGCTGGAGTTCATGCAAGAATTCCAGCTTGTGTGTAGTTGTTAATTAATGGCACTATAGATATGAAACAATAGGAAAGATCTACTGTTACCTTTAAAACCAACCATTGAGTTGATTAATTCGCTTTTTTGTGAAATATACAGCATGGGATAGTTTTTGTCATGTTAGATAGGGCTTAGGAGTACAGTGGTGTGCAGCCCTAGGGTCCATTTAAACCTACATTCGCTCTACTGAAAACACTCAGCGGAGACGTCTTTTGCTTTTACCTATAAAAGGGAAATTTTGACCTCAAAGTTTTACTACTTGAAATAGATATTTTGCATTCCGTTAAACTGTTGCATATGTGCCGCGAGTCTGCAAATCTGTCCTTGAATCCATTGAGTGTACCTCGACCGCGTGGGAGTTGTGAATAGCAGTGTTAATACCCACGAGAGAAATGGTGCTTAACGTTACAACAGGTTTTTTGAGGCCGACATCACTTTGACCTCGGCTTTCACCCGGCACTGTTTTCGCGGTCTTTCACGTCATTAACCATGCCTTTGTGAGCGGCATGACAATTGAACTCGTAAAAAACTCACAAATCTGATTTCTAGATTCTCATTGCATGACTTATGTGCGCCGTGGAAACCCGTTAGTGATGGTGCTTCTGGGATGGAGGGAAATCCTTCCCGAAACTCAGCTTAAGTTTCCTCGTGGAGATGACGTTAGGTTTCATATTGTAAACGGAATAAGGAGGAATGATTTGCGCAGTGATCAGTCCTCTAAAATTTATCTTTTGAAAATAAGCGGTGAAAATTAGGAGAGCTGCATTTCTCGCAAAAACTTAGTTTTACCGACTTTAAATTCACACTTCTTCTAGTGAATTTTGCATGTGGGAAGGACTTTTGACTAACAGAATAAGCATACCTATCTTAGGCCATAGCTCAAGTATTCTCTTTGATTATCCTATGCAGCAGTGTTAGCTTTCCTTTTCTTCATTTTCTTTAACTTTATGGTTCATTCAAATTCACTTTAAGAAATTCCAATCTTTTTCAAGTTCCCCTTTTCGAGGACTTAAGTTCTAATTCTTAAATATATCTTTCTCTTATGATACACGACCTAAATTTCGACTTACAAACCTTTTTACCTGATGATGACTTTGTAAGTCGAAACCTAGGTCGTGTACAATAAAAAATATATGTGAAAGAACAAAGTGTTTTCTTTTCCGATTAGTCAGTGTGGTTTTAGCATGAAATGCGACGGATGGAATGCATACTTATGGAACTGTTATGTATTGTCACAAGGAACCAAATTAAGCATATTTATTATGATGATGAAACAATGTTAACCGCACATGAGTCCTCTCAAACTCTCAAAAAGTATGGCTAACTTTTTATTTGGAGGTATATCCTTTCTAAATATTTCTTAATTTCTCATTACACATTCTTCACATTTGCATATTATGTGGTTAAATAATATGTTTGACACAAGTGTCCATGAAAAATCTACTTTAACCGGTGGATTCCAGTTAATAATAAATTCTTAGAATAATATGTAAACAAAGAGTACTGCTGTCAGATGTCGATTAATTTGAAATATTCATGTAGCTAGAAGAAATTCAATCAATGAATTTATTTTTAGCTATGAATAAAATATATTCTAAATAGTTCAATTTTTTGCAAATCGTTATTTTTTATGAAAGAAGAAAAGAGCACACTCTTTTGCGGAAATAAAGAGGAACATCGTGCGTGGAATTTTCATGAGTTCACTTATTACTTATATCTTGCATATGCATAATTTTTTGTGCTGTTACAGATACACTTTAAACCATTCCAAATTAGTAATTTTTATTATGGAAGAATAGTAAATTTTACTATAGAAGAAATGACTTGCAGAATAAATCTATGGGATATTACAATTGTAATAAACGCCTTTTAATCGTAAAGATCACCGCGATCTATGTTTTTTAGGTATTCATACATTTTTTGTTCTGAATAATTTCGCTAGGGTAACAAATTTAGATTAATTTTTATTCTAAAACTGTTTTTCAATCCTAAAACTTGTTCAGTGTCGCATGAATGGAATTGATGAGAAGGTAAAAGTGTGCAGTGTTCTCAGAGTACTTACCTATTATTTAATGTATGTCCACGAAAAGACCCCACAGCTTTCTTCGTGCAGGTATGACGCATTGCTTATTGGTGGTCGACCACATTTCAATTCTTGTACACATATGAAAGCGGGATACTGGTCCTACTGCTTGATGAGTTATGACGTGGGGCCAGCGTCCTCGGCTATTACTCCCAACCACCCCTAAGTATTTACGCTGATCAGAGTTTCATTCATCAAATTTTTGCGATCCCTTCGCCATAAGTTTGACAGGCTCCGCTATACATTCGCACGCCTTTGTCTTGTCTCATTCCCGTCTCCGGCCTCTCCCCACTGTCATGTCCGTCGATGCGATCATTCCCAGGCATGCACGTGCCCTCCGACCTTCCGCCCCTCTCCACCGACGACGACGACGCAGGTTGCGTCATCTATTCAGCGGTCAGTCCACCTACAGAGGACGTCGGGTTCCATTCCTCCCGTCCCCTTCCTGGGTTTCTCCTCCGTCGTCCTAGATGAAGCCCTTCCGAAGCATCTGCGGCTTTAGTGCGTCCTCCTTTGATTTCCTCGGTGGTTCCGAATTTCCATCCACTTTGGGAAAATGATGGGAGGCGACGACACGAAGAAGCGTGGGAAAGTGATGTCAGGATCACGGGTCCACTGAGGAACGAGGTAAGGGAGCCTGTTGAAGGGTGGGCGTTTCCCGTCAAGAGTTTAGGGCGGAAGTCATTGGCCCTGTCCTCTTCCTTTCCTTAACCACTTTCAACATCCCATGTGCACGCGTCGATAAGCATTCCGTAAGGGACATTTCGGGCAGTGAAATTCCAACCATTTCAATTATTTGCAAGAAATTGAGGACTCTTGGGCTAGTAACTATATTTTTTATGTTAGTCTACTGTTTAAGGTAGGTTTTGGATGGATACACTAACCAACGCCAATTTTCTAAGCCTCGCCCAGCATGAAACAGCCTGACAAACTATACTAAATAAAACCTTCTTTAATTTAGCTTATTTTCTCTCTGCTTTTGTTCCGCCCAACACTCCCATTCTTTTACACGCATTTCATCGCTTGCCTAACGTGGCTCCTTCCTACCTCATGCCTCCTGGCCTAGCGCATCTCCTTCACTACAGTCTTCAACATTCCATCACCAATCATAACTCGGTGCATCCACTTTTCATGCTCCCTTTGAATTTCTTCCGGCAAACCTCTCTCCTGCCCTTTCATGGCCATTGCTTCGTTTGTTTACTTTTCCGTCCTTTTCAATCTTTCCATTTTTAGCCTGTCATCTTCTCTCATCGGCCAACTTTCCGCAATGAACTAAACTACACTCCATATTAAACTTTAATTCCACTTTTCTTTACACCAATACTCGAGGTTTCTGTCATCAGCTTTTTCCTCCCAGTAAAAGTTTCTTAGCCTAACACAACTTTGCTCATATTTTTCAATTATTTGGAACATATATGTCTTAAGTACTTACTCTATAGATAAACTGTTCTGTTTTGATTTTTTAATCCTCCTTCTCATTTATCGTCTCTCAAATCTGACCGATACCATAAATTCCCCTTTCATTTTCATTCCCACCTTTAGCTCTCCGTTTGTCTCATTCACCATTAATGACGCCGTCATCTTAATTATATTTTACAAAATCAGAGTTAGAAAATACCATTTTTTAAATTTGATTCTTAGTGAACATTCTGCAGCGTAAGAAGTTTGATTCAAGTTTAAAATAATGCCTAAATAAGAAAATACTAGCATCGCTGATTTACGTATTCCATCTAATTTATGGTTAGCTTCCATTGTAGAACTAGAAGATTTACGAAATCCTTCTTTGGGTTTATGAAGTCTCGGCATAGTGATGAAAAGCGGAAAAGAGAGCAAAAGGTAAGGCAAATATTTGAGTAGGGTAGGACGCCCAATGTTCTTAAACCGAATGATGAAAATAAGAGGGTTGATATTTTAGGACTAAAATAGAGACATATACTTCTTACGGTTGCCTAAATGATTTCATTGAAAATATATTAATACACGAACGCTCTAAATAGTCATGATGTTGTTAAAAGCTCCATATTTTCGCCTTTCCTATGGCTTGAAGGCAAGATAAAGGCATGTGTGGCCTCCCTGAGAGTTCCTTTAAGTCAGATATGATTTAGCGATCTTGTACTCACCCAAAAGGGGGTCCTTCCAGGGGCCTCATGAAGTCCTAAGTTATTTATTTGCTTATATTTTGAGTTTTTTTTACTAAGTTTTCGTTTCCAGAACATTTTGGGTGCAATTTTTTATACTTTTTAAAAATTAAAATCATTGTCATTGCAACAATATGTTCTTGCTTGATTTTCGTGAGTCTCATCGCAGAGAAAATGAGAAGAGTGACCATTCAATCTAGTACACGAGGAATTAAAGCGGGAAAAATGTAAAGCTTCATTATTACTTTTTTAAACACAATCGATGCTCATTTGAAGCATTTATTAAATGTTGCTAACCTCTCCCTGCGTCGATTAGCCTTCAAAGGTAATTAAATCTTTGTTTGCGGAATTTCCTTTGCTACTTCAAGTTAATATTTCCGGTTATGTGTCCTACTTTAATGATTAAAATGTTGTAAATTTTACTTTTAATGGTATCCGGTTTTGGAAATTAAATTTAATCTGAATATATTGTTTAATGGAAACATTTAACTGAAATATTTTTTCTTTCACAGGTGAGTGGTCTCATTTCGCAGACTCATATCATGTCGAACAACATTTTCTTCGGTAAGTAATCGAACGTTTGGATATTTAAGCGATGATATTTTGAGACAGGGCTATAGAAACGTTTGATCCAGTTTAACGAATATACGGATGATTATTATGACATATGGGAAAATGCAGGAAACCTATCACTTTTCGTGTGCCAAGTGATAGGAGTTGTGTTGTAACGGTAGGAGTTGTCGTTGAAATCAGGTTCGTATATCATTTTAACCTGAGGGCGTATTTTTATTCATGAATTGTGATCGACGAAATGGATGTGTCTCTCTGGGTGCATCATAAGCAGGTTCAGATATTCAGGCATAAAGGGCACAATTGTATCGTGTAAGAGGTTTTAATTTTTATAGCGAGTAGTATTATAGTTGAAATTATTTAAATGAGGCAGAGTGTATGACAGTATAATCAGAAAAGTTCTAAAAAATCCAATATTTAAGATATTAGAATGAATAGTTCTGTAAATATTTGCTTTCTATTTTGAAATAAACCAAACTATATATTCGACAACTTGTGTCATTTTCAAGGTTTAAAACTTTAATGAAGTTGAATAAACTTCATATTTATTCCAATATTGAACTATGAAATGATCAAACTATTTTAATTTTTGTCCCTTATGGAATGAACTACGGACCAAGAGTTGCACCAAAATTTATAAAATATACATGTATAACGTTTTACAAATGATATACGCTCTTGAGAGAAAATTCATTTTGTAATGGGCAAAGAAAATTTGTTGTACAATAAAAACTGATACCTTAATTGGCTCCAAGAAAACCAAAATTGAGAAGCGATATAACTTTTATCATCTTTTGCCAAAGTTAAACCGATGTCAGAAGAAAAGGAAGGGAAAAGGGAACCAGACGAATCGAATGCATACTTGTACGTACTATAAATCGAAATTTTCAGAAAAAGTATAAAAATAAAAAAAATATCTCCAGAACTTGCTATTCAAGGAATAGAAGAGTCCGTGGGAACACGAATCTAAAACCGGATTTTGGAAGATATCATTTTATTGTGGCGGCTTCGGGAGGTTTCCTAGAACTTGGATGGTACGTAGATGTCTGGTGAAGGTTCTGAATTCCCATATTTTGGTTGCTATCCATTTGTTTTCGTTTCTCGACATTCATCCTTCTTCCTTTTTGAACCTTAACGGTTTCCAAAATTATGTATCAGTATCACTATAATATATTCCCGTTATCGTTTTTCGCGATACATCCAAATGTGATCGTGATATTGGAAACGTGATTCATGCGAGATGAATAACGCCTAAACCGTCGACACGGCTGACAGAACTTAGCTTTTCTGTTATTTGATTTAAATATTCCTTAAATATGATGCAACTTGCCTCTTTCCATAATTTGAGGATCCGGATATGAACCGCTAAACCTATTATTTTACCATTCCTGCTGCACCCGCATTGTCTCTTGATTCACATATTTCCAGTCAATTTACCATTCGAACTTTCACCAGTATTTAGGTTCATACGGAAGAAGGAAGTTATTATATTCAGATGTAAAATGAAATTTTACTTTCTGCGTATCACAATTTTTTGCGTATTCATATTTTTGAGTCTTTTATGAGTGTTCCAAGCCAAACAATAAAACTTTTTTATGATTTTTAGGGTTTAGCTTAAGCGTGCGTAAATTTGAGCCTGGATAGGAGTGCAAGGAAGTGATCCTCAAGACTTCTAATCAAATTCAAACTTCAATTAACCACAACTCCTTCCATCAGACACTAGAACGCGTGCTGTGTTTTTATACGCGATTTTACAATTTTTCATACTAAAAAAATTTAACTTTCCTCCTTCTATGGTCCGTGTTTCTTAGCATCATTAATTACCTGATATAACCGGAAGGAAGATAAATCCAGGCCATAACTAAGTTACTTCCCATAGGAATGAGTATGTAATCAAACTCCATCAAGTATTTTCTCGGATATAACCATTCCATTGAAAGTTCTACCTCCATCTTAAAGTGAATCAAGATTTTTAGTCACTAACTTTGTTATGGAAACAAAAAAAATTATTTTGTGTACCCTTAACGTTACTAACCAGTGGTATTATTGTAGGATAGGCGCTTCTACATTTTACATTTTTTGCCGTGACTGCGTTTCTCAAAATGTTTTCAAGTTTTTCTAGTATCGCTTTCACTGCTAAAATATTGCTTCCATCGAATTAATATCGTCGCCAAATTAAGGCAAAAGAAATAAAAAATAGGCGAGAAGAATTTTTTATCATAATTAACTCGAGTGTTCGTAAAATATTTGAGCCCTCAAAATGAATTGTACTAGATATGTAAGTGGCACTCTTAACTTGGAGAAAGAAATTGAGGTCAAGGGTTAGTTTTGAAGAACGAAATTTACGAAAAGTACGAACCGAGGAAAGGAACCCTTATTTAGACATGCCTACCATAATTCATGTTCATAAATGCATGTTATGACTCTCTATATATTTTTCAAATGAGCGATACTCAATTTAATAATTCTCAAATTTTAAAAATATATTTCTATTAATAACTAACACTTAGAAAAGTTTGCTTAATTGCGGTTCACCATATAAACGAGTCTTTAAAAATACAAACATTTCTTTCGAAGCCCTTGCCCTAGGTGCCCCGTTTTGGTTACCGATTTGGAGGTTCGTTTTCCTGGAAATCCGTCAAAATGAAACGACTTTAAAATGAAAAAATCCCAAATTTTCAGCAAAATACCTACATGGTTTGGAGGCGTAATTTTGGTTCACAAATTTTGCGGAAGAAATATGGTTCATGATACATGTATCATCTGAAAGAGATATTATCGTGCATTTAACAGACGTGCCATGTAATTCCAGTCATTTGTTAATGTACACTTGAATTCATCTCTAAAGAATTGTATTTAAATATTTTACCCACCTGAACACCACCTCTTTTTATTGTTATTTGTAAACATTATTCATTATAATGAATTTTTTCGGTTATTTCCCAGCATAGACCAATAGAATAGGTATTTATCGGGAGGAAAGTTTTGTTGAGGTAATACCCTGGAATAATTAATAACGAGTTAATTAAGTGCTCACACTCTTTTAAGTTGGAAGATACCTTAAGACCATAAAATGTTTGACGCTCATTCGTGAATAATACGCCACTGTCCTCATAAAATGAGTACAGCAGATCAGCTTTTGAATCTTTAATTGAATCGAGCACAGCGGGAGGAAATGGTATGTGATTGAGGGAGGTTATGGGTCATGCTCGTCGCATTCCACCGTGCTCCGACTCCTCTGCACGTGCAGCAGTGATACACATACATACACGTAATGGCTATTATTGTCCCTCGCAAGATTAAAAATTCCAGTTTAAGACCTGCCGAGTGTTTTATGTGGATCCTTTCGTTTTCTCTTTCCTTTGCAATCAACTTTACGGGAAATGGAGATGATAAGCGGAATTGGCCTCTTGTATTGATGGATCATTTGAATTGGCGAAAAAGAAAAAATAAATCAAAAGTCAAATTCGTATTTCCTGGAACACATCTTGCCGGAAAATTCTTGGGAATCATAGTTTCCTCGAACAAAATTACTTTTGAATTATGGTTTGAATCTGAGAATACTAAAACCGGCTCGATTAAATTGTTAGATGGAGTATAAAAAAGCGTTAATGATTTCCTTATTTAGCATTCCACACCCGAGAGAGGTTTGTGATTGGTTAATAGGTATTTATGGAGCAAAGTCAACATTTTTTTATTTCAGAAAAAAATATTTGCTTTTTCTAACTTGATGAATTTTTTATTTTCGTTATTATGTTTTTCATTTAATCAGGTTACGTATAAAACACATGTTTTGGCTTCATTGAGGCGTCGTCGAGTTTTATAATATCATGAATTATAGGTAGAAAAGTTCAAATTTCCTTTTCAGTTCCTACTGTCGAGGGAATTTAAATTAACTACTATTTTTTCCAATATGTTTAAATTTTTGGCTTTCATAAAGTCTCTCTCGACTTCGGTAAATGGATAACATTGTCTGATTGTGAATGTTTATATTTAGTGAATGATGAACTGACTAATTAGTTTCGAGTCCGCTCTCGAACATTGGTGCTTGATTCTGTTGAAACGAATTTCCTGGAGTAGAGCATGCAACAGGGAATGAGCGCAGAATGGCGCGGTATGAGAACACACAGCCCCTCTGAAAAACACCACGCCGCCGGGATTTGAACCCAACTTTTGGATTGGGGAGTTGAAAGCACGTAATCAACTCTTGCATGCTTCATCTTTTACCCTCGCATTAGAGTTCTTCCTATTCCGTCGCTCTAAATACATTTCCTTTCCGCCTCTCCCTTGTGGCGGAGGTCACTTCTCAGGGATCTGCCTTCCCGTTAAGTACTTTCGTGACTCCATCTCCGAGAACGACGCCCTCGGCAAATACACTCCTTCCTCCCCCGGGGGCGGTGAACTAGTCCTTGAAGACCCTCGCTTCCTCGAGATCATACGGACGAAACGGAGACTGGGAAAGCAATAAGGAGGTAAGGTCTCAGCGATGGGGCTTAGATGTTGTGGGGCAAGGACCTTAGCGTCATACGTAGAGAGAGTTTTAGAATTTCGGTGACAACGTTTTTGTTTCCGTTCCACATGCATGTGTGATGTGATGAGATATCGGTAAATTTAGATAATTGGTAGGAAATGATAAACCTTGGGTCGATTATTATCTTCAGTAAGATGATTTGGACAAAGGTTTTCGCTTGGGAAAATGGCCCTCATATAGTATAGGCCTCACTACATCTTCTTCAAATTTTACGCTAAAGGAAAATGTTTTTGCTAGATATGCTGGGCTACAATAAATGAGGAGAAACATATCTTTCTCCTGTAAATATGAGGGGCAACGAAATGAAAGCCAAACATCCGCTACAATACCCAGGCCGAGCATCAACAAGGACATAGCCAAACAAGAGCGCGAGTTGTCACTTTACATTTCTCCAACAACAGCGATGTCAGTATATACTCTCATACACGTAAAAGGCTAGATTCTACCTTTTAGTGGGCTATATGTAATGGAGGGTGATCGGTTTTTATTTGACTGACCTTCGTATTAACTATATCTTAATCCTCTTATCATCTTCTTCAAAAAGGTGGAATTCTTATCAATAAGTGCTAACCCATGAACAAGAATATTCAATCGACTTCTGAAGACTGTAGGCTTAATTCAGAGATCATGAGTCCGTATTTGAAATCCAGTTGATCATCCGTTGATACGCTTATTTTTTTCCATTTGGCCATGAAAAAAAAACAAAAATATTCTTAATATACAATTTACGACTCTGTTTTTTTCGCGAGCAGGTACGTAATTTATGTACAGATGTAAAGCTCTGATAATAGTTTAATACAGATATTACTGCTAGTACACCTAGGGAATGAAATCGGAAATGAATCATTGTGCACTTTCCAGCATGCTGCCTGGGACGGCAATCTGCCAACCCTTACCGCTTTTTCTCATTATTTAGTGTTATGCTACGGAAATTCATTACTTTATTTTTACTCAATGGTACGCTAGTCTCTGAAGTTTTCTTACGCGACCTTGTTGAAGCAAACTTTGAAAGAGAAACTTTAAAAAAGCGCACAACCTATCTAATTGTAAAACCTATCTAATCGTCTAATGTTCTTCCATTGAACAAGAATGAAATTTTAAGGTTGGTAAGAAGGTAT
Organism: Hetaerina titia; assembly: GCA_037158775.1. Taxonomy (NCBI): domain Eukaryota; kingdom Metazoa; phylum Arthropoda; class Insecta; order Odonata; family Calopterygidae; genus Hetaerina; species Hetaerina titia. The sequence continues at coordinate 92,089,055 of CM073774.1, read as the reverse complement.
ATGCTTTCATCGTGTCCCGTCCTGAAGTGTTCTCTGGTTCTGAGTTTTGGGTGAGAAGCATAGAGTGAATGAGAGCGGTATGCCCTGAGAAATGTATGTGACATGTATGGGAGGGGAGTATATGAGAGCAGACTTGAATGGTAACGCGTTAAACGTAACATAAAGTTAAAAAGCTAATTTTTCGAGGATCATCCAATTCTTCTTATATGAATTTAGAGTGTTTACATTTTCATAAAAAAACATAATTTAAAATATTCAACTCAAAAATGTTTATCTTAGTTGGCAGGGAATACTCAAAAGGCTAATTTTCATGGAACCAATAGGGAGCATAAGGAGAGAAACAAGAAGGCACTTAAAGTCACTTCTACATTACTTGGAGGAAAAAATGCTCTGTAAAATTTCTCTTTGAGAAATGAAAACATTGATTGACGTGTTCTGGATGTATTTTTATAAAATTTTGATTGAGGATTAGCATAAAATTTAACTCTGATTTAAATGAAGTAAAATAAAGTTTATTTGTCTATAATTTTAGCTTAACACATTAATTGATACAACACAATTAACTGGACTGAATTTACAGTTAACTTAGCTTTATCTGATGTGGGGAAGACGCATATATTGGACAAGGAGACCATGTATTGCCTCGAGACCTGAGTAATGGGCTGCTGAACTTCCCATCTCCTAGAAGGTAGTCTTCTACGGCGTCCCACGAACTATTCTCCTTTCTCTTAAAGTCCAAATCCCAGCAGGATACCCATGAGTAAGTTTAGTAGCAATAATTCAGAGCATAAGCATCCATATGTGCCTGAAATGGCTAAATGTCTCATATCACTCACTGACTGCATGGTATCCACTAGAATTAAACCTCGCAATAGACATGATTTCTGGAGGCATGTCTTTAAAACATGTGTCTATATAAGTTCTTTAGAATATTTTCATTTGTAAGTTTGTTTAGGTTTCATGGAGATTTTAGGCTAATGGGTACTGGTCGGAGAGTTTGGGTCCAAATCAGGGTGATGCGACTGTAAAATCTCAGTTAAACCCAAATCGCGTGATTTTTCGGGCACCACAAAATTCTTGGAAACTCGCATGCGGTGTAAAATATTATTATATTGTTATCATTATCTGTCCTCCCCTAGCCTCATTTACGAATTTATCGAGTGCAAAGGTTACATCCCCTTCCGACCGTACTTAAATAGCATAACTTTTAGTTGTACATACAGTCACATAAAAATGAGTAAAATCTAAGAGGTAGTAGAGATGCCTTTTTTGTGCAATATCTGCACAATTCTTAGTCCATTTAGGAGGTTTTGGAAAATATTATCCCTTTCCCCATTAGGTGTTCGCATGGAGCTGACTGCGACGGTATTATGAATGTTTAGCATTACTTATCCGTCAAGAAACTAAAATCTGTCATCCCTCAACGCTACAGTATGATTGTAGTTTATTTCAAAATATTACAGATAAATATTTTCACGTCTTATTTTGAGAGCTTAAAATAGAACAAATAGCTAGGGTATCATATATCAATGCGAGTTATATTTTTCGAATTTGGAATCACAACTAAGTAATACGTTGATTCCCCAGGCCTGTTATAAATTCATAATGTCGGCAGTCTGGAAAACAAAGAGACTTTATTGATAAATTTGCATTTCTTTAGAAATTAGAATTCTTTGGAAACTGCATTAGGATTGGCCATTGATTGAATATTTAGTCGTGGTTGTTACTTCATCGCGAGGAATTTCAGTGTGGTAATGGTTTCATAAGCATCTATTTATATCACGGTTTTAGTATCCAACTGTCTTTGTGCCGTCTCTTTCGTTTGGAAGAATCGAATTCCATAGGATTGCAGACACCATCACACCTTACAAGTAGGTATTCTTCGAAACTGTTAAAACAAGAAACCGTCGAGGGAAAGGCAGAAGATAAGGTACTCATTACAATAATTATCCAAAATGGTTCGAAGAATTTCGGAACCGAGAGGAACCGATTTCGGAGTTCTCATGAAAATGAATCACGTGGCGCGTAGCATTTGTTTATTTGGAGGACAAAGGGAAGAGTAGGACGGCCCTGCGCCTCGCAACGGTACCGCATTAAGGCGGCGAACGTGATGGCTAGAGAGGATCATGGAGAGGGATGTTGGCTCGTGGGAGCGAGGGAGGGGGATATCTTTTATTGCCCTCTGGATGACCGAAGTCCCCCGGGATCCCGCCGAGAGGTGGGGGAGGGCAGAGAGGGGGGTAAGCCTTGGAGGGGAAGGAGGTGATGTTGAAGAAATGACCGGAGCAAAGGTTATGGCAGGGCCAAGGGTAAGAGCAGAGGATGAGACGTGGGAAATTGGAAGGAGGGGTCGGAAGGTTCTCGATGGGAAATGCAGCGCAGTGGTGGTGGGGTGGGAGGCGTGGTCGTGGGTGGGAGTGGCTCGATATCCCGAATCGGAGCCTGTGTTCCTTCGAACGAGCGTGAGGTAACGAGGGTTGAGTTGATTGCCGACGGTATTGCAGCGCTTTGGAGGACGTCTCGGGTCTCGACTGCATCCACTCTTCTGATTTGTTTCCCATCCCTTATTTACGGCGCTTGCAGAGGAGGTGAGGGATAAAAGGGATTCTGGCGATTGATGGTTGGAAGAGAGACAAGAGACAGAGGAACACATTCCCTTCTCCGTAGGATGCCATCCATAATAAAACTGTAGAAAATCAAACTTTTGCTCTGGGGTTAATTTGACTTTCCCTAACTGTAATAGTAACTTTAACTCGCAAGTGTCACGTAGTTCAGATGGTCCGGACGAACTTAATTATAAGAAAACGTGAAGGTGAAGCTTTGGGTGGGTTTTCTCATAGTCTGCTATAAGTAAATAGATTCTTGTTTAAGGACAACACCTTCAGGTATTGAAAAATAATTTGTCCTCTTTAAGTGTCATAAACTTGACCAAATTAACCGTAAATTATGGAATCAGACGATTTGTTTCACAAAATTTCTCCAAATAAATTTGACATACAAACATCAAACTCTATTTTATGTAATCGGGAACTATATACGGTACTCTGAGTAGATACCCCTCGGTATCAATTGAATTTCAACATCATAAGACATGACAGGTAGAAGATTAGAGGAAAGTTCTGTTATAATAAGGCCATGCCTTGCAGAATGTACACCCTCCGGATGAAATGCACGGAGGGAGGTCGCGTATAAACGTAACCCGATATTAGGCTGCTTTGTCCGTAAACATGAGAGTTCTATCAAGATAGTAAGGAATAATCATGGTCAAATCTTCATGGAATTCCGTCTGAGAGCCGCCAACATTCTTAAAAGACCGCGGGCCTATCACTCTATTCCACGGTGAACACGTTGCGTTTCAGAGTAGACTAACGAAATCTAGAAATTCCTATTGGAAATCAGTGAATAGAGAACAGATTTGCAAAAGATTTTTAACGCTTTTTGCTATCGATCGGTGTCCCTGTTTTCTAAAATTGCCCTTAAGTACCTTGGTTATTACTCCATTCATTGTTTTATTTCATCTGACCCAGTAGCCAGTGGATACACCCAGTTCTCCATGTTTATTAATTCGTACTGATTAACTTTGAACATGAGAGCCTAGAATTCAGACGGTAAATAAAATAAGACCTTAACTATCCCCCTTCCACATTACACTCGTTATTGAGAAATCATCACGATTTGTGGTGATCATGGTGTTCTATTATGTGAAGTCATTCGTACGCTACGCAGCTAAGAGTATAACACAGTCCCAGATATTTCATTACACTCCTATATGTCTATGGCTTCCCCATATAGTATGATCGTCCCTGGAAATAAGAAAATGATTCGGTATTTCCAAAAGATATCGTCCATGAATCAAAGATACAACTTTCAGTTACCTCCATAATATTTTTTAGCATGACTTCTTATACTGTGTGAAAAGATATTTAAAACGAAAATGTTGCACTTATATAGGTGTATTAGGAAAAACAAATGAACGCATTTGTGCATTAATAGACTTCCTGTAGCTCGTACACGATCTCATTTGTGGAATGGCTTAGGAAAATGGTTCATTTGTCAAAGTTAATACTCGTCAATGTTTATTTTATCTGAACGAACGCTATATATATGATAGACATAATAATATGCATATACAGGAGGGAAACGCCTATTATTATACATATGATCCATAAAATGAATCTTGGGCTATAAACTCTGTCGTATATTGTGTTTCCGTCGTGGACATTATATTGCGACGATGTCGCATTATCCTTCCTGGAAAGAGTCCTTTAAAAGGATGCGTCTAAAAAAGAATCAAATCTTGCCGCACGGCGATGGCCCAACCAACACATGCCGGAGTCCCTCCTCCCGGTCACTCCCAACTTGCATCAAGTCTCGCTGCTCCCGGGCACCGTCAGCTGGGGACGCCCACCCTCGCGCGTTTCCCTTTCGCCCGCCCGTCAGATTGCCCTCAACGCCACCGCATCCTCCTTCCTCCCCGCCTCCCTTGACGAAAATGCTTCCAGCCACCCGTCCCTCATCCCCGCAACTAAGCAAAAAGAAGTCGAAGACTTCAGACAGGTGACTCTTCGGCAGGCGCCGTTCCCTCTTACACGGGAAAGCGAATATCGCTAGACGGACACATGGCAGGCGAGAATGTTCATTTTCGGAAAAGGGTTCTCGCAGGAGGTAATATATGGCGATGGATATTTAGAAGGGAGCTAGATTTCAGCAAAATTCTTACGTGACTTTAAAGCCAAACTGTCTCTAAGGACCTCTAACACTTTTTCCCGAAGTCTTCCGAAGAATATACGTGTGCTATTGGACGTTTGATAAAGGGAAAATATGAGTAGAGTATATATTTTATAATAATATCTTACCTTCAAAGATAAGTTATCAGTGTGGTTGATAATCATTCACATTTGAAAATTACTAGAAGCGATTAAAATGAATAACTAATGTTTAATTTCAAATGGTATTATGTGTATCAATATTCCCCATCATATTTGTCAGGGGATTCCTTTATGCTACTCGTACATTGGGCTAATGAAATTCCTAGAGTGCATATCATCTCATGTTAATAAGCCAACTCATATTCTGTATTATGTGCTACCCTTGAAAATGAGTAAAACAGTGAAGAAATAAGCCAAGTTATTTACTTGTAATTTATTTGCAAGGTTTCTGGTTAGGCATGTCACAACAGCAACTAATGAAGGCAACTTTCTCTACAAAGCAGTACAAATGATCTTTAATGAGATAGCTACATTTTAGCACCAAGAACGAGTTACAAAAATTGTTGTACGATAATTTGTTTCAACATTTAAAAAAAGTTTGCCTTAGGTTATTTTGTTCTAAAACCATTTAAGTTGATAATTTATATTATAACCCATTGATAAATATGCAGATACTTAATTATTCCAATAGAAAAATATGTTATACTAAGCATCAGTGCATTGGTTCAACATATAGATATTTTTTGAAGGCTTTAGTTATCACACCAGCATTTAATGCATACAATTTCTTTCTCCGTTTTCATCTGAGTACTACTCTTTTTAAACTATTGCGATCGTGGTGGAAACGGTTACAACTTCACTTATGGTATAATCGTTTCTTTTAATAGTAGTTGAGGGTGGATTTTGGCTGCGGACTCCGCCCTTTCCTAATCTCCTTCGATCTCGTCGGGGCTGAAAAACCAAAGCGATGTCTCGACTTACATGTGGAGTACGGTTAAAATAGCACGCAACGAGTCCCCATCAGAGCGCCCCCAAAAAAGATCCCTTTGACCTTTGGATGTCCGCCGACTTGTCTCACTAGAGGCAGCAAAGGGCCCACGGTCCGCAGATTGTGCTTTCGCCGATTGGCCGTTTGCCCATTCACAGTCCTTTTTTGCTCGGACGGCCAAGAAGAGGATTACTGGTGTACTCGCGCGTTGAAGTCACCAAGTGAATGCGAGTGACATCAATGCCTGTAAGTATTCCTCTCTCTCTCTCCCTTTCTTTCGCTCACTAAGCGTGTGCAATTCACGAGTCACGGCACGCACCACGCGTGGCATGAATGTTCGATCAGAGCATGTTTAAGGATGCAACCAGACGGACAACGTATAAGGGCTTCGTGTTAAATTACAAATCCAAGGAACGGAATTTCCAATGTTCTGCTGACTAAATCACTCTGTGCGAAGAATATATTCCTATCGGCGATCCAATATTGTAGAGACGTCATGTTATGCGCTCAATTCATCTATTGTCAATTTTTTATTTAACTTTGATCATTTTCCGGTCCCAGTTGCTGACAGTTTAGAAGACTTTCCGTTCACGGATTTATTACCACTCCTACGTGTGTTACACGAAAGTGGCACTAAAAAAAATACATGTAGGAATTTCAATTATTACTAAGTACATATTTTTTCACTAAAAGTTTCACCACAGAAAAGGAATTTTTTTAATAATTCACTAGTAACTAGATGGGGATTATTAGAATGAATAACTTTTGATATATTAAGTTATTCGTGTTTTTTATTTACATTAAATTTAATTTGGAATACTCTTATGTAATAGGAACGTGAATACATAGTGAAACACACCAAATATTGCATGGTTTATAAAGGAATTGATGTTTGTACGATATGTGTTCGAATGTTTGTGTGTGTCAATTATATTTTATTGCCTTCCTTTCATGCTAATCATACTAGATAATTATTTTCAAGAGAAAATAATAGATACATGATGTCCCTTTATAAATATCATATATATTTCTTGTTTGCTCACTTTAATTTTTCTAGTTTTTTGAAAACTTTTTAAGGGTACTATCCAATTAAAAATCAAGCGTGTCCATTTGAAATAGTTAATTACACCCCACCTTCCCTCCCTACCTTTCTCTGACCTGAAAGTTAAATTGGATACTCACGTCATCTCCGCCTTCAGTGCAAATCTAATGAACTGAAGTCTTCCTTGGAAACCGGAAATAATGTGTGGTTAATGTAATATCATTCGTGCTGATGTAAAAATGAGTATTCCCTATGTGATACGTTAATGTGCAAAAATGTAAGTGGCCATTTCTTACTTTCTTAAAATATTTTTCACATTATCTATCGATCGCCTGAAAAATTGAATGAAGTGTTAGCATGAAATGAAATGATAAAAGTTTCGACTAACACAAATGAAGTTTTGCTTTTTTATAATAATTTAATTCGCCTTTTTGATGATTAACCACAATTTTTTTCATATTCCTTATATTTCAATGGACAAGTTCAAGTTTCCCCCTAATCCACGTCTTTCAGTCTCCAATTAACTGCATTAATCTCACCTGGCCATATTTTAATGAATCGTAAGATTTTATCGGTGGAAACTCATTGAGATAAAGACTAAATTTCACCTATGTTAATCGCCCACAACGACCTTACAGTGGTTTTGAATAAACGGTTCGCCGCCGGAATATGGCGGAATCAGAAAAAAATGAAGGTCATCCGTATAACTTCCGTTCATCCATTCACTTTCCAGGTCAGTAATATTCTTTTAAGGGACCTCAACCTATCCACTTCTTCGGCGCTGAGGACGGATTTCGACAGTTGGTCATCGTTTTTCGCGTATGCGATTTCTGAGATAACTTTCTATATGCTAATGAATAATGTTTTCAGTCGAAGTGTCGCGAGGACAGGAGTGAGATTTCGACAGTGGCTAGGTGGTGGAGGGAGGGAGAGGAGAGTCGTGGCCGGAGCGATGGAGAGGGGGGAGGAGAGGACCGGGCCGCCGAATCGACAGGGGCGTGTTTTTGGTATCCTCCTCTCTTTGGGTCCCATTTGCCGTTCCTCGCTTTCTCTCCTCCCCTCTCCACACCACATCGCGGGCCCCAATTAAAGAGCTTCTGGCTTCTCGCCCGGATCGGGACGTGACGAGAAGTGCAAATTGATTCCTAGTCTTCCAATTGGTCGCCATTTCATCGAGAGACCGCAGAAAGAGAGGGAGAGGTTATTGCCGCGGTGGAGATCTCCCGTGGCGTCCACCTTCCCACTGAGGCGTAAGCTCGTACTAATCGACTGGGCTATTGACCGTAAATAATCGATTCTCAAAGCTACTATGCCAATACTTATGGCATCAGTCGTCTTTGGAAAGAAATGGGGCGAGGGTTTGCGACTTTGGATCACAGCAACCATTTGGAACCATACAGCTGATATTGAACAAAAAAGAGGATTATGTTCTCCGTTGGGAGTCTGGAGCGATTTGTCGCTCCGGATGAATGTCGCCGGGACACTAAGAGCGCGAAGAGAGAGCGACTGGTTATTCTCCACTTGCTACCTGTCAAGAGAAATTTGCATTTCTTTTTCGTCGTTTTTCTGGTTTCTCCTCTCTTATTTTGCATTCACATACCGAATGGAAGTTTTTAAGTGTCCATTTTTTTCTTTAATTTAATGTCTTATTCCTGGCCGAGTTAGTATGCAAGCTAAACTGCAGTTTTGAGAAAGTTGTTTGTGCCTAAAGGCTTGCTGAGAGATGAAGTTAACCAAAAGCATAAAGTAATAGTTCATCTGTTGCGCAGTCAGATGTGCCGCTGAATTCACAACGGACGTCAACATCTCACCTTGAACAGAACCTTTCTACGCAGTGTTTTATTCTTTCTTGACAGGAAGCACAATTTTTGTCATAAGGAAAGTGTGAGCAGCCGTATTGTTTCAAATTTTACCAACCTCTAATGCAATGGACTGATTTGGAAAGCATGCTTTTAGTTGAGTTACCCAAGTAGTTTAATATAGGAGTTATGTTTAATGGCACTGTAGCTAAATATTTTTCTGTATAGTTTATTAAATAGAGAAAATTTAGTTAGCAGAAGCATCTAAATTCTTAACGCCATCTGGAGTAGTGCTCTCTCGGGAATACTATATTGGCCGAAAATAACTTTCATTGGCTATTTTGGTATTCCATCTGATCACCATGTTCGGATTTGACATGTTTTCTGGAAGCAATGACATAAGTTTAAAGTGGAGTTAGAAAGATACGTTCATGACCAGTTTAGAAGAACATTCTTCTAAATGTAATACACGTTGAGCAAAATTAGATAGAAAGGTAAGACGAAACTAGACCAATATTCATATATATATATATATATATAAACACAGTAATCAACCCGAAGGTCGGTTTAGTAGGTGATGGTAGAGCTCACCCATGTACCAAGCCCTATACGGCGTGTGAATATTCACACATCAGGGTAGGGGGGCCAGTTCCTTTCCCTGTGCCGGTTATGGTTTCCCAGGAAGATCTGGTACCCGAAAAATCAACTAGCTTGGGTGGAGCTGCAGGTGCCCAAAGTGCCTTGCCCGGGAATCGAACCCGGGACCCTCCGGTCAGCAGTCCAACGCTCTACCCGCTAGACCACCGCGACCCGCTTATATATATATATATATATATATATATATATATATATATATATATATATATATATATATATATAACCCTCTTTTTGAATTATTTTGATTGGCTTTGTGTTTCCGCGCAATGGTGAGAAATCGAAGTCACGTTATTTTAAAATACAGGTTTTCCTTCTAAGCTTAATGGGGTTATTTCTGGTGATTGGGTTCGAGTTGATCAATAAAAACTCGCCGAAATGTCCCAAGTTACGAGGGATTACTTAATTAATAGTCTTTTGAAGCATCTTTATGAATTTTCTCGCTGCCGGCAATCTCTCTTTTATGATCTCTTCCCAGATTATATACAATATTCATAATTATCAGCTGCAATATTCTATTGTCATTTACCTTTTTTTAGCCATTGAAAATTTGCGCTTAGCACATCTATGATACTATTCCTTTTCATTGAAAAAATTAATATTCTCTTGATTCTATGTCTTAAAAATATCAATTATCTCAGACGAGCCTTGGAATAACCTTGAAATCAATAAAAGGAATGTACTCGTATACTTATTTCGCTCGTTTTCCCCGAATGGATGTTATTTCGAGACTAATTATTTATCTATAGCGTTGCCCGAAATGCGAGTGAGTTAGGTATTTTACCGTTGCTACGGGCCTTCTACCATGTGCTCTTCAACCGCAGGTTCTTGGTTGCTCTTATCTTCGTGTCTAATCCTCTTTCAGCTGTGCGTTACTTTCCACGACATTCCCATCGCCGTCCACATCAATGCGTCCTTAGTAGGCATTATTTTTCAGCACGTCCCATCATCCACTTCCCTTTCCGGCTTTCTTTTATATTCAGCATTTTTCGTTCCTCGAATCTTCTTAACACCTCATTTCTTGCTTTATCCCGCCGTCGGATATGTTAAATTCTTCTGCATATCTGCGACTTCAAATTGTCTATTTTATTTCAGTATCTTTTCAATAAACTCTAATTTTCAACTCCAAAGAGAAAATCACTCAGTCAAGATGCCTTGCTATTCTCGTTCTTAGTTCGAATTTCATTTGATTTTTTTGAATTATTTTATCACAATTATTTTTTTTTTCAATATTTTTCTTATATTAGTTCTCAATTCTCCATCATTTTTTTATCTGCTGTACCTGGCTGTTCGAGTCTGTATGTCTCTAGCTATTGTCATTTCACAAAACTCTTTGTCTCCTATGCCTTTCCAAATTTAATTTCTTTTATTTTTCATATATATTCCATATTTACTCCCTACTCCAACTTATATAATCATTTATTTTAATATTTCGTGTTCAAAATTTCTTGTCACGAATAATATCTTTGTCCATGCTACAAATATCATTAAGGAATTATATCACAGAGTTGGGCTCAAAACCTGGGGAAATATTATATTAGGTTTATTTTTGTGAAATGTACTGAAATTCTTCTGTGATTTGCTGTACGAGGTTAGTGGTGGAGTTAAGTACTGGTTGCGAACTCATTTGAGCCTAAGGATCTTACCAAAGCTCGGAAATGCATTCCCTCGTATGAGAACGCCGCGATACGTCTCTAGGATCGGGAAGAGCAACTTTCTCGATTGGAAAGTCGGGTGTCCCATAACGCATATAGTGTCCATGCATCTTTATGATGAAGTGCTCTTTGTCTCGTTAACCGGAGAGTCGGTCTGGGCAGTGAGGTAGGAGTCACAAGCTTGCCAGCCATAAAGAATGGCCCTCGCAATGTTGGCAAACCACCTCCCCGAGGGCTAAAGTTACAAATATCCTGTCGATGGATTTCGTCCCATGAATTTTAATGGATAGCCGCGACTCATTAGTGAAATGCGCGACCACTCTCATCTGTTGTCTGATCGGCCGGTACATTTATTATGCGTCTGGTGAGCATTATAGAAATATGCTCACCAGACGCCAATTAATTCGACACCAAGTCCATCCTGTCGAAAAGGTGAGAAATTTAGTTTCACTCTTTCTAATTATATTTTTCCATGATTTTTAGGCCAAAAATTTCGTGTTTCACTAAGGGATTGAGAGTAGACTTTTGTAACGCATATCTTTTTTTAATTATTTACTATTTATTTCGAAATCGAGATGAAATTTAAGGTGTATAGCTAATTTTCTTTAGATTTGGAATGTGGAAATGGCGTAGCTAAGTCAACTCAGTTTCATATATTACGAGTAGTTAGTACTAAGATTTAAAAATGTCCTTTGACTCTTGCAATCATTTAGTTTTAGTTTTTAATGCCATCTAATGAAACTTTTACTGTAAATTTTACTATCGCGAAAGGTTATGCCATTTTATCTTTGCTGCTACTGAAGAAATAGTATAAGGAATATTAATAATTCTGCTTTAATAGCAGACCGTCAGTGGTTGGCATAACATTTGGTCAAAATCTTTTTGGCTGAAGAGTAGAATGATGTAGGTTATGCTGTCACTCCCAGGTATTATTATTTAGAGCATAGGGAATTACAAATAACGTTAGAAAAATATTTGTTGTCTCATGGGTTTTTTACGGGATAAAATAGATATAAACTTATCGATAAGCAAATCCTGATGCTTAATTTAAATCGTAAACACTAGCTTACGGATATCTTTTTTATCCCGTAAAACCTACCTTAACCGTTAGATTACCTAATAAATAATAAATAAATAATTATTAAAAAAAATATATACATATCTCATGTGAGTTGCGGTAGTCCAAGGGGTAGAGCGTTGGACTACTGTCCGTAGGGCCCAGGTTGCACCTACAGCTACAAGCAAGCTATGTGATTTTTCAGGTACCAAATCTTTCTGGGAAACTATAACCGGCGAAAGGAACTGGCCCTTCTACACTGACGTGAAAATTTCACACGCCGTCGGGCTTAGTGCTGGGTGAATTCTACCATCACCTACCAAACCGACCTTCGGGTTGTTACTGCGTTTATGGTTATATATGAAGGGAGGAAAGAAGTACACAGAGATGAAGAGGGACCTGATAGATTATTTTGCTAGGTTGGGAGTCACAAAATGTTTATTTGATAGTCGTGTCCATCCAGAGACCTACTTTAACCGGTAGATTACCTAATAATAATAATCTCATTATAAAATACGCGATATTAGTTACCTTTGATGGCTTTATATGAGGATTTATTTCCAATGCACTCAGCTACAACTGCTGCAACCCCTTGGCTGACTGGGGTTGCAAGCATTGCTGAGTGATTTGGAAAGTCAGTGCAACAGATACGGGATGAGATTCAATATAAATAAAACAAAGGTTATGCGATTTTCCAGAAATAAAAAGGCAAAGCTAAACATTAAAATAGCAGGGCAAAAACTAGAGCAGGTAGAACAGTTTACGCACCTCGTAGGTGTTTAAGACCGACATGGTCAAAGTAGTAGGCGTACGTTGTAGGGGGGTAAGGAGAAGAATTGCCCTGGGCGAAGAGGCTTTCACAAGGAGGACGGAGTTGATGACAGGGACGTTGACTAGGGAGGTTAAGAAAAGACTCGTAAAAACTTTGATATGGAGCGTAGCATAGCGCCGTACTACTATATGTACGGCGCGGAAACGTGGTCACTGAAGCAGGAGGATGGACGTAGATTGGAGGCTTTTCAAATGTGGGTGTGGTGAAGGATGGAGATGGTGACATGGACCGAAAGGAAAACAAATGAGGAAGTACTGGAGATGGTGGGTGAGGAGAGAGGTTTGTTGAGAGAAATCCTATCTAGGCAGGAAAAATGGATGAATGAACTATTGAGCGGTAGTGGAATGTTGAAGAAGGTAATAGATGGGAGAATGTTAGGCAAACGAGGAAAGGGTAGGAATTGGATAGGGATGTTGGATGGGATGAAGGGAGGAAGGGAGTACACAGAGATGAAGAGGGACCTGATGTACGTGTAGAGTAGGTTGCTGGATTGTGTTTTTTTAGTAGTAACTACATTTGGTAGTTGTGTCCAACCACATCTCTTAACAGGTAGATTACTTAATAATAATCATTTAGCAATTAAGGTATCTCGTAGATGAGTGGATTGATGGATAAACATTATAAACGGGAAACATCTGGAATTATAGATACGAGTAATTGATCATTCATATGCGTACTGCTTAATTTCATTGCTGTACCCAATCTTGAACTCGGGTGAAATTTCGAACTGAGATGTGGATTGAAAACGGAAGTACGTTGACACCCTAGACGGAAGTCAGAAATCCATATTTGCATGTCCTACCATATTTGGCATGCCGGAGAATTCTTGCATAGGGCTAACCCACAAAAAACGTGAAAACACCAAAATATTGGGAGAGGTTATTTTTTATCGACGAACATGAGAATTCCGATAAAGAATAAAGATAAAGAGGTGTTAAGAAGTCTCTGATGAGGTAAAGTACCTCAAATTTTGACTGAAGCAAGCATGTATCTTCCGGTCTTCTTCAGCCTTGTCCACAATGTGAGATGATTCCTAGCCAAGCTTTGGAAGAAATTTTCTTGTGGAAGTCGATGGAATATGATGTGGCACTAAAAAAATAATATACATAATACGTGGTAAGGTTTCTCCGTGGAAAAAACTTATCCTTTAATAATTAGTAAATCGTGCGCATATAGTATACCAACATGTGCCATTCAATACACAAGTTGGCTGATGTTTTCAATTAAAATATTATTTAATTTAAATCATAGATTCTTCGAATGGGCGGCATGGGAGCTGCACAAATGCAGATTCCGACCGGTGATGCTTCCGAAATTCCCCAACCAATCCCATTTGTGAGATTTTCTGGGCACTTGGATTTCCCGGGAAACCACAGGCGGATCAGGAAAAGGAACTGTCGTGCTTACCTTGTCTGTGTTAATGGCGGAAGGGTATTACTAGACGAATTCTCACCTAAAAAACCTACGGTTGGATTGCAGACAGCTTTTTTATGGGTTTTTTTCCATTTGTACCCATCTCGGCTATTTATAAATCCGAGCTCCAGTCTCAATCAAAATATCCTTCCCCACATCGAGTACTTAATTACCACCATTTAAGCGTTTCCGCATGAACTACGTGCTAGTCCCACATGTGACGTCATAAATTAATCTTAACTAGACCCCAAACCAATTAAGGAAACGCGACACACTTAGCTTCACTTGTTTCGGAGATCCGTTCTATGCGGCGAATATCGGAACCCTGTTGGTCACGTTTCCGGCAGTAGTCAGGCCATGTGCATCATGTTCTTCCAATCGCGCTCAACAGGTCGGTCGGTCACTTCCTGTCACCCTTCCTGCTTATGGCGCGGTATTCATAAATTGGTGACCTCACCAGTCATGGAGATGGAGGGGTTGGGAGCGCCGTGATAGAAGCGCCGCGAATGCTAGCCGTGCTGGAAAAATCGAGCAGAAGTATTACCCGTTAAAACTATCCTGCTCTCCACAGCGAAAAATACAGGTAGTAGTTCTGTAATCCTGTAGTTCTTTGGAACTTAAAAGCCAACGCAATTTATTAGCTATATTTTGTGTCATTTACTTTCCCGATAAAATAATAAAACGGCCATTCTTTGAATGGAGAGCTACTAGTCTAGCTATTCAGACTCGCTGCACCGCTAAATTATACTCTACGTTTTACGTTATTCGCCAAACCCTCATACGCATTATTTGACGCAAGGAAGACAAACAAAACTCGTGCTTCTCTTGAATGAAGGTTATGGCTGTGTGTATATGGATGTATGTATGACTATATATATATATATATATATATATATATATAAAACTTAGACAGTAACACACAGCACGGGAACACATAAAAAGAACACTCACAATAATATCTTGATAATTTCGACGGACTTGAGCTCCGTCTTCTTCGGAAGATAAGATATGACTCCTATATGAGTCATATCTTATCTTCCGAAGAAGACGGAGCTCAAGTCCGTCGAAATTATCAAGATATTATTGTGAGTGTTCTTTTTATGTGTTCTCGTGCTGTGTGTTACTGTCTAAGTTTTTTATTCAACACTTCCGTGTTACTTCGAAGAAATCATATATATATATATATCGATGATATATATATATATATATATATATATCGATGATATATATATATATATATATATATATATATATATATATATATATATATATATATATATATATATATATCGATGATGCGGAAGTACTCACGAGAGCAATATAACTTTTAGACGGCACAATAGAACACAGAATAAAACAGATAACACGTAAAAGGACACTCACACTGTAGATGATTTAAGCTTTCGGCCTACTCCGAGGCCTTCTTCAGGTCAGACTGACCATATATATAAATATGTAAAATAACACTGCTCTAATTAACACATACTTTTGTCATCACTCCATTTATGGAATTTCTACTTGGAACTTTGATTCCAACTTCTGCTTGGAATTTAAATTGCTCTCAATGCTTTCACCCAATGATGACAATTGACATAGCAGGAAACGGGAAAATATGCAAGTAATTGCCATGACTTGATTCTCAATTTGTCTTTTGCGCGTCAATTTTATTTTGGAATGGTTGATAATATTGAACCATTTTGCTCATGTTATTTCTTGGAACTTTTTAATGTTTATTTCCTATTGATATTTTTATTTCCTTTCTTAGATGTTGTAACGAATATTTTTCAGCGTATCTGGGATTATGTGAGGAGGTCTGGGAATCTGCGTCTCGACTATTGAAATCTGTTTCGACACTTTAGGTAATTCTCTTCATTGCGTGATCAAACTTGCAATTTCTCCATTATTCGATCTATATTTGATTAATATTCTTGTGAGTCAAGATAAATCAAATGCATGGGTATGATTGGCATCTGAATATTAGGTTTAATATTCAGATTAATTTAATAAAATATGTATTAGGGTTTCCGGAGTTCATAGTTCCTCGAACAACTTGCTCGGGCTGAAGGAATGCCATTTCGATTACAAATGATTTCTTTAAAGTGTTTCACGTGAAATTGATGAATTATTTATTTGCAAAGTATCACTGTTTACTTTTCAATTTATTAACTTGGAAAACTACGGAAATGTTTGTCTGTAACTTGTGTTTGTAACATAATCTGCCATGTCTCAATATGTAAGTTCAGTATGCATTTTTTCGCTTTGGGGGAATTGTTAAGGTAGAAAATGTAGATTCATAATTTAGTGCTATTTATTTCTTCGTCATGGTAGTTGGTTTAAAAGTTTCATAAAACCTTATTTAGAACCAATTATCTATGAAACAATTATATAATGTGGCCTGATCGTTTTCTTATTCAAAATTCTAGAAAAGGCATCACCCTGATTTTCACCGATGCACTCTGTTTTTAATTTTCTGGCTAGCTCCGTCGGCCATGAATTCATTGAAGAATCATCCCATGTGTGATCATAGTGACCTATTATGTAAGTAATAGACCTAAGGTACGCAACTTAGAATATATCCCAGCCCCAAATACTGTCCCATATGTCTATGTTTACCCCGTATGATGTCGTCCACGAATCGAATTCTAATTGAGGAGAGTTTCCATAACCGTTTTCATATCGATAGGTAAAACGATTGCTGCTGCGCTAACATTAAATCGAATGTCCTTTAGGAATCGTAACGCCGATGTAACTAATTACAACCAATTTTCACCTAATGTGATCATATTTAAAATCCAGTGTTGGCATGTTTGTGTCTGCAGTAGAGGAGTATGCTCATGACTTTTCGCTGAGATCTCCCCAATTAAAGATTGTGCTTGGGCGTATGTTTGTAAATGGTCGCTTTTCTCGACTGGATCATCCCTCCATCGGAAGTAAGTCCATTGGTGTTTTTCTCACGCAACCAACAAGACGGACACACTCGCTCACGTCGTCCTTGTCCGAGGCCCAATCAGACCACCGCCACCCCCGCCCAAACAACACCACCGCCCGGGCGGAGGAGGCCAACTACGGTGCACCGCTCTTCCCCGGCGTGGGGATCCGCGCACCCCCGGGGCACGTCCCGCCAGACGCCCTTCTTCTTCCGGCTGGAGAGTGGAAACGAGGCAACGGGGACGGGTGCCGCAGATCTTGGTGCTCGCGCTGTAGGAGGAGGATGGGACGCTCGGCCGGCCGCTAGGGGCGCTTCCGTCGGTGGCAGCACCACGGAGAACGAGGAAAAGTGGTGAGGGGCGAAGTGGGACGTCATGATCACCACCGAAACGATCGTCCGTTCGTAAATCACTGCTCATATCACATTCACTCGCAATAAAAAGGTAGGGCAGTCGGCCCCTTAACTGTATCTCCTCCTTATTCCATTGTCCGATTATCCAAATGGTCGGTTGGATGGCCTCGTTGAAGTGAATGCGTTCGATGGGACGCGGGAGATGGGTTTCGCGCCAATTTGAGCGCTCTGGGGGAGCCTTCGCGCGGGAGCCTATCTCCGAGCGATCCGGACAAGGGTGGAGGGTGGAATTGGAGGGATTAGGGCGGTGGAGGGGGTCTCGGAGCAAAGAAGAGTAAATAAAATTTGTACCCTTGGGACAAGTGCAAGAGGAAGCGCATTGCAAGGAGAGGTCGACCTCTTTCCTAGGGGCTCGTCAATACGTTGTCGATCGCACAGTGGGCCAGCATAACGAGTGAGGATATTCGATCAAGTCTCTTCCTCAGCACCGTCCACCCCCATGCACAATGGCGAATCGATAGTTAGGCAGCTGCATTCCCATTAATACAGCAACAATTGGAAGGGCCTTTTTTCACCTGAAAAAAACTGCATCTTTTCGTAATGTCAAAATTAAGTTAAGCTCTTCTGTTAAAGTCAATGTAGGTTCTGGACGACTAAAGAAGTTATTATTAATTTATGAACGAACACAAGTAGCCCCAAAACACAGCTGTTTTCTATGTAAACAAAGCCACCTGTGGAGCCTATATGTAGAAATAAATGGGGGCCTAATCTTTTGGAAACTTGTTTTCAAGTACCCTTGACAACATTCCAGCCCTTCGCTTATCCTTGCTCTTTACAGCTGCTACACATTTGCTGGTGCCACATCCACTTTAAATCAACGGCCATTCTCAGTAATCAGGTGGAAATAGGGTTTGATAGGTTAGGGCAGAGCTGCTCTCGTACTAAGACCTGGTATGTGGAATTTACGCATCATGCCTTGGCTTCTCCCGCCTGCCTCGGAAGGTTTAGTGCCCATAAATCATTAATTGTAAACTTGTTCGTGCCGAGTGCCCAGTCACCATGAGGTAAACTTGAACGATCAAGAAAGAAATTCCTCTCTTTCCACTAGGATACTACACCCTTTCTAAATCAATATAATTGAAAATATAATTCGGTTTATCATAAGAGTGCTTGCAGTCTACTGCTTATATGCTAGTTCATATAAAAGGTATCTTTTTATTCGATATGAGGAGGTAAAATATTCTGGATCGATAATATACCATCTCTAGCGTGAAGTGAATAAAATGACACGCTTGGAAGCCCGAGAAATTTTCACCCACAACCTGAATCTGGCTCAAGCACTTTCACCGAATGAGGCATATTGCACGTCGGGAATGGCAATACCGTATATATTTTTATTTGCTAGGATATCGGCGTTAAAATAGAAAACTTTATACACCTAATGAATTACAAGGATCATTTACACCTCCAATTACATTGGATTATATTTATGATGATGAGGTACGAGATTGCATATATTATCCTGGAATTAACACTCTGCAGTGACTATTAGGGATCCTGCGTCGTTTAGTGAGAACGTCTGTCTTTATTGAGGTAATGCAGTATATTAATTGAAATAGATAACTAATGACCATGCTTGCATTCCATTTTATAGTAGGAATAGCAAATGCGTGGAAAAATGACTTTATAAACATTTACATTTCATAATATTATATTATTGCCGATTTCTTAATGAATATTCTGATTAAGAATAAAGTTCAACCGTGGCTAACAATTTTTTCTCTTGGAATGAACTTCATGCAACCATCGCCGGAATATTAATAATAATGTGTTTCCTCGTGAACCATACTTCATTCCGGATAATAATATTTCCTTAAGACACATGGGAATATGGATTGGTAACCATGATTATAGTAACAGCAATTTTTCAATATCCTCATGCATACCTCTCTTTCACGTTGGGTGAACATATCTTCTAATTTGAAAGGTCTTCAAACAGTAATGCATGCATGAGTATTAAACTAAAGTTAAAGATTCATATATTTCAGATATTATGATGTAGGCATTTATTCATTGAAGCTGTGCGTTCATCAATTAACGAAGTTCGTCCACAACCACGTCACACCCTGCGAGTCGTCATGTGAACGTGCTGTGTGTTTGTTATTACAACGGCCATAAATTATATGTTTTCAAGGAATTATTAATTAGCTGAATGATGATTTCGCAAAGGAAAGGCAGTTGACAACACATTTTTTTTAGTTCAAAATGACGGGGCATTTAATTTTAGATTATATTTTGATCACTAATTGCACGAGGTCTGAGCGAGTCAACCATTCCACCAATGCGGACAGAAGACACATTTCTTATTTGATCTGGATAGTCGTTCAATAGAGCCTGTGGTCTAGTTCCCTCTTTGGTGTCAGCAGTGCCGATCAACTGCGCTATACTTTTCTAAAAGTCTTTGTCTGGCATGTCCTCCTCGTGACTGGAGGGACTCCCATTCAGTTTTCTCTATTAACCCAGTAACGCTTTATTCTCGTAATAATTTTGAAATAAACCTATCGGATCTTCGGATGAATTACGAGCAGAAAGTGCTGGAATACATCATAGCACGGGGCTAAGAAGGAATGAAGAGATTGGCAGGTAATAGGATATCTTGTGCGAAGTTATTACGAACCGCTCCTCGGGTTGATTATCCGTGATGATGATGATGATCGGTCCTTCTTTGAACTTCATCTAATTCCTTAATTATCGCTTTCTCCGACGGGCCCCAAATACTTGCCGCATGTTCCAAGTGTGGTCTATTCAGGGCGAAATAACCACTCTCTTTAATTTTTTCATCACATTTAGCTTCAAAACTATGATGAAGCTAGCTTTCTTTAAAGTGGTGCCACGTGTTCATCTAATGTGTATTTTTCATGCACTAATCTATTTGAATTTTATGAGGATCTTTATCATTTTGCATGTAATTCATCAACACGTACATATTATTATTCACTCAAAATTTTGATTCATTCGCATTTTAATTACGAGTGTATGTCATTTTTCACAGAATAATATTGATACAGGTATAAACTCGTATATTAGAGAAAGTGAGCTAAATAAATGTATTCCTAAATTTTACCTATAAATGCAGTGAAAAGCAATCTCTTCTCGTTTTTTACATTTTTTCTTGCATAAACGTGTGATTATGAATATAAAATCCTGAGGATATATTTTTCAAAAGATGTCCTTTAGGGAACTAAGGATAACTACGGTAAATTTCCTAAAGCGTTTTGAATAGATTAATTTATTTTGGTTGTGCACTTAAGAATAGTGAAGGATTGTCATCTTTCCGACAGGATCACGGGTTTACCTGTGTGTCTACATGTCTTGACTGATAACCTCTTTTTCGTTCCTACGAAGAATTTTTTTCGTAAATCTTATGACACTACTACTATCTAAAATATACCGGTTAAGGTAGAGTTTAGATGGACATGTATTACCGAGCGGTACAGCGACAGTTTCCTGGTCTCTCTTAGTAAAATACAACCTGACATATTTTAAAATAATAAGCCCCTTTTCATTCCGAATACTTTCTTACTCCCTCCATCCCAACCAACATGCCTACCCTATTCCTACCCTTTCCTCATTTGCCTAACATTCTCCACTCTATCTCATCCCATCCCATTGCCAATTGAAATGCTCTGCATTCAACACCTTTTATTACCTTATTCCACTTAATTATCACCATCCATTCTTGGGTTTAGTTGAAGAGATAGAAAACGCGATAATGTTTTTGATGACTGGATCGGTGTTCGTTTTATTTGTGTTCCAATTTCAAAAGGAGATTTACGGGTTAAATATTGCTTTAAGTGCATCTATTTTCCTTAGAGATTCCTGTTGGGATACCCCCTCCTCATTATATATCATACACTTTTAACTGGCCTCTTTGTTTCGGTGTTCAATTTTACCGGTGAAACTTTCCATAAATGCGTATTTTAACAACTAATTCCATACTCCACGTATACTTATAACTGACCTTGTATAAGGCCAACGGCATTCGACCGATTTTCCAGATAAAATCTCATCCATAAGCTATTTATTACCAAAAATGGGTCCTTCGGCCATTATTATATTATTAACTGAGAGCGCTAAATGCCATATCGGTAAGTTAAAACAAAATCACAGGTTGTTTTTTGGACTCATTTTATGAAAACCTGTATAGTACCTAAAACCCTGCGCAGTGGGGTGTAAGGAGGGAGAGGTGGTGGAATTTGTGGTTGGAAGAGAAGACTGATGAAGGGGGAATGCGATGCGTCGAAGCCATCCGCATATGTAAAATAAAACAGTTTCTGGCGTAACTTGGTGGAAAATCTTCATATTGATAATATTCGAAAACAAACAACTTTGCTTTTCCACTTAAAGTTTTCATTATCACGACCAAGGTTTCGTTATGGTATAACATCATCAGGTCTGATACCTGATGAAGTTATACTATATTTATTTTCGAATATTATAATCCGCATAAGGTTATTGCAACGGGTTGATCAAATCAGACATGGAGAAGAAAATATGTAAAGGGCAGGAAAAACCCATAGCTGTCCTTGTTAAGTTCCCTCCAATCAATCAATTACATGTTCCGAAAATATCTCACCTCACTTTCGACAATTTCATCTGACAATATTGAATGAAGAGCAGCGGAATAATATCTACGTTTATGTCGAAAGTGAGGTTTCTTCTACACCATGGAAATGAATGTTTCAATTATAAAAGATATTCTTTCCACACTACAATTTATTCTGAAACAAAATATTTTATTGGTTTGCTATACGTTCTTATAGAGCTTTCTCCAATGCGCCACTGCGCCTTGAAGCAGAGATGGAGAAACTTCAGGCCCGCGGGTCAGTTATGGACCGCATCCTGGCGAAAATTACACCCACAGGCCCACCGAAAGCGAATTTCCCTTTAAGCGAAACGTTCCCACATCCCCAACACCTCGGGAATAAGCTGTCCAGAGTAATGAATAATTAGGTGAACCGATCTAAGATACCGAATCCGCGGCCTTCCTCTCCCCCCTCCCCTCACTAGCCATCTCTTATACATTTCGCTGGCAATTTTGGTGGAAGGGCCCCAAAAAACGTACCTTTTTGTGAGCATTCTCTTCAAGAGGTGTAATTCGAGTGCGGGGGAATAATTCGAGGATCGCCGCGTCTCCCGGTCTCGGGAGCACCGACCCGAACTCAAATTGAAGGCGGTGACCATTAGAGGTCGTGATTATAGCTCTCAGCTCTCGGGGGAAGGGGGATGGAGAGGGGGGGTGGACTGCCCCCTTCTTCGCCCGGGGCGAGAGAGAGAGGGGCACAACCCCGGGGGAACGTCAGCGGCGAATGAGAAATGTACTCCCAAGGTTACAGCGCACATTCGGATTTCACCCGATCAATCGGCACATGCATTCGCTATTCGGGTGCCGATTCTCAGGTGTAATATGCATCGCTTTCGCTCCGTATCACAATCAGCCTGCTATCATCAGTACCATCCCCGCTCGACCACAAGGGGCAAAATAAGGGAAATTCAATGTCAAGCAAATATTCGCCGCTGGCAGATTGTACAAATGTAACAAGAGAGAGGATCGGCTTAATTTAAAGAAAAGAGTACAATTGACTCAGGTTTTTTATTCTTAATATAATCTTATATTTTTCATAGCTCTCTCATTTCCAAATAATCCTGTGGATCTATTTTCTTTTGCTATTAGTTTCCTTCTCTTCATATTTGTTGCCATAAAATCCCCAATCTCCATTTACAGCATAAGAAAAAGAAGCCGTGAAGCCAAGTGGGGGAGATCCTGGAGAAGTTGAGCGGTAAAGAGTTGGCGGTCGTTAATTCTAGAGTTTGAAACAACTTATGCTTCCGATGAAGTAATCATGCTAACTCATTAGTACTCCGTTCAAATAACTTTTGACAGCCTCGTATCTTACGAAGTAATTGTACATGGTGAAAAGATACAAACAAATTAGTGTAGAAGAGTAAAATAAAATACAAGCACGCATTTTTCACGCGTAGGATGGACTTAAAATATGCTGGTCGCATCTGGCATCCTTCCGACATCGGTTTAATTGCTGAAAGAGGTCGCGTCCTTTGAAACTCTACTGACGAGTATGCTCTGTTGCATTTAATGTTTGTGAAAAAAACTTCAAAAATAAATTTTTTATGCGTTCAGCAGAGAAGATGTTGAATTTTTAGTTTTTATTTAAAACGTTAAAGAGAGTTATTGGAGTAAGCGTACTACCTTACTTACCGTTATAATTTAAATCCTGAAGTGATATCGTTATTAGAGCGAATAGATAGAATGTTGCTTTTGTTCGACAATCTATATCCTCTAGCTGTATTTTACATTGAAAAGTTTGTATCGTACTTATAGAATTGTGTATTTTAACTATTGGAGTAATGGCGGCAATTAACTCTGAGGGAATGCATATGATGTCGGCTTAGGCTTTAAACAACTTGAGTTCTTCATTTTCGTCTGTTTCGTACAAAAAAGTGGCAATGTGTATATTACGATTCGTTTCTTCTTTCCTTTCCCCAAAAGTCAATAAATTCATATCCAGATCACAAGAAGTGTACACCATTTTACGGTTACTAATACACTTCGTAAAGTAATACTTGATCATTAATTCTGGTTGAAAAATATTTAAATGTGTAATATCTCTGTAATAACTAGGCCGATAAGTATTTCGAGATGAACATGAATTTAAATTTTGATCATGGAAGCTAAGCTATCATGGCTAAATTTATGGTGCTGCGTGTTAGCGTATTGACAATTATTCCCCCAAATATTCATACTGTGGAAGATACTCGTACACCGTACGCATCCACACCGCATAAGTCCTCGACCTGGGCAAACAGGACTCGCTTCAACGGGCACACTTGAGAGATGAGTTTTCCGTTTAATTTCAGAAGGGAGAGCCGAGGAGAAACCGAAGATGTATTTTAGCATTTACTAATATTGATTTTTAGCCATCTCATTGTCAGAGGAGAAAGGGAATTTTTTGCGGAACACACGCGAAAAAGTATATCAATATTTTATACCATATCGTATCATATCCGTTGCCGGCCCCGGTGGCGGCGGGGTAACGTCCTCGTCTACCAACTGAGAGGTCACGGGTTCGACTCCCGTCTGGGTGGATTTTTCTCCATCCAGGGCTTGGCTGTATGTAATTGTCTTCAATGTAATATATGTAAGGGTTAGGTGGAAGAAGGGACTATTAAGTCTCAACCTCGCCCAATTAAGTCGATAATAAATAAATAAAATAAAATACGTAAGTACAGGGTGAGAAAGAATAGACTCCCTGATTTGACGGGTGAATTGTAAAAAAAAACAAACAAGATAATTAAAGAGGAGTTTTATTTCTGAAAATTACATCCTACTTCCAATGTTATTTCATTTTCATTAAGTTTTGAAAATAGTTTAATCCGAGTTACGACCTTAGTGAGCGATGCACATTTTGAGTCGTTCCAAAAAGTTTTCGAAAACTCTCCTCAGCATATCTTGCGTTATTCCAGCGATGACATCTGTAATTGCCTCCTTAAGAACCGCCAAGGTCCTTGGTCGGACTTCGTAAACCTCAGCTTTGAGATATCCCAAAGTAAAAAATGACATGGGCTCAAATCCGGGATCCGGCGCCCGGGAGATTGTTCTTGAAGGATTTGCCGTGAACGACGGGCGGTATGAACCGTCCTGTTGAAACCAAATGGTTTCTGTGTCATATTCCTCACCATACTCTTCCATTTTGGGGAGTAAAAATTTCTCCAGCATCTTACAATAGCGCACAGAGTGCAGAGTAACAGCTGGACCTCGATATTCAAAAAAGTAAGGCCCAATAATGCCTATGGAGGACACAACGCACCGAACTGTCACTTTGGAGCTATGAGGAGGTCTTGGGTGAAGTTTGCGAGGGTTATTAGTCGCCCAGTAACGAAAATTGTGTTTATTTACTGACCCGGAGAGGTGAATATGCGCTTCTTCTCTAAACCAGAGAATGATGTCGGGTTGCACAGAAATTAAGATTAATTTGCAAGCATCTGTAAGATTCACCCAGTCTTCTAAACTCATTTTTGAATAACCATTATCGTGTGGGGGTGTAAGTAAAGGCCAGTAACCATTATCGTGTGGGGGTGTAAGTAAAGGCCAGAGTGTTTTATTTGCCCTACCGTTTTGGGCGATATTCCAAGAGCAGCAGAATGTTTCCGCGCAGGTCGCGTAGGAGGCTGTTCAATGGATGCACCCACTGCCACGATATTTTCACGTGTCCGCACACTTTTAGGTCACCCAGCTGGTTTTATAGGAAATGCAGATCCCGTCGCCCGTACACTATTAATCAATTTCCTAATGGTTTTAGTATCAGGAACCTTATCAAACCAAACTGTCTACGAAAATCCCTCTGCGTCGCCACCACACTATTATTGTTTTAAAAGAACGTTTCTACGACAAATCCTCGATGCTTACTAGACCACTGCATGGTCACTACTAAAAATGACGCTGTTTCCCCCAGCTAACGCCACTACTCAAACACTGCGCCAATTCACCTCCGCGTTCTTGGGTGATTTTCTGAAACTAGGGAGAGTATTCTGTCTCATCCCGTATATAGAACAATGTATCTGTTTCTTACCCTGAAAGCGTCACGAGGGAACATAACAAGGGATATTAGGTCCCTAGCCATTTGTGCAATTGTTTATGAATGACAGAAAGTATAATTTTATTTCGGGATTTTCAAATTCTTCTACGTTAAATTTTATGCTGTTTTGATTCAGAAGTGTGCGAGAGAAAATTTATTTCTTACGCCGACACTTTCGGTGTTAAATTTTCCTGAATTCTTCTGCTTCCGTTGATCTCACTTGCCAAAGGAATTTCTTCACTTTCAGAGATGCACTCGAATGATTAGTATTTCTGCAAGAATTTTTTGTGAACGTAATCTTCGCGCTTCCAGTGTCAATCTTTCAGGACCGTGATGCAGCAATAAAGATCCTTTGGTGAATAATTCTTCATTATGACATTCTTGACTTTTTGTGCACATCGGCGGTTGGCTCCGTAAACTTTACTGCTGCTTCTTTAAATGCTTAAGTTATAATATTCTATTGTGTTCTCAATCGGGAAGTCACAGAGTATTTTCGGGAAGTCACAGAGTATGATTGGGTCGAGTTTTCCGAAAGTGCCGATTGCGGAGTGCACGGATTAATATGTTCCACGCTCTGCACCATCACGTCGTCCGGAAGCGTTGGGGTAACGCGGCCTCGCCGCCGCCGCAGGGGCCAGCTGCAGTTCGCTGCCCCACTGACCCTTTCTTCCTTTGCCCGCACGATAGGCAGGGGGGCCTTCGAGCATACTACAGGGGCAGCATGGGGAAATGCGCTCCCTTTGTGGGTGCGACGGCACCGTGTGACCATCTAAGAAATGATTCTCGCGGGAATCGCGCGTTCAAGTCTCCGTTACGCTAATCTTCCGCTCGGAGGGCGCACCGCTCTATAACCAGCTCCCGAGTCTGGGCGCTGATCAGGGTGTGGCGAAGGAAACGCATGACTAATCCCCGTTCTTGGAAGGCACGTTGGTGCATATCGCATGAATTGGGAACAGATCTCTTTAAAAACAGCCCTTTAGAAAAGAGGGTTCTGGAATCAATTTGTTTGCATCAGAAGTTCTTGCTGTAAATATTCGAAGTGTTATTGATATCGCAGCAAGAATCATATTCTAACTATAGCTTCATCTGATAATACACTTGTTATCACATTAATACACTTGAATGTTATCTTATTTCTTTAAGCTTTTCAAATGGAATTCTATTTTTTTTTCAAATAATTGACATTATTATGTTATAAATCTACCAAAAATGCATTCTTGTGGGCGTAAATGCAACAAATATTTCATGAGGTGAGTAATTTACTTAATTATCTAGTTAATGGTTTAAGTTAACGTCAACCTATTTAACTTATGGAAGTCCTGTAGGAATTACTATTAAATTATAGTCTTATATGACCATCATAAATACTGCATATCTATCTATACATAAAGAATTGAGAAATTGAATTTGATTGATGGCAACTTTCGGTCGCAATTACTCCCTTTCATCTTTATTGCTCTGGAAATTCCTGGAGAAATTGGTCTAATTGTAGAGTTTTGCCTGTTTTGAATGGTCTTATTCTTTATCTTTAACTTAATGATATGTTCATATGTTGCTTCTTAGGAGACGCATTTTCATTTTATTAGTAAGCTTTGGCAGTAAAATTTTAAATAGGGCAAAATGTAAAATCATCACTTGAATATTATGGGTTCAAATGGTGATTCAAAATATTTCCTCCCAATTCTTCACAGTGTATGACATTCTACAAGTATTTGTAAGGTACAAAAAGTCACATTACTTAACCTGTGGACAAATACGCTATTGTATTTCCCTCTACGAGAGTACCGCATCCCCCCAGAATAATTGATAATATAGACTAAAGGAAAGTCGACAAAGTAATAGAGAGAAGTATAAAGAGGTGTGCCTTCTATGGTAGTAGGGAAAGTTTTAGTCCACGAAGCATACCGGGCCAAATTCTTTCAGAAGTGCAATCGATGTAGGTCCACGAGGATGTATGATGAGTTTCTGGAAAATTATTTTCCGCCTGGTAGACTATTGCGTGACATATTTGCGAGTATACATTTGTCGGGTCGAACCCACTTCCCCACTGTCGCCAAGAGAATAATCATCTAATCTTGCGATATAAATTTCCCCTTCTGCGGAGAAGCAATAACAATAAAGAGAAGTAAAAAGAAGAGAAATTTGTTATTCATGCCACTCGGCGTCGATCTCCGAGAGCTGATTCACTCGCACCGCCGCTCGCATCCACTTTCGCAATGGTTTGCTCCTCACAATGCTTCCTCACAGCCGGAATGATAATGAAGTTCTCATTCGCCGTCGCGAGCTCTCCTTCCGTGATCGCCTAAAAATGCAGGCGATCCTCCTTCTCGAAAAGAAAGGTTTTCTTCTCTCCCTACTCCTTGGCTCCCCTCTGACCCTGGACGTTCGCACCTCCCTCCCGTTGCCCCCGGAGAGCGACGCCACATTATCTACGAATCGGCATCGTAATTGGTCGGCCGGCGGAGGAGACCTGTGAAGAGGATCTCTCGTCTCGCGGACCACCCAATCCTCTCCCTGCCTTGGCTGGAAGTCGAGAAGATTATATCCGGCAGGCAGTGGCAAAGAGGATGTGCGGCACGCAGGAAGATGCCCAAAGAGCAAGAGAGTGGAGTGGAGAAAAACGGAAAAGCGTCGGGAATATTACCAGATTCAATTTGGCGTTTATTTTCTTGCAAGGACAGTCACGACATCAACTTGATGAGAAATGGATTTCAATTAAATTTTGAAGCTGGGATAAAATACACTATGAAGACTGCGTCATTCTCAAGGATCTAAATATTCATTTCTATGTTCGCTTTTTGTTGTTTTCTGGTTATTTTACTAAAATGGTACTTCGGATAATTGCCCCAAGTGGGCATAAGGCCGTATGTCTTCGTGGTTTAATCCTTCGATATACTAAGCTATCATTCGATATTTTTCGAATTCGTAGTAATGGCATGCCTAACTCGCGTCTTACCCTTTTTGTTAGGCAAGGCTAGCGAGAAAAGCATAGTATTTTGCATCCCTCTGAATAGCTCATTTTATTCCAGTTTCTTTTCCTGTGTAACTTTTATCCCGTTCTCCAATGACATTTTTCTCTGGTTAATTGGAAAAGGATTGTGATTTTTCTTCAACCCGTGGAGAGATTTTCAACATTACGTAATGTTTTATTGCTGTTCCCACTTTTCTGTGATAATACTGTTGAACGATTTATTCCTCTTTAGATACTACAGCTCAGTATTATTTTGAGTCAAGAGAGAGGCCTTGCAGTATTCAGTAGTCACAATATCTGTGAAATTTAACTATTTAAAAGTAATCCGAAAATAAAGCAATTTAAATAGACGTATTGCATTAACAATATCGAAGTGAAGGTTATGGAAATCAGATACTACTATTACCTATTGGCTATCTTGCAAATTTATTTATCGAGGAAATGGCGAAATATGAAATCCTGAATCATGAAATGAAGAGCACAATCGATTTTTCCACTGTTCTTTAAAGACATTTAATGAACATGAACTTCCACAAAGTTTAGTCAGAAACAATCAAATACAAATACTCAATCATTATAATTATAATTTTCATTAGAGTTCTACCGATTAAGAAAGGTTTTGATGGAAACACGCTATAGAACGGCACAAAGATATATTTACTTATCTTTTACTTCATTCCGTCAAACATACCTATCCTATTCAAAACATACCCATCCTCACTTCCCTATCGCTCTCTCCAAGCATTATTATATTGATAATAAATTTAAAGGTTGGCCAATGGTCATCATATATGTATGCTAATATTTAGTATTTGTATAACGTATTTACGAAATTTTATTCTATATAATTGAATGTTTTTGGGCAGTTTGAAGTCTTAAAGAGTCTGTCGATTTCTCATCAGGTCTTGTAAACCCTCAAAAGAATACTTCCCTTGGAGCATTATATAAGGGGATGGGGGAAACCATAGAGCGTGGCGGATGGAGTTAACGAAAATAAACACCAGACAAAGCAGGAATGTTCTTACAATAGAAGAGTGTTGAGCGAACAGCAAGTTGGCGAAAATAAAATTAATGAAGGCGGAAGGAATAGGAGCAAAAGCGAGGAAAGGGCCCGTGTAATCGGAGCGGGAGAAGACGTCAAAGGAGTTAAAGGAGTGGCGGGGGGGCGTCGGGAGAGGAGATGACGAAGGGGCGATAATGAGCGAGGTGGGTAGAAGAAAGGAGTGACGCAATGGCAGGTGGGGGAAGCGGGCGAGATTGCAGAGAGCAGTGGGGGCCCTCTCTCCCCGGGTGGAGCGAGAGGTGTGGGGGCGGTAATGGCCAACCCGGCGGGGGCGGGCAAAGGGTCGGCGCTGAATTGGTCCCGGGGATGAAATCTCCGACGCAACGTGAGCTTCCAGAATGAGGAAGTGGCGTTGGTTGGCGTTGGCCGGTTGCTGCCGAGTCCCCGGCTCGACCTCCGTCCCTCCCTCGCCGGTGCTGCCAACCACCCTTTATGCTGAGAGCAGTACGCAAACAAAAGTGGGAATGGATACATTTTCAAAACGATTCCGATGTCCGTGCAAATTATTACGGTGTCACAGAAATTAAGTTCTCCCTAACGAAGGCAGTCATCATCCTGATGTGAAAGTCTGCAGGAATTCGAATTTCCATTAACATTCATTTGAAATGTAATTGGTTTTGATGATTTCCATTTAAGAATAAAAGTATCATTAAGTTTGGCTCTAATCACAATGTGGCGTAGAGGTGAAATATTATATCTCATGGCATTCAATTTTAAATTAAGGCACAGTTTACAGCGACAGAGGAATTAGAAGCAATTTAGTAATCTCAATTTGCATTGGACGGGAAATAATATATAACTGAAGAAGTGTGTGATAATTCCATCGGTATACTCTCGCAGTAAATAGCGAATGTATGAAAAAAATCAAAAGGAAGAAATAATGAATAATTGGTTCTGAAAAAGGACACTTCTCACGGCTGACCTTTTTCGGAAAAATCCCACATTTTCTTACTTGATTTATTATTACTTACACAACTTATTACATTGATAAATAACAATAGGTAAATTAGAAAACGAAGGTAACAAACGCCAAGTTTCTCTATGAACTCATTACTGCCAAGTGTAAAAATAACCGCTTGATTGACCTTCAGCGTAAAAGCATATTTCATGAAGAGTCTGGATGAAGTGTGCTGATATGTCTTAATTTTGAGAGAAAATTGTGAACACAAGGAGGTAAAGGAATATTATCTAATTTATGATAAAGATTTAAAAAAAATAGTTATCCAATTTGAAAATGGGAGTTGAAAATCGTTTTAATAAGTTTTTTCGGAATATATTTCCACTCCTCAAATATTAGTTGGGGGTTTGCATGTCCCCGAACATTCAGAGAATTTGACTGTAACAGATCCTTTTTACCCATATCGCCTTTTGTTTGCTTTACAAATCAACCATTTGTCGCAATTTCCCCTTTTTTAGCTTCTTTGTCGGCAATTAGGGACCCATGGTGGATTTGAGGGAGGATTTCACTTTTGCGAATAGGAATTAGTCTGCTGGTGTCAAGTCGGTACTGCAAGGGCGTTGGGGAATCGTCGCGATATCGTGGCAGAAGGTCTTTGCAAGCAGACAATCTGCTCCGCTCTTGGCCTTCCCTCAAAACCTTCGGAACGAGTTGAACGCAGATCTTTCGCCCCGCCAAATATTCAATGATAATGGTGTGCGCTATCATAATATCAATGCCAATACGATCTGCGATCATGCGCACACCAAACGGACGGTCTGAATTCAGCAAAACACCCACACGTCAGGAAAAAATTGTTACGGATACTTTTTATACTAACCTTGTACATTACACATTGAACTACCCTTTTAACCAACCCTTCTCATTTCAAATTGCATTGGCACCATAGGAAACGTAAATAACTATTAGAATGACATCGTGACTAATTGATATTCAAAAAAGTTATTTCCTAGCACGTCGATCGCTAATAGGCCACCTCCCCTTGTCCTTTCTTTCCCCCGGGGGTATTAGCCTCGCGGTGGCCGTAAATATGAGCATACCGCCCGTGAAAGTCCTTCAGCGGTTGGTAATGCAGCCCTGGGACCCCGTGAGCGCTCTGGTGGGGATATCTCGAAGCTGATACACGTTGACGTCGGTGGGGTGAAAAGAAAAAGAGCCAGCCTCACCCCGAAGAGAGAGAGAGCCGGGCCGTTAAGTCATTTGCGGAAGATGCTGCCTTCGCGTCTCCCTCGATGGCACCTGAAAGGAAATTGCCCCGCCGCGAACAGGATGTTTATTTTTTCCTGTGCAGCGGGCGGTGTTGGAGAGAAGAAGGCATATTCCTTCCAGCAAATGATTCCTTTGGCGCGCCCCGGTCGGCCGCCCGGTCCCTCCGCGGACAGCGGAGGTGGAGGTAGACCCCACAAAACGAAGCGGCCGCACCGAGAGCTGACAATGATTGAACCTGCTTTTCCGCCGCGCCCCTCGGCAGGGATCCCCCCCGGAATCACCCCTTCTCCATCCCGCTGCCTTCTCGCGACGTCGCCGGCAAAAGCACTGTATGAATCTACTCCACGCCGCGAAAGATGTAGGGTATTGTGAGAGGGACGGGTGTCGCTGGGGGTATAAAGGCCTCAAAGAACTATGGCGTGGAGGAATTCGCATTCACGGAGGGAAGAATGTGCACTCTCCCCGATTAATGCCGCGATAACTTTCGCTGATCGTTGATAGGCATGTTATTACAGAGTTTTGCGGTTGACATCGGTCGCGGTAGGATGGGAAATATTGCAGGATTGAGCGAAATCTATCCGTTTTATTCCGTGATAAAAAAACTTATGAGGTGGTTTTCTATTACCAAAGTACTGGGCTTTTTTGAGTTGAAGGGAGGAGAGTTTCACAGGGAAGGGTAAGAAGGATTGCAGAAAGCAAATGCCTCTGTCTCTTAACAAGCTCTTCGCAGAAACGATTAGAACATTCTCATAGAAGACACGTCTTGGCCATCGCAGAGTCGCGCTATCAATGATAAAATATTATTGAAGTTGAAATTAAACTTTGTAAAATTAAGCGCGTGAAAATGTTCCAGGGAGCTATACTATGCATGCAATAGCACAACTAGGTGATATCGAAAACTCATTACAGGTGCACAGCCGTTACCTGCTCGCAGTACATACATTTAATCCCATGCAACCAAACATTTTAAGATATTTGCGTCTGCCCTGGAGTTTCAACATTTTTCAAACCTTAAACTACAGGATACTATATATAGATATATTAATGTATATATATATATATATATATATATATATATATATATATATATATATATATTAATTAGTACTTTCCAAATGTATAGGTTAACTGAAATGCCGCTGATATTTTAATTCCTGTTTAGCATATGAATGCTAAATAGATTAATGTTTTTGTTACTTAGCTCTCCAATCCGAGTAACAATTATAACGCTAATAAATGGAAAATTGCAGGCTGATGTCGCAGGGTGCTACTTATGAAGGATACGCATGTAAAAAAACTTTTCAATCACAATTTTCCAATAATTGAAATTAGCAGATCTTCTTCAGTTTTCAATCTGACGTCACCATGGAACTACTGCGTCACTGGCAACATAACACTCTTTAAATTCACCTTCACATTATCAAAGATTGCGCCCATAAGTTCCTTCTCATTCACATTAAATTATAGATGCATGTGAAGATGAAAAAAATGTAATTTTTCGCATATGAGAAAATCTGTAAGCAATATTTCTCTATGAACACATGTTTGTGCATTAATGTTTGGTGACGTAACACCTCCCGCCCTTCGCCCTCTCATGATGTATTTTCTAGAAGCAAAAAGTACATTTTCTATCACCTTAATTCGATCTCCTTCTATCGTATGCAGTTTTGTAATCTGGAAATCGAGTCAATCAAACCTTAAAATATCAGTTCCTCTCAAGAAAGTCCAAATAATAACTCTTGACTTCAACTAGGTACAATGTTTACAGATGAACCGATTCGTACCTTGGGAGACTGGCATCGCAACGCATAACTATCAATATACTCTAATGGTCGAATTCAAGACTTAAGTCTCCAAAAATATCACTCTCTTTCCCTAATCTTTTATTTTGAAATATTTACTTTCATAATTCTGAGCACAACAAAATGTTTCTGTTCAACGCCATTTTGGATGAATAAATAACTATAATTTATGATTCAAAAAAGGAGATAATACGAAAATATTTTCAAATGGAAAGAATTCATCCTACAAAAATTTGACATGGCTAGAATATAATTATTCTATAATTATGGTATTCCTACTTTGAAACTAAGATAAAATTATAATTAATGATTAATTATGAGTCGCCTTTAAAATTTTATTCTTCCATAATAAATGTACAATCAAATCCATTATTGCTAGACACTTCATCCATAGTGCCATTGAAATCCTAATTAATTAGTATCATCTCCCCCTGCTGACTAATTGCATTCTTAATTACTTCCAAAAAGAGTTCAACTTAATAGCAATATTTAGGAAAATGAAATAATCATGATTCCATTTCCTCTTATACTTACAGAGTATCTTTCAAACAACTGCAGTTTTGCAATTGCATTGCATACAATTGAGTGAATATTCAATTGCGAGTTAAATAATGAAATTAAGTAATTTCATGAAAATTTAGGAGGCCATTTTTTATAAAAATCGTTTCTGAGGGCGAAGTCAAAGGAATAGAAATTATTTAAATACATGTGCAATGACCTACAATTCGCCAAACCCTTCGCTATTGCAATATTTGAATATCGACTCAATTTATAGTATAGCTGATAAATACTGCAATCAGCAGAAAAATCAAAACATAAATTAAAACTGCTTAAAGTATGTAGTGCATATTTATTGTATAGCTACGCAGGTATTCCATCAATGAGGAAGATTTGTTTGGCAAACAATCCTCGAAAGGAACCCGATACAAGTTATTTGCTAGAACTTTGGTAATAAAGGACTCTACAAAAAATAATTTTATTTCATACTTTGTTGAATTTTCCCATTCCATTTCATAATACTGATAATATATATCATCAGTGTTAGTGTCGTAGTCTATGTGAGTTAATTGAAGTCTTCTGCATCATGAGTTGTGTAAAAAAGAAATTTTCCCACGGCTTCATCTTCCGGAGGGCAATTACAGCCACTTCATAAGCGTAACTTTTATGGTATAGATGAGCCATTTTGGCGATGCATGATTTTAGAGCTCCAATTTGATCGTGAATGACGTCCGACTTCGATGGCTCAAGATATAAATGCCTCGATTAGCTTGAAAGCGTGGAGAATCATATCGGTCTGACCTGCCTACACCTTGCACTTAGCACAGGGAAAGCAAGGAGCGGGTCCTCACACGTCCACGCTGATGAAATGGGAATTAGTACACGTAGAGGTGATTAAGCCAAGGTATCAATTCTTCCTCAAACTTTTCCAATATTATAGTCAAAGTCTTGTACTTTTCGGAAAAAAGGTCTTAAAATAAGCTCGTTATTCTTATTGGGAAAATCTTTTCTTTTATTTTAACATCGATACAATGATGTGGCTAAAAAGCGAAAAAAGGAAAGTTTAATCTTAAGTAGAATAAAAATTTGTTTAACGATATGCCCAGAGACATAAAATCTTATTCCTAAATCTGTTGGCACAAATAGTAAGGGTATGTATACACACATATATGTATGTATATATACATATATACACATATAGATAAATATATATATATATATACATACATTTTACAGAGTACTACATTTTCTTCAAAGAAAGATGGAGCTAAATTCCGTCGAAATTATTCAGAAATAATGTGTCTGATCTTTTTATGAGTTCATATATTGTTTGTTGCTGTCCTAGATTTTATTAAAATGCATGCTGTGTCACTGATAACATAACAAACTGTAAATTTACGTACACATTATATTAGGCATGTATTAAAGCGGGTCGCGGTGGTCCAGTGGGTAGAGCGTTGGACTACTGACCGGAGGGTCCCGGGTTCGATTTCCGGGCAAGGTATTCAGGGTACCTGCAGCTCCATCCAAGCTAGTTGATTTTTTGGGTACCAGATCTTCCTGGGAAACCATAACCGGCACAGGGAAAGGTACTGCCCCCCCTACCCTGATGTGTGAATATTCACACGCCGTCGGGCTTAGTACATGGGTGAGCTCTACCATCACCTACCAAACCGACCTTCGGTCTTCTTCGTTGATTACTGTGTTTACGCTATTAAAGCATCGGCCCGGCAAGTCAAAAGATCCATGGTTCAATTTCCGATCCATCCAAAATATTTTTGCCATTGTGATCTGCTCGATTCTGCCTTCCCCGCCTCTCTTGTGTTCGTCATTTATATGTGTTCCTATCCTTTTCCTTATATCTATTTAAATGTGAATGAATATAGTTTCGCCATATGTATTTTTATGTATTTAATGTATATAAAGTTAGCACTAGCGGACAAAGACAAGAACCCTAGCACACAAAAAAGAAAAGAAACTCACTAGTTTTCGAATGTTCGGTGGTCCAAGCCACCTTTCTTAAGAAAGAGAAGGAAGGAACTGAGGAGCCGAGATATTCTTTTGAATACAGGAATTCTGTTGAGCACTTCACCTATTAACACAACCCAAAATGAAAAAATAAAATGCGTGTAAAATGTTAAAAATGAAAGTAAAAATTTCGATTCATGCATTTTGTTGAATATGATAAGCCGAATGGAAAATCCGAATCATTATTTACCAAGAATTTTTGATATTTTTCTAATAATTAGTGATGAACTAACAGGAAAAGTGATCAACATGCTTAGGGGTCAAGGAAAATGGTTGCAAAGTAACTCCGATGGCGAGGAACCTATAGAAAGATTTGACTCGCTGGTGATCGTTGAAAGCGTCAACACATCAAGCTTCATAACCTGTCTTCGAAATCAATTTGAATAACAAGAAATTGCTCAGAGGATCATTTATGAAACACGTTCGGGGAAAACCGATTCCCAGAAGTTCCGAAAACGTTTTAAGCCGTCGTTTAGGAATGGATTTACGATGGCAAATTGACTTTTGCACAACTACCACACATACTGGACGAAACGCGTTTTTAAAGCCGTCGAAGTCACTGAAATGCTGCATTTAATATAATGCTTATTACTCGTTGAAAAAAAAGATTGAAATTAAAATCTGAGATTCGAATTTAATATAATTTAACTGTAAGCGTATAGAAGTAATTCAGCAGTCATTTAGCTTTTAAACATGTTGGCGTAGATCATTTTAAGTACATATATTATCCTATTAGTTTTCAATAAGTAATTATTATTATTCTGCCTGTTAAGTTGTGATTTGGATAGAAACAGGCTATGCAGCGGCACAACGATACATTTCTTTGCCTCTCCAAAGGAAACACAATCTGATTTCCGACACTACTATGAAGAACTTAATTTCCCCTTCAAGTGTTCATAACTGTTAAGTATTGAAAATGAATTACTATATTAATAAGCACTCATTTTCGATCGCAAATTTACGATGTCATCAATACGGGATCGCATTATTTTAATCTCTTTTTAAATATAGGAGGCAAGTGTTTCCCCTGAGCTTTCTCTGGTGGGAATTCCAGGAATTGGACGTGGTTCTTGGACAAGAGTGCAGGTATCTGACACGACACGAAAGAAAGACACTCCAAATATCAGTTTCTTCAATCAGTTCAATCTTTTCTGACTGCTTTAAGCCGCAGATTTAGGATTATTCTATAGAAATCTCGAATGAAATCACGGCGAAGGAATTCTATTCATATAGCGAATCAATTGTGGGAAGCATTACCTTTTTTAGTACAACATCGATTAGAAAAACGTAACTTTTCATAGAGCGGACAAAGTGTTTGAATGGATGGTAATCATATTATTATTCAGGAAAAATTCCACAAAATATATTTTCAAATTTTTGTTGTCACCTAATGGCTCAGCTTTTTGAGAATAGGTTAAGATTAAGGAGGTAGGACGAATAGTCTAATCAACTCCTCCAAGTAACTATTGATTATCGACCATCAAGGTCCCACCCAGAGGACCTGGGTTTGAATTCTGGAGACGTCAGATTTTTTTCAGTGGCATCCAGATGCCTACATTAGGTGCTTTGTGGAGAGTGAGTGCGCCGTCCGTACGATGGGACGTTAAACTGCGGACTCCTTGGTGCCTTTCGTTAAGAGTTGGCTAATGCCGACGCCGGGTTTCTCTCAATCCTTCCTCCTTTAGAATCCATCTCTAATAGTGAATATGACCCGAGTTGTAAGTCGCCTCCCCCAAGAACCTCTTCTACTGTGACAATTAAGGTCATTACACTGTTAAGATTATTTTACTGCAATTCTGAAAATTTCCTATTCCCCCATATGATTTGCAATTTCTATATAATGCATCCCATGCTATATACAAACTTATTAATTATTATTATATTAATTTATACCCGTTTATATTTGCCTCTCCATTGTTCCGCGTCATCCCCAATGTGAAACTACTTTTCCAACAGTTATTCTTATTTGTTTAATTATGCTTTCCAAATGTTTTGTCATCACTCATTTTATTACAATGGCGTCTCCAATGGGTAAACATTTTCATTTATTCTTTCTTTTTACTTCTTTCTACTGCGAAGAAAGGCAGATTGATTCACTCAAGTCTGCATGCTCCGAGAATATCCAATGGTTCTGGATTCTAGTTGCGTAACAATGACGACGTCAGTGGAGGCAGTCTCGCCGTAAAATATTTTCTATGTATTGGCGCCCAGGACACAGAACTTCCTGACGAGAGATCTATTCAAGTGCCGTTTGCGAAACGGAAATGATATTCGTGCACTTTAAATCCACTCAATACGGACGCGGTTCTTCCCTTCCGGCTGAATGATTTGCATCGAAGGCTCATGCATAGGAAATCACAACAAGAATGGCAGAGCCTAAAGAGTCGGGAAGACTTTTCTCCTCGGTGAATGCATGCATTTAGAACAGTCTCGGTACGTTAGAACACCGACTACTGGTTAAGCGTCCTCTGCTCTTCGTGGATGCACTTGAGACGTTTCTTTGCGCAAGCGAAACCTGCCACATACATTTCGATGGTGGCATTTCCGACTTTCTCCGATTTTTTTGCAGATTACTGGATTCCATAAGATCTTTCGTGTCATCATCTGAACTAGGATGATGAAAGAACTGGATAAATTAAAGTTCTTTCAAGTATTGAAGTATATTTCAAGAGCATCAACTGAGTTTTGTACTATTTATTCTCAATTGAATACGCATTTGCGAAACCCTGAACATTTTCACTTTAATTTCAATATTTATCATTTAATAACTACTCTGAAGTTTGTGTATTCATTCATAATTGCTGTCCACCCTAAGTTCCTCATATCTCAGTTCTCAGTAACTCAGTTCCTTCATATGGAGAGAAGCTGGTTCTTCCACCGAAAATTGCGAAATACGTGCGAGTGTTTTTTTTATGTTTCAATCTACAGGGTCGCACCCAAAAGTGGTAGGACTGATTTTCTCTGGCGCGAACGGAGCGGTGGAGGGGGCTCTGCCTGGCAGGGTAAGATGGAGGGGGCTCTTAGCAACAGACCGACACCAACCTCAGTCGCCTGCGGGCTGTCGTTGAGTGAGGACACCGTTTTTAGTGAAGCAAGTTTTTTGTCCGCGTCGAAAAACAAAATGTATCTGAATTTAGAGCAACGTTATTCCGTGAAGTTTTGTGCGAAACTCGGGAATACGGCAACTGAAACCCTCGATATGATCAAGCAAGCTTACGGGGACACTGCCTTAAGCCGTTCCACAGTGGCACAAGTTGTTTAAAGAGGGTAGGGAGCTCGTTGAAGACGACCAAATGCTCCGGACGGCCGTCGACGGCAAGAGCCGATATGAATGTGGACAGAGTGAGGACACTGCTGAACACAGACGCTGTGAATGCGAACTTTTACGTGCAGGTGCTCACCCGCCTCCGAGAACGCGTGAAAAGAGTCCGACCGGCCATCGCAAACTGCAGGGTGCTTCATCATGACAACGTGCCGTGCCATGGCGCGCTCGTCGTCAGACAGCTCCTGGCCATATACGACGTTGCCACGTTGCCGCACCCGCCCTATTTTCCCGATCTGCCACCACCGGACTTCTTCGTCTTCCCCCTGTTGAAAAGACAGCTCAAGGGACGACGTTTTGACTCGATAAAGGCCGTGCAAGAGGCTTCGACGAGGGTCATCAACGGCATCCCCAAATAAAATTTCCAGCGGGCGTACGGGTAATGGGAGCAACGTTATACTAAGTGTGTAGCAGCTCAAAGAGCATACTTTGAAGATTATTAAGTCTATGTAAGTATATCGTCAATAAAATTCTTGTAAAAAATCAGTACTACCACTTTTGGGTGCCACTTTGTATAAGCACACACACACACTCACATATATAACCATAAACACAGTAATCAACCCGAAGGTCGGTTTAGTAGGTGATGGTAGAGCTCACCCATGTACCAAGCCCGATGGCGTGTGAATATTCACACATCAGGGTAGGGGGGCCAGTTCCTTTCCCTGTGCCGGTTATGGTTTCCCAGGAAGACCTGGTACCCGAAAAATACACACACACACACATATATATATATATATATATATATATATATATATATATAATTCACTAAATAGTCATAGCAAACACAGAAACTAAAACATATTAAAGAGGGACCTCAAGAGCAACCACCTCAAGAGGGACCCAAGAGCAACCACCTTTCTCGAGAGGAATTAGGAACAGAGTTCTGTTCCTAATTCCTCTTGAGAAAGGTGGTTGCACCACCGAAAATTCGAGAACTAGTGAGTCCCTCTTTAATATGTTTTAGTTTCTGTGTTTGCTATGACTATTTAGTGAATTTTATTGTGCACGTTCGTGGCTTTTCCAAGAAAGTGAATATATATATATATATATATATATATATATATATATATATAAACATACATACATACATAGATTAGGGATGCACCAACACATATAAACATACACAAAGTAAAAGACATTGATTAGAGAGAATCACTAGGATAAGAAAAGTGTGAGCAAAGAATGAGGTTTGTGGGAAAAGCTAGGGTGGACGTGGCATTCATCACCTTTTAAGAGAAGAGAGAGAGAGAGAGAGTGTGTGTGTGTGAATAGAGGAAGGTCAAGCGCATATTTATTTTTCACGTTTCGACAGCACGGTCGTCATCATCAGAATCTGATGCCGGCAAAACGTCTAAACTAAACATGTAAGTGTCCGTTCTCTGTATTTCTGTGTTTAAATTTTGTAGTCAAAGTTTTTTTTTGTTTCTGTTGTTTCGTCGCTGAAGAGTGTTTTTTTTGGATGGTATGTATATATGTGTGTATGGATATATATATGGCGGGATTTCGTGTTTGAATGTGAATATATGCATTTATATATATATTTAGAAAGGGGTTGAGGTACCCCTCGGGTTTCGCATAGGAATTCTGAACGGAGGGCCTTGGTTCGATTCCCGAGCAATCCTCTCTGGGCACCTCAAGCTCCACCCAAGCTATGTGCTTTTTCGGTTACTAGGTATTCCTGGGAAACTATAACCGGCACAGGGATAGGAAATGGCCCCCCCTATCCTGATGTGTAGATTTCACACGCCGTCGGGCTTAGCACTGGGTGAACTCTATCATCACCTACTAAACCGACCTTCGGGGTGATTACTGTGTTTATGGTTTTTTATACATGTAGAACGGAATTTGAATTGGGAGGAGTGTTCAAAGAGTTCGGATTCTTACAAACGAAAGTTTAGACGGATTAAATAGGGAAACTATGTGGATCATAGTCAACTTTTCTCCTAAAAAAATTCTGTAGTGCTCATTAGGTAACATTTCGAAATTTACTTATGATTTCAGCATGCTTTCTTATTTATATGAGTCGCACTCACGTCACCACTGTTGACACACAAAGGGAAGGGAAGGACATGCTCGACAGTTTTGAATTTAAGTAGTCGTGGGAGTCACGATTTATGTGGCAGATAGCTTTTGGACGCCGGCCGGCGCAAATGCAATTATTTCCTACGAAGGGGGACGACCACGTACGTACCACCTCCACCTTCCAGAGCACTTAAAAACGATGGAAATATTACAGCTTTTAAAAGCTCTTCCGCGGAGTCCAGTCTTCTTTGGGATTAGCCGACTCCTGTTTTCCGGACAGCTAACGGTGCGACCCGGGACTTTTTATTTTGGGGGGCGCCGAAGCCGGCTGACGGCCCGCTGCCGCCGAAGGCCCCCGCGGCTAGAGAGGAGAGAAATGGCAGGGGGGATGATAAGGGCGAAGGGAAAAGGCCTTCGCGAAACAAAACAAGAGGGAAGGGCGTCGTCCGATCGAGGTAGGGTGGAGGTCACGGGCGGGGAGCAAGCGCGCGAAAAATGGACGAGATGAAAATTCCCCCTCCTCTCCCACCCACCCCCTCCTTCCCCATCCCGACTGCCCACTTCCTCGTCGACGTTTCGAAGTCGACTGCTCTGGTCCTTTCTTTTCATTTTCCTTCTCCCCCTCCCTCCCTCTCTCCTTGTCGAGAAATCATCCGGGAGACAGGGATATTTGCTCCTCCCCCTTCCGAGCCGCTCGGAAAAACAAATTAGGGCCGGAATTAAAATGGGGATCGAGACGTAGGGAGGTATTTCGCCGCGTGAGGCTCGTGTCTCAAAACCTTGCGCTCAGCAGGTGATTTAGGTTTTATTTGAGAATGATGCATTTTGTGAGAGTGGAATTACTTTACCAGGCACATCATTTAATAATACTTTCATCTCAAGTGTTAATGTGCCATGAGGGACCATTTCTGGCAGACCTCTACCTTCGACTTTGAGAAACTATATTTCAACGTTCAGATTGTGAGTGGAAGGTAGAGGTAACTCATTCTGAGATAACTCGTACCATCGTCTGAACGATGAACGAAGATTGTTAATTTAGCGAATATTGTCTCAAGTCACCATAAGGAATAAGTGTACGAAATCCATCATAACTCGCGAAATAATATGGAAAGGTATATTGCTTATACTTATGTGATAATGCTTTTGATTGCACTGTTGCAATTAGACCTACCTAGAGAGATAAATATTTGTCAACTGTCTTACGAGTGAATTAAAACCTGAGAATTTTTAACCCAATATTTTCGTATTTTTTACCGAGTTGACACATGAATGAGACAACGGTATGTAGATTAATAAGTTATGAGAAACAGCAGGAATCTTCGATGCGAAGTAAAGGAAGTTGAAAAACTTCAGGATATCAGCGTGGCATTGGACTATAAATGAGTATGAGATAACTTGTAGATCATTTAAAATTAACTTTTCCGTAGATTTAATTTATCTCAGTCATTAGCATATTTTCGTTGATTATCTGACACTCACCCGATTGGAACATTTAGTGATTAATGTGCCCAAGTATTGATAACTAAAAGCATTTTTCGTGAGGACTTCGAGTGGTTTGTTTCGATACGGAAAGGTATGCTGAGTTTCATTGGTCTTGCTGAGGTTTTAGCCATAAAATGAGTCTCAAAATACCAAATGGACAGCAAGGGTCTTAGG
This sequence comes from Hetaerina titia, assembly GCA_037158775.1. NCBI lineage: Eukaryota > Metazoa > Arthropoda > Insecta > Odonata > Calopterygidae > Hetaerina > Hetaerina titia. The sequence continues at coordinate 92,045,440 of CM073774.1, read as the reverse complement.
AGATATTTAGCCAAGCGACAAATGTGATGCCGGCATAATATTCATCTGCATCTATATTTACGAAATACCCAGCTAGCCGTCGCAAGGTCGTGTGGCGGGAGGTGTCAGGCCGCCAGTTATGCATGCACAATTACAATTGTCATACCACTACACAAATATCAGTTGGATCATGCACTGAAACAAAGTTAATAACACGAAAGTAGGTAATATTATTACTTTGTTATATTTTTTAAACCCTACCTGAAATTTAACACAAATTCGTGTGACTTCTGTCGTGTTAAATTCTATGTCAACATTTTCTTATCAATATCCATGGATATTTCTATTGTTTTTTTCTTTTTATGCCTAATTGTATCCATTGGCTACGGTTTCCAATCTCAAGTCGTAAAAGTACATACATCTGCGCCTGCTTCTACGCGGTGCCCTGAAAGACGCTGGGTGGTGGTTTTGATTTCACCCCCGACATGTTCTCGTATGATCTTCTTTATATCTATATAAGATGCTAAGATTAAAAATCTGCATGCTCTACAGTGTTCAAGCTTTAGCAAGTGCGGTAAGCATTCGGATCTGCTTGAAGGGTTTGTAAAACAATGATTATAAACTAGTCTATCTAGCGAAGGATCCATGCTGCTTCCGGGAATCACCGTTGGGTAGGAGTGTTGTAGATGTGTTGACAAAAAGACTTTGATCTGAAGACGCCTCCAAGACTGGGGGCGAAACAGTTGTCCATCAATGCACCCACACGACGGTAATTCCCAGAAGCAACATGGATCCTTTATCATATAGACGTCGTGGAAGCCTAAGGATTAATTTTAGTCTATCTAGTCTAAAATTTATATCCTAGTCAGTTCCTGTTTTATTTGTTCCGCTATTTATTCGATGATAACAGCAAATATGTTTCCAACCTGCCGATTCTACTTGTTATCTCTCTAATTTTCTACTCATGTTTCCTCGTAAGGTACAACGAAGAGGCTTGTTATAGAATTTTCATGTAATCACAAAAAATACCTCACGTTTGTGCAAGCAGTATTATAAGAGAAAGCTACGTTCATCCGAGGCTACATTACTCACTATAGATTGGAGGTAAATAGTGTTTGAGCAGAAGGTGTGACTTCACGAAGGTTTTCCTTAGAAGCTTGTAGCATATTTATATATCATCATACTTAAAACAAAACATCCCTTGAGGTCCATTGTTTAACGTTTCATGAAGCGGATGAAGTACTATCCCAAGGGCATTGATTCATAAATAGGTAACAGGAAAACATTACTGACGCTTGCCAACATAACCGCCAACGATCCCAGACTCCTGGAAAGGGATTACTTTGAACTAATCTCCGCAATGGACGAATTCCATACTTAAATTGAGTAAGCAAACCAAAGGAACAGTATGATATTCTTTGTCTTCCAACATGTATTTCGTCAAACGTCGCTCAAGGAACGAAACGGTCTAAGCCACATGAGATCGCGCTCTGGTAATATTACACTCTGTGAATGTCCTAGTTTTTCAATTGCCTGTGCATTTATCGTCATTAATAGTCCCTGAAGAAACGCTAAGAAATCCAAAAGCATTTGACACATTTCACTTTTCTCGTATACCCGCGTAGTGATAAATTTTTATAAGCTGCATTAAGTTTTTAATGCATTGGTTGGAAACGTATACCTCTAGGTGTTGTTAGGTTAGGTCTTATAGTTCTGTAGAGTTCATCAGCATTGTGTCGAAAAATATAAGTAAGGCTTCTTCTATTAAACATTTCCATACCCCAATGGCCTAAGAACTATTAAACGTTCCAACTCAACAAAGGTGTTTAAAATGATCTTTTCTTAATCTATTTCAAATATGCAAATGCTGTGGCTTTACTCGTATCTATTCCCTCTCCTACCCATAATTATGACGAAACTACAAAGGACTGCTAAAAGTGACCCTCCGAACTTCTGAAGAACCGGCCGAAAAATGTTTTACGAAGTAGGTCACTTTAGGTTAGAAATTCAGCAGTTTTCATCAATGTGCTGAGGCATCATCCAGAAAGGTAATTCCAAGATGGAATCAGAAACATTTTCCGAGAATGGATTATGCTTTGCCGGAAAGCTAGGGAAGTTGCTCAAATGAAGAAACGATTTGTTAAAATTCGCACCATTACTCTTGTTTCGTAAATGACAATCCATTGGCCATCTTCTGCGAAATATCACGACCAAATAAGAAGAATTAGGACGGGAGCCACTACTTGAGCGTAGGTTGACATACAGGTTAAATTTACCGCGTAACTTTGAAACAGGTCACTTAGCCGATAACACTATTAAGGCTCCGAATTACTATGGTAGATCAGATTTAGTACGTAGAATCAGAGAGATAGATAATAGAACGGATAGATTTACAATGTTTTTCCTCGTTCCATTAGAAATTAAAATAAATATGACCTCAGGCGCGAAGGAGATAATTAGTATTGGTAGTGTATAAGTGTTGTCGATATCATTAATGAATTTTAAATATTAAGACATTAACACATGCTTCTCCTAAGACGGAGATGCAATAATTTCATCATTGAACCAGTTAAATTACATTGAATTTCATTAAAATCTAATATTGATAGTAACAGGATAATTTACTGAGCAAAATACGATTATAGTCAATGTTACTATTCCATGTCTGTTGCAACCTTCTCTGAGAGCTAGACTAAATGAATTTAAAATATCAATAATAAATACCTAATTAAAGATATTATTAAATAGTACTTAAATATATTGCGCAACTTCTTCATGAAGGTGTAATTTGTGGAACTGGATTGAATTTGGAAAAACGACCGCTATATTGTACTTGGAGAATACAATTCCAAACAATTCGCTTTACATAGCTCATCTAACACCGGCAGGTGACGGATGTTACTCTTTACCGGTGGTCCAAAACGCCACGTTCTGCTTCACAAGGGGTAATTATCCTTCGCAGTCGCAGTAATCCTTCCCCAGTGTAAAGGGGAAACGGAGTCGCCGCCTGATGTTGCTGCCATCAATTCGGGACAACCCGTGCTCGCGAGTTGGCATTACGTCTTTAGCGCCTCGTTCTTCAACGTTCTTTGGGGAGGAGTCTTTTTCTCCAACGTGACGGGATTCCTAATGCAAGACGGCGAAAGAGAGAACATGATCCCCTTACTCGATGGGCAATCATAATCTGTGCTTAATCATTAGGGAATGACAAGAGTTTATGCAAATGAGTTTGGAAAGTTATGAGAAATGCAGTGCGAGCAGATCAGGATGATTTCTCTGTACGTGAGAAGAAGGAATGAACGATTTTCCCGTTACAAAACAGTATTTTATCAGTTTCTTGGAAGTAAAACCCATTCGATTCGTTAAGACTTGGGAGAGAGTGTGTCAGAGAATGCATACACTTATACTGACATTAATACTTGCCTCCTTTACACTCATCCAGAGTTTACCATTGCGAAGTATTTTAATTGAGCAATATTTCTGTCATTCTGACCGACGTAGTAGTAGGAAAGTAATTCCACGACTCCGGTTAGGTTTTACGATTCTTTTCAAAGGGTGCGCATTTAGATTCCTAATTGAAAGGGTTATGAAGAGAAAAACATGGCATAAATCGTAAAACTTAGAAAAAGCATGGTATTAGTGCTTAACGTTTTGCAAATATGAATACTGAACTTCATAATAATCGGTGTCAAAACCACAAGATAAAGATTATAATATTTTATATTAGTTGATTAATCTGGGTTACCAATGATTAAAGAGTTTAATTTAACTGGTAGAGAAAATGCAGTATTTATTTTATACTAAGACATGGTTTACCATGTAGGGGTAAATATATAAAAATACCTCGAAGGAAAGTCTCAGAGATGTGTATAATTCTTCTCTCCCTAGAGGAAGGTGGTTGGCCACCGAAAATTCGGATTACGCATGAGTTTCATTTGTATGTGCTTCTATGTGTTTTTGTTCGCTAGTGCTCTCACATTTTTTCGTTTACATTATTATATGTAATTATAAATATTAAATTATGTACATATAGCACACATATACATATGTATATAAATTTCTTCGAAACATAACGGTCTTCGGCGACGACACAAATATGTAAAAACGTTGATTAAAAATTTTAAATCTAATTAATAAAGTTTTGACAGCACGACTGCTGATGATGATGGTCGTGCCGTCGAAAAGTCATAACTTCATATGTGATTGTCCTTTCTCTGTGTTTAATGTTTAAATGTTTTTATCAAAGCTTATATACATGTGCGTGTGTGCGCGCATGTTTGTTTGTGTGTGAATTAATATAATATAGATGTATGCGTATATACATATCATATTTAATTGGTATATGTATCGTTAAGAACAAAAAATGGTCAGTTTATCGACTGCAATCGGATTACGACGCGAGGTGAAAACTTTATCTGCACTTTTTTATGCGAATCCTGTTCACAGTCTTCTTAAGTTTTCCGCCGGTCTTTTTATCGTCCGAGTCCTTTGCACCTCCGTAACGAGCCCCTCTGCGTCGCGCACGTGTGCGTGTGGCGTGTGTAATGGCCTCATACGCCTCCTCCGGCCGCCCTCGCAATCACGATGCCCTCTCCCGAGACCCGCGCTCGCGCCCATAAGAGTGCTTCCGCGTGTCATTTGTCAATCGCCCTCCCGTCGCCGCCGGTCCGATTGCAACCGATCGGAGGTTCGCGTCCCCCTCCTCCGTCCACTCTCCCGCTGGGCAATTACGCCTCGCGCCCGACCCCGACACCCTCCCGCCTAATGAGGTCCCTCCGGACACCGAGGCGAATGAGCGCTCTGGTCATCGGCCATTCACCGGGTGCTGATGGTAGTTGGACATGTGTGCAAGCATGGCTTGATTCAATTGTTACTGAACGCTGCTTCGTTAACCTCTCAGGGTGTTCACCCCACTAAAGCACCCCAGCTGAGTGCTCACGGCCTACCGTTTATATTTCTGGACCTCAAAAGCGATTTTGTCAGACCGTTATTATCATTCTCTAATTTTACAGAAGAGCCCTAGATCTAATTCATGTCCTACGTCTTTGTAGTTAAGGATGACTTCGATCAAAAGCTTCGTCTTAGAATATCATTCTTGGGTTTTGGGTTAAGTTAATAACTTTAGGGGAAAAGTGCAGATGAACTCTTTGAACCCGAAATTAGTTGGTAAAAAATCAATTTTTATAAAAAGTGAACTGTCACCAAGTTACCCCTGAGATCCTGAGAGGTTTTCAAAAAAAAAGGTTTACGAGAAACAAGTTGGTCCTGATATTAGGGCTAAACTTGTGACAAGGATGTACTGGTTGGGTTTGAAAGAGCCCTAAATACGTATTTCGACATAAAATCTGAGGATATTAGTGTTTCAAAAGTACCAAAAAACGTAAACATATCATTATTCAAATTTAGTACCATGTTCATCACCGCCACTTAATTTGTCAATACACACTTTTATTCGGTCAGGAGAATATATCGAAGGATATAGTTTTCAAGGTTTGTGTCAATCAAATTACTCTCACTGGCTCCATCGCTAATTTCTCTCTCTCCGAAACAACATCTCTGTGAAGAACAGATACTCATATCACCAATTCGTTGTGGAGCGAAACGCATAATGGGTCTCAAAGAGGAATATAGAGAAATCAGTGGACGTGCACTGATAGAATCAGCAGGAGACCACCACGGTTCTCAAATCGTTCCAAATAATCGTTAATGGCACAAAGGCGAATGGAGGATGTGGAATAACCTTAAGAAGCTTAGTGGTCCAGAGACATATGGATGGGGAATGGGGAGGGAAGAGAGTCACGGATTTGTGGGGGGAAAGGGGGAGGATTTGTCTGGAGATGGAAGTGAGATAAGCCACCGTTACTTCCGACCACTTTGGCGAGAGCGGAGATGGGTCGGGGGGCGGATTTGGGGGTGTACTCTAGGAATTTATTGGGTGGCATCCAAGGGTGGAACTGAAATCGAGAGAAGGCGGGATGAAGTGAGAATTTTGCGGAATCTGAGAATCGTAACAATCGGGATGTGATCTTCGCCATCAATTTTGAGGAACGACAATCGATTGCGAAGCCCACAGTTCTTGAAACGTCATTACTCACCGGCTGATTTAAAAGTATGACATTCTTGACGATTCTTGGTAACATTTCTGGTGAGGCAGATAGCATCCTATTGCTCATCTATCTTTAAAGGTTTCTCTACTCGGAGCTCCATGCTAATCTAATTACAGCTTATCTGGTAACAGTACCAATTCCTATGTTCCATTGTCGACTAATCAATAAAGTTCTTTTGGACAAAAATAATGGGCAGCAATAAAATATTCCCTACTGCTGTAAGTACGTAAATGGGTATGGCAGCCGTGTTGACCAGCTGGGTAACGCGTACACCTGCTAACCCAAAAATCTAAGGTTTGAATCTCGCCTTAGGCTTGTTGTTATATTGATTGTGGTGGATTGAGCCTTGTAACAGCGTCGCACACTATCCAGGAATAATTATAAGAATCCCACGGGCATACGGTGCATATTTGTGTGCGGAAAAGTCCCCCTCCCTCGGAATGTTTACGATACTCTTCCACTGAAAAAAGTTACCGCTGATTACAAGCACAAGATCCTGAAGGTATATGACGAGTCGTACCTTCATCTTTCCATAAGGTTTTAATAATAATTTGTACAAATTTTTGAACAATATTCACCAAATTAATTGATGTCTTTATGGTTAAGAATAAATTGACGTCGGATTAAACTTGTGAGATTTAGTGCCAAATGGATGTTACCGTTTTACTGCATGTCAATTGGTGGAAATTCCTTAAATGAACGTGAATGGCTAAGGTGTAATATTTAGCGAGAACCTTCTCCATTCATGAATTCTATGCAAGATTTCATGGGCCATCCTGAGCGGTCTTCCGCAAGTGAAGCTAGATAGAGCAGAAATCAATGTGGGCATTGGTTCCGATTCACAGATGCTTGATGAATTCTGCTCAATAGAATCGCTTTTATGTCATCTTTGCTATTTCAATTGTCTATATTTTTTAAATACAAGACACGTATTGGTTTTTTAGAATTAAAAAAAGTGACATAATTTTGCATCTGCGAATACCTATTAATTTATTCAATCATATTTAAAGAACATTTTGTCATAGAAGCTGACGTTAACTTTCTTACCATTCTGTCAAGTCTAATTCTAGAGGTGTTTTCGAATTGTCACTGGCGTCGGTGAGTTTCGGTTGGTCGGTAAGGGCAAGGAATTATTAAGCTAGAGTGAAAACGAAGCTGAAATTTTCCATTGGATTGCATTTTTCGTATTTTACGAATTGAATTTGAGTGGGAAATCGACGTTTTTTTGTCTAAGTTTTTTCTCAATCCCATAACGAGGAAGATTTCCGTTAATATATTTTTCGTCGATAAAAATGCTATAAAATCCCCTCCTTAACTTGCTGATGAGTTGGGGAAAATTATGTCGACCATTAAAACAGCCGGATGCACACAGAGTTGTCCCTGCATATACATAAAAAGGAAACGGCTTGGTCTCAATACTTTTTCCTGAAAGCACTTAGTCTTATCTAATTCGAAAGAATTGTCGTCGTTCCAGATCTTGTATATTTTTTTTCCTAAAGTTTTCGAAAATAGAACTGTGAACGCCTTCGCATGTCTTTCTCGAAGTGGGAACGGATGTTTCTGCAAATGGCAAATGGAATCGAATCCGCAGCATTCTCAGGTCACTTAAAGCTAAGAAGAGAAACTATTCCCTGGCTCGTGCATAAAAAATGCATTGTCCTAGGAAGTTGCAATCCTCTCCGAATTCCACTTTGAGAGCCGGGCGATAAGAACTGCCCGGATCGATCTTACCCCCTTTTTTTATTCGGCTGCGCGAATTAATTGGAGATGCGTTCGACTAGTCCACAAAATCCTTTGATCCACGCCGCCTCCATCTTTGGATGGATGACTGCAACGCCTCTTTGCGGCTATTAGGAATTTCCATTAGCGTCGAGGCCCAATACTGGCAGTAGATTGACACACTCTCGACCATGGGTCTCTCGATTTTCTTTGTCCTTGCATAAAAAAGTCCGTTTTTGTCCCGTCCATTTCAATCGTCCCCCATTCTTTTTGTGGAGTGAATTCTTCCTGAAAGATGCGAAGGTATGTCACTGAAGGACCCCATTTACTTTACGGTTACCTAGAAGAGCCCATTTAAAAATTCTCATTGATATGTGGCGGTGAGCCTGCTTTTTTAAATGTTTAATTTAGTTTTGTACTCCCAGGAACGGAAAAGATAATTTTAATGGAAATTGTCTTTAAAAGTCCTAAAGTTACCTCTCACCAATCACCCCAAAGTAATCGATATCTCACGAAAAGTATGGAATCAAATTGAAATTGTTGTGCGATAAATTACGCGCAAAATACCGAAATTTTCCCGTTAAAAATTTTCTGATCAACCCTTGAGGTCTCGTCTTCTAATTATTGCTCTTAAGAAGAAAGATTGAAAATCGTGGTTGTTTTTTTCCCTGCCTGGTAGAATCAAAGTTGAATACGGTTCCCTACTTATACGTTGTTATAACAAGGATATTCCACATCATCCCAATATTTACAAGTATAATAACAGAATGTGTTCCGGACTCATCATAAGTAAAATGGCTAATTGTCAAGCGGCCCTCTTTTCGTCCGATACTTCAATTCTTTTTAAGAACGTTAAGTGATATTTCCTAGTTTCTAATTCACATAATACATTCTTAGTACCTCTTTGTACATCTTCCCATCTATTTATCTTATATTTACACTACTTTAGATTTGTCACCTGTTTTCCGTGAGTTATCCAATCCATTCCCCTTTATTCCTTCCAGAAATGTTAGTAAAATATTGTTAAGCACACTACTCTGTCAGCTATCGCGGTCGTCAGGACTTCTCCGAATTTCTGATTTATTATATCCACTTACCTGAATTTATGTTCACACACTTGCTTTTATTTCCATCATTTATTTTAAATTTTGATGTTAGTAATTGAAAAATAATGTGCCTAACGAATTTCTATCTGAACCATTTTCAGTCAAATAATTTATCATTTTGCGGCTTAAGGTTCTTTGGTTAGTTCAGTATTTACTTGTTTCTATTCGTTCTATTGACCAAACTGTTTCATCTCTCATAGATTGTACCCACTACTTAAGTGCCTACAATGTAATCTAGGTAGGGTTCTAAGGTATCATTAAACTGACGATCTTATATGGTTTGAAATTCTGGCATTATTATGTGTGTAGCATATGCTAAACCCGTCTTTTGGTACATTTTCATCAGTCTAGAGGCTATTATTTACTAATTTTTGCTGACATTTGCCAAAATATTTTGAAAAATTAAAACTATCTCTCCAGATAGTAGGGCCATTAACTTGGGTTTTACTTTGGCCTTCATATCAATTGCTTTTTATTTTGATTTATATGACTGAAGGGACCTTTTTTAGCATATAGGTTACACAATTTTATCTGAACCAATCCTATTGGATTATGTCCATTGCGCTCATAAAAGTGGTGTTGAGCTTAAAATATTTGCTCATCTCGATTTTTATTTTCTCCCCTTACAGATTTCCTGTACAAACACACGGTGGTTTTCGATGGCGGCGCCAGAACTGATATCGAGATACTGGACACATCCAAGTGCTCCGTGAGTATTTTGAATACACGTTTTATCTCCTGTGCTAGCAGTAACTACTGGTTAAAACACTTCAAACCGACACGGTTTGTCTTCAGCACGCAGCGAGCAAAGAAATAATAACAAACGTTTTTTTGGTGTGGGTGTATATCTTTCCAGCTAGGTAACATATTTAATTTCTTGCGAAGAAGCATTGTTCCAGAAATGTTAATAAGATCATACAGACATGAGTACGATTTTTTATTTTGTGGAATCAGATGTTCTTTCTCCTCGTAACGCAAGCAAACTAATTTCGAATCCATCAAATTTGAAATGTATATTATTAATATACCTACCGAAGAATATTATCTTCTTAATTAAGTCACACAAAGTTATTATTTAATTATGAAACTATTTAACATTTAAAATTAAAGTATTTTACTAGTTCCACTCATACCTATAATAAGGTTAAAGGGGTAAAAAGTAGATATTTTATAAAATATTCATAAAAAAGAAGACTAAATACTTATCGCTTAGATCGCGTTGTTACAGTTAGGCGTACATAGGTATTAATTTGTTAAGGCCATTAGGTTATTTTTGTGTAATTCCCATTGCTGGCGCCCCAGGTCACAGGTGACTTTTTCACCATTCATAAAAAGTAGTTAAATTCGAGTGTTAATTGATCCCTTAATTAATTCTTACCTTTTAAAAGGAAATGAAACCAAAGAAGTTTTTCTTTTCCAGGTCAGTATAAATTGCTATATCCTCCGAGTGACGTCCATATGGTATAGTCCATTAAAAAGAGCTTTCGTAAGTTCCTTTTCAATTATGTAACCCGCCATAATGCCTTGATTAAAAATTACTGTTCCTCGTAATTGCACTTTATTTTAGCCCGCAAGTTGATTCGGTTTTTCATGCTTAACTTGTGAATGAGCATGCCCTTCTTATTTCTTTCCATTCCCCCAGACGCCGACACATTCAACAGAGTTCGAGAGAAACAGTGAAATCTCGAGTTAACGACCTTTCTTGTGAAAATCCATCCTTTGAAGAAATATAGCCCAAATTAGGAATTGGGTCAATTTTCGATTGCGTATTGTTTTCTGTGTACTTTTCCAAAATTATTTCCAATATTTAAACTGTGAAGATAGTTGATAATATTATCGTCGATATTAAGAGTGAAATTACGGCCACGAGCTTGTCTTATATTTTCCCCAAGCTTAAAATAAAAGGCACCCTAACCCGACCAGGTACACAAACCCCGACCAAAATGGCATACTAAAACCAAGCTATTTTGTTAAACTTCAGGATTTTTCTTATACATATTTTGGAGGGATTTATGAGTGAAATCATACTTTTTCTTCAATTATTAACTTATACCGAATTTCTATTCATATTCTAACTTTTATTCATATACGTTTCTGCTCGCGTAGGCAAAATGTATTATGTTTTACAATTGTGGCCGGTTTAAAGGACTGGAAACAAATTTTAGCGGTGTAAGTTTTCCCAATAAGTTTACATCCTATGATTTACTCGGAAACATATACTTCAAATATTTACATATTTAAAAAACTCGAAGTGAAATCAGGCATTTGCATTTTCTCTGAAAACAATTATACGAAAGATTCAGCAACAATTAGTGACGCAGAATAACCGCTTCAACCACCCCAATCTTACACTAATCTGGATCCCTGCATCACTAGGAGACAGCATGTCAGGGAATGTTATGTCACAAGCCCTTAGGGTAAATGTCAATCGTTAGCATTTAGTATAACTTTCTTTTCCGGTGTGTCTAATTATCATGCGTCGTTTATTCTACTATTGTGGTCACGGATAGTTCATGGGAAGCAATATTCCTTACCATATGTCGCCCTCCCCATGGATTGCAACCTTGACATTGTGGATGGGCCGGTGCACTCTGACCCCTAGAGCTGTACTGGCAATGATATTTGCTCTGGAGAGACTGGAGACACGCCACATCTGCAACCGAATTTCCACAACCAAAGACTCAGACGCCTGACCCACTACATATAACTTAGGCGGTCAAGATGGCTGACCAAAGCATAATTTAAGAGGCAGGACTGTCCAAGATAGACGGTCGGCTAAACTGGCTGCCGAGCGTACGTATCTCCAGGTCACAACATGTGACGGTTTCTTTATTACCATATATGGCAAGTACAGATTAAGAAAAGCCGGATCGGCAAAGAGCAGGCCCCTTCCGCGGCGTAGCGCGGCTAGGACGGCCTGATTATCAATTAGTATCACAGTATTAGCACAGTCGGCGCGCAGTGGTAAAATGAAGGAGACACCAAGAAGAACTGCCGTATTTTCTGCCTGAAAAATTGGTAGTTCGTGGGGAAATCATTCAGCATGCTCCTGTCCAAGTTCCGGTGTCACCACTGGCCAATGTCACGGGGTCGCATGGGTATAAATTGTGTAATGTACAGCGTAACCGGTCAGGATGCCATGTTGTTGGAACAATTGCGCATCCCAAAACTTCGAGATGCATTTAATGTTGCGTTGGCAGGCTTGCGCAAACAGAAACTATTGAGGAAGGCAACGATAAGCCATTTTGAATCCTATCGTCACCACACTCAAACCACGAATCACTGATTCACAGAAATCAGAGTATGAGTCCTGGCAACTACGGGACTTGGTCCGATGGCCGTTTGTCATCCCGGTCAGTGGGAGAGGCAAGACTTCCGCGGTTATCGTCTCACAAAATCCGTGTGAAGTTAAATAGTAGCAAAATAGAAGATATAGAGTACAGAACCGGTTATGACAGGGAATTGACATTTTATTATGACGTTTGGGAGAGGGGAATCATGAAATAAAGTGGGTGATGGAGAAAGTAAATAAAGATATTTTATGGTTGTACGAGGTGAGGTGGAACAATAAAAAGGATAACTCGAGCGATTGTGACTGAGTATATACAAAGAAGGGGAAGATAGAAAGCGAAGGGTTGCAAACACGTTGAATAAAAAGGTAGAGAGAAGCATAGTAAGCATGTAGAGGTCGATTGATATAATATTATTAGTAGAAGTAAAAGCTGAACTAACCAACTTTGTTGGTGTGTTCAGGCTTACATGCCACCAAGGATTCGTAGGGAGGAATAAATCAAAAGGGTAAACGATGAATGACAGGAAATAATTTTGGGTGTTCCTAAACGGAATATTTTTGATAATGATGGAGTATCCATCCAAAATATACAAATAGTATATTATTAAACATCCAAAATAGTATATTAAACGACATGTTAATGCCCCATCTATTTATGGTATAATAATCTCATGTGGTGTCCAAATCCTGCCTTTTTGTCAGCGTTAAGTTCATATTCCACTTAAATGTTATCACCCTCTGCAGAATTGAGAATTTGTGTAAAAGTAGCCAATAATCTTCAATTTTTTTTGCATTTGACAGGCTTGCGCAAACAGAAACTATTGAGGAAGGCAACGATAAGCCATTTTGAATCCTATCGCCACCACACTTAAACCACGAAACACTGATTCACAGAAATACGTATTACGCGTTTTAAACGCTAACTGGATTAAACTACTGCTAAAAAATAAACTAGAAAAGTTTATCTACTCAAACCTATCGATGGCTCTGGGCCATAAAATATCCATAAGTATTGACCGACCAATCAATGGAATTTAACGTGAAGGAAGGTCACATAGGGATGAACAAAGAGCCATCGATAGCATTGTGTATTTAGGCACCTCTAGAGAACGATACGTGTAATTGCTCGATGCGTATTGTTTCCACAGTGCTATGAAAAATGTGACCGAAATTACTTAGTGGAATTAAATTAAACATAACCCTGCAGTAAAAGTAGGCCTTTGCTGACTTTTAGTAATAGTTTCATCAATTTTTGCTGACTGCGTGCGACATTTTTGGCTGATTGAAACGGTAGCACCTGGCCCAACTCCTGGAAAAGACCCTCTGAAGAGGCAAATTTCTCTCTGTAGTTACTTTAACGACTTACTTGTAAATTTGAAATATGAAATTAATGTAAAACGTGATTTAATTGTACTTGAATGTTAGTACAACTGCTTGAAAACGTATGAATATTACACTTTCGGAAGTGTAGCTATTAAAAATTGGAGAGATAGGAGTAATGCCAGTGTGGGGGAGGGGAGTGGGCGGAGAGCGAATGTAGAGACTATTCCATTGTTCTTGCCCGCATTCTTACATTCACATGTACGTGATTTCGTGAGAACCTTAGGCCCTCCGTAATTACCTCCTTGGCGACAAACCATGGCCCGTGGATAATTTCCAGGGCGACTGCCTGGCGAGGAAAGGCGGGAAACACACTGGCCCCGTCTCCCATTCGCGAATTCCTCGACAAACGCTCCACTTTCCCCTCCCTTCTCGACCCATTCTCGCCAATCTAATCTCCACACCTTCCATCAGAGCCTCCTTACCACGGAAACCCTTCACTGCCACTAATTCCACCCCGCGATCACAACCGCCATCTTCCCATGGTTCCCCTCATAGGGGCACTTAAAAACTAGGTATTATCTCTGGCAGTACGTTTGATCGTTGGTGGCTCGAACGTAGTTGTAAGAGCCCAAATTAGCCGTTGTGAGTCGGGTGAATTTTGAGGTTGCTTTTTGTGGCCTGCATTATTGGCATCTCCTTGCGAAACTTTCAATGAGGTCACCCGATTACGTGTTCCTGGGGTCATGATCGAGTAAACCTGATCATGGCGAAAGGGTAACGTGTGATATAGGAATCAGATACAAGTTTCATTATGGTTTCAGCTCATATAATAGTGGCAAGAGATGGTCATAATTGAATTCAATCGTCAGCTGATGTCATATTCACTCATTATTGAATGTGTGGATGAGTAATTACAGGTACGTCGGATTTTTGGGAGTGACAGAAGTATGGAGAAGCCCCGGGATCGGAATTTTATCCTATCAAATAGCCTTTCAATGTGTTATCTCAATGGCAGCTCCATCTGACGAAGAGACATGCTGTGTAAATACTGTCCACGAGTCTGCAGAAGAAAAAACAATGCCACCGAAATATTAGCCAAGAATAAGCCACATCTAACCCAGCGTTCCCCAGTTATATGTTGACATTTTACGGTTTCAGTTCGTCTAATCACTGACACTAGCTGCCATCCAGGCACATATTGATTTTATTAAAATCGAGTCTATTTCTAAATGTATTATTTTCTAATTTCCTAACTTATATATCTTCTTTTACTGTAATTTACGTTATTTTAGGTCACTGTCTGATATAGTTACTGACATAATTTTCAGATGTTTGAATAGACACAAAAATTAAAATAGACTTCGACAATGCAACACATGCATCTGCGAAAGCTACCGCCACTATTCAGTTTGGCTACCCGGAAATGGTTGACGTTCTGTTGCTAAAAGTGAGGGAATTAAAAAGGCTCTCAGAAAGCGTTAGGATCCGAGAGAATGTTAGGAGGGATTTAAATAAAGAGCTTCGGAAAAGATACTATTTCTTAGCAAAGAAGTATCAGGAAATCAATACAGGAAATGCAATGATTTTGATTTAGCAAGTATTTTTCGGAATATTCAATTCCTGAAATAATTTCAGAGACTTTCATTCCCTTTTTTAGACCTTCAACATCCCGTGAATAATCCTAACGCTATATTCCACATCAATTCGTTTGTGAGCGTCTAGGTACCTGCCTGAAGATAGAAAGTAATGCTGTCGGAAACGCCGCTTATTTCCAATCAGCCTAAATTCTATCAGACCCCGATACAAAACATTACATATTTTTCCCGCATTAAAAAGAATTTGAATCTTCGAAAACCCGGAATTTTAGGTTGTCAAGTCTTATATGCACGACTGGCAGAGTCCCCCTCGAAAATATTTCGGCCCGGTTTCCAGATAAAGGATATCGGCGAAACGGTGTCCGATTTGCATGAGTCCGGAATTCGCGTTCACCCCCCGCCCCTCCCTTCGCTCGGACAATCGGGAGCACACCTTGTCCCCTCCGAAGGAATCCTGCCAACCTCCCAATCCCTCGGAGAAGGCGATGACATCTCCTCCGCTACCGTGCTCTTGAGCATTATCCGTTTCCTTTCGGAAAAAACGAGTCCTCGGAAGAAGGGGGGTGGGCGGGGACGTGAGCATTCCCCTTGGGACCCATCCCGCCCCTTCCTCCTTCATCCCTCCCGTCCGCCGCCGTGCCCTCGTCCGTCTCTGTCTTTCCGCCCCATCCCCCTCGGCTCTCTGAACAATGCTTTCCGCGGCGGAATGGCCTTCGGGGGCGGGTGCCGTGGCTCGGGTTGAATGGGCGCGCAATTTCGATAGATGGGGGGTGGAGAGAGAGTTTCGGAGACGAAGGAGGGCCCGTCCCACCCAATGCGGGCCTTGCCCACTTCTTTATTTCTCCCCGACTAGGAATCGCGTCGGATTCTCGCCGGTCGACTCCTTCCTATCTCGATCCAGCCATCACACGGTTGCTTGGGCACCACCGAATCGTATGAAATCGATTCACCGCCTCCGGACGACGCCTTTCTCGAGCCACTCTACCCGTCATTCCCTTTCCTCCGATTCTTCTAACCGAAGGGATGGGGAATTCAAAACAGGTCTTCATAGCTACTTGGATTCTCAAAATATTAGTTTTAAAAAATGAATATTCTTGTATTTTTTTCGCCCTCAGCGAATGTGCTGCTGTTTTTGCCTCATGTGTGTACGTACCCCTGCTTAAATTTATGTAGAGAAAGGTGATGATTGATAAGGGACATTATTCCTTGTGATCCTATTAGAATTGGACAGACGTCAGGTAAAATGAAGAAATAAACTATTATCTTAAATCTCACAATTGCCGCCGGGCATGATGGCGTGGTAAATGCTTTTTTTGTCTTTTTGTTATTGTAGAACTACGTCCCAGTGATCTAAGCGTCACTTTATTTCAGAGATAATTACTACTTTCGTTATTTCAGTTTCCGAAATTTCTAAAATCATGTTGGGGTATATTTTTTCCTCTTCCAAATTAATGTGCTCCTCTACTGATAGCAATCAAGGTAATTTTCACTCATTACGTTTCGAGCATTAATCAAAAGTATATTGAGGGGTATTTTTATGATTTTCACAGAATTACACCGGATTCTATTGAGTTTATGAAAGATGTACCCACTCAATGAATTTCTTTACTCAATGCTCAATGTCACTTTAAATTACTCAATAGGTCACTGTGAATCCGGAAATTTTCAGGTGAGGACAACTGAATAAAATCCAATCGCATTTATTTTAATTTCACAAGTTTTTAAATAAATATCATATTTTTTGATCGCCGCTCAAAAAATTTGTATTCAAAAACTCGTGTAATTTTAATCGCACTGATCACGAGAAAGAGGTTGTGTCACAGTTTGGCCACTCGTTTAAATGATGGAGAAGATTAAAATTTACCTCATCCACAATTTGTGAGTTAACCAGAGGGACAAAAGCATTAAACTGTAGCTTCATTGTTCTCTGCAGACGTCCCTTATTTTGACAGATATTTCAAATTTGAACCAGTTCATTTTACTCCATTCATTTATTTCTTCCGAAAGCCATGACAATGCTCATGCCGTGTGCTTTCGAAATGACGGAATACCTACAGGTTCCCGAAGTTTCTTGTTCAAGGCCCACGATAACAGGACTTTTTCATTCCCACGTATTTGTTCAAAATCTCAATGAAAACTGTGTAATTAAAACACATAAAATGTGTTATTTAAGTTCTTTTATTTAAGAGCTCAAGCTATTTATTCTAGAGGAAAAGTTAAATATTGCAGATTATAAAGTTGAACTCATTTCAAATTGACTAAAGATTTTCATTGCCTATCTTGAGTTACAATTACATTCGCTGTTTGCAATTGTTTTTCTTCAATGTTTCAAAGGAATGAATTTTTAAGTTCAACAGATTCAGGCTTAAGGTCGTGGAAGTTCTTCATAATGAATATAAGGGGAGTGTGCACTTTTATTCAGAATGAATTTTTAATTAGATTAGATTTCAGCATAAGCTGATGTCTGAGTAAAGGTCTTCAAGTTTGCGTTTGGAAAAATTGGGATGACACGTGAAGTACGAGGGGATTATAGGCACACGGTCAATGCCGGCTTAGACTCGTCAGAGCTAGAATGCAAGTTCTTTGAGATAAATAAAGGCGTATCGTAGGGAATTCTTGAGTTTCAATTACGGAATATGTTGTTTATGAATGAAATGCACGTACAGTGAAAGTAGATATGACAGGTTTAAGACATCGATATTTCCTGCGAACAATAATTGGATTAGAATATATGCCGACGACCGCGCTATAAGGAAGAAAGCGTTTTCCATTTTTATTTATTTATTTAACAAAGCTACCAAAAACAGCACAAAGGCTTTAAAATTGGCTGACATATAACATACACTAAGAAAAAGAACGAGTAAAAGCAATAGATAATAATGACAAGTTAACAAATAATGTCAAGAACAGATATAAAAGGCAGGAGAGCACATATGCAACCAGAAAGAGCTAAGCTAAATCTAATCTAGCCCTTATTTTATTGCTCTTCTAGTTAATAGTGCCATAAAGCACCATGCACTAGCACCATGTTGAATCAAACCCCTTCTCGTCGTTGACACCCGCCGCTTAATTAATCGTTGTAGATAATTCCAACACGCATATTCTCCTAATGTGATATCCATGGGACACAAGATATGAAAGAGCAGCTTGAAGACTTTTTGACGTCAAAATTAAAAATCCAGACAAATATTTTTTTATTACCACCTTTGTCCTCTGCTACACGGTTTAACGAAAGTTTCTTCGTGACCAAACTGCCGTGAGTCGGAGAACTAACTCGTGGCCTTAGATGTTATTAATGCTATTCGATGCGTAATAGAACTGATCTCTAAGGCCATGATCCCTTATCCCTATTCAAACGAGGCGTCAAGGGTTCAGCGAAGGCCGCGGCGCCGGCACGCGGCGTCCCTCTCTTCGGCCCGATGGGGCGATAAACCCGGGAACCGTCGCCCGGGACGACCGCCCCTTCGCCGAGCCGTCACGACGGAGGGGGAGACACTGGCGGAGATTACATATGCGCGCGTCCATCACTCACGGGTGGGGGTTGGGGGAGGATCCCACCCCACCCCGTCAAGCGCATTCTTGGATCCCCCAGGGGGTCGCTCGTGGACTTTCACTCGCCCGCCCACAGATCAGAAAAGCCCACGAAAGCCGCAGTCTTGAGAGCTTCGTCACAAAAAAGCGGAATATAGGTATATGAGCGCGTGTGTCCCGGAGGCATGTGGTATTTTAAGATCTTTTATTTTCCTTCCTCCCCGTCGCTCATAAAGTGGTGGGCTACCGGCGGAGGGAGACTGTGGGGGATACCGAACAGTGGTGTAATACCGAACAATCTCATGCTAAGCACGAGTGTTTAAGGAGGATCGAATGCCTATTTAAGGCCATTGGGTAGCACCACCTCTCTCCAATTTCCTTAAATCTCCGCAGACATGGTTTACCGTGACGTGCGACGACAGTGTCAGCTTTTTTCAACTCTTATATCGCACTGATATCACATTAGAAGAGAATGTGAGGTTGCGTTAAAAATATTTTAATTCGCTGAAGGCTGTTAGGTAGAGGTTGGAAGACTCGTGCAATGAACGCCTTACCTATGCCTCCTTGCTTGGAATAAAAAAGGTGTGTGTATATTTTCATATGAATTTCTTCTTCGTAAAATATTCGTTACTTTCTATTTTCAATAATTCTTATCACCCACAGATTCTTCCTTAAAATGTACTTTATATGTTTTTCTAAATGATGTTGCATGAAAATTATTATAAATCTCAACCGCAGTTAACTCTGAGCCTATTCTCTCCTCATCCAATGTAATACTGGGATCGGGTTGGTGCGGTAGCTTGTATTCTGGCTGCCCAACTTGAGGGCTCAGGTTCGAATCTTGGTGATGGCTTAATTTTTCAGAGTCATCTCGGTCACCACTTGGTGTGCCGCGTGATAGAGCACATCCAAGTGAATTACCTCGTCCGTCGGATGGGACGTTAAATAGTGTAACCCTTTGGCGCCTTTCGTCAAGTATAGGCTAATGCCAACGTCGGGTTTTTCTTCCTCGTTTCGCTATGCCCTGAATATCCTACCCATACCAAATTACCCTCTCATCCCTAATGACGCAAATTACCTCAGTTGTCGGTCGCCTCACCTCATAGGTAGCACTCATACTCCGCTATCCACATTCCATTTTTCCCAGGCAAAAACTACTAACGCTTTCCAGATACACGTTTCTAATACGGCGCCACCTTTGTCCCACGTCTGTTTGCCATACTTGGTGCCAAATCAAGTAAATGGAATCGCCATCTGAGCAAACAAACAGAAATCATGCATATACGGATACATCCACTGTTTGTGTACGACTTTTTCACCTACGAATGGACCAGGAGGGTATAAATTAATTTTAAAATAATCTCCAGAAACGAAACAATAACTTTCTCAGGTGCCATTCTAAACCCTTTTTGTCCAATGTACGCTATTCTTAAATTTGAACCTCATTATCAAGGAATTTATGAAGCGAAGCAGCTGATGGAGACATCTTCCCGTTGATCCGCTAGGTGAGGATTAGTCTTCAGTATCATCTTTGCTTCGCATATTCGTCCAGCAATCATTTTATCCATCCATGCTGCGTCGAATATGCCAAGTGAAATACAGTGCAACTAAATCACCGTCTACGTCGAAATAGAGTGGTTCATTCATTTGTAGGACCCCGAATGATTTCACTCCAATGATCAATACTATTTCGGCCAATGATTTGCTTCTTCGTAATCGGCTTAACATTGGGAAGTTTTCATTTACATATATCATTCCTCCTTAAATAACATGCAGTGCTAAGCCACCTTATCACACATAAATATACTGTGGCTTTAATTGCCTCAGAATCACCGATGTCTTTTTCTCAATATCGTGTCTCCGGAATTCTACTGCAATATCACTGTATAGTTGGCTTCACATATGGAGGTAGATTATATCTGATATGAGGTCCAGTGATGAGTTAAATCAGTTCCTTTCCTTTGTTATCTACAGCTAACCAAGGAAAGATTGCACTCAATTTTCAGATAATCATTTGTGTTGAGCTGGGAGAACCGCAAGGTATCAAGCAGATTATTACGGTGTGGCATCTCCACTAGTCGAAGTAGCTCACTAATTCTCCCACTATTTTCAATCGCAATAATTTTAGCCCCTTAATATTTACATTTCCATTTGGAAAGATAGAAATGTGCTCATCCTCCTCCCATACGTATCCCTTTCCTTCTCACCTATTCAAAAAATCCCCTTCCTCTGACGAAAGGTCAGGATTTTTCGCAAAATCCACTGAATCAGTTGTTAAATTCGATTATTGTCTAAAATTATACAGATTTAACTTTACCCGGAGTTGGTCTTTCTTTAGAAGAGGAATAGTTTCCTCGTCGTCAACTCTTTTCATTTGGCATTTGGAGTGAACAGCACTTTTAAATTGCCCTTTCGTCAAAATATCGTAATTAATCCCCGCTATTGCGTCTTATACTTAAAGATAAGGTAAACTACGTTTCTAATAATACCTCGACTAGAATGTTTGGCGATAGAGACGTTGTGCCTTTTAACAGAGTCGTGACATTGTCACACGTCACGATATCACCTAAATGCTACCTCACCTAACATATGGCACACCTTAGAATGCAAACTCAAACAGAGTGAAGCATTTAAAATCACTTTTAAAACCTTATTTACGGGATATTTTAACAAATTAATGAATCAAAAGCAAAGATTCTCGTCAGTATTTTTGGTCTCCGTATCACTGAGTGGCATAGACCATCACTACAGTAATCAACCAAAAGATTGATTTTGATAGTTGAGAGTCCATAACACTCTGACCTTAATTGCATGACTATTTATGTATATTGATGTAAAATTGCATTGTCATAAATAAATTAATAACATTTGCTCGTAGATACACACACATTCGTACACATATCTATATACACCATGCATCACACATTGGTGTGTTTCTTTATATCGATAATTTTTTATCTTCGAGTAAAAAACATTCAGGGCCTATAGTTCGATTTTACTATGATTGTGTAATGTGCGAGGGAAGATAAATTCTCTAATCTAACGCTGACTCATCTATCTCTCTACATTTGCATCCGTGTTCGAGTATGACCGCGCTTTTTCGACAGCCTAAATTCGGAATTGAAGTGAGTCATGGCGCAGTTAAACGTCCAAATAAATCCAAGTACCCGATAAAATTAAAGTGTATGAAAATTATAAGAGATCTTTCTTATAGGACTGCATATCACAGGTAATATGTGGGAAAGTCAAATGAAAACCGAACACCCGCTAAAACAACCAGCCCGCGCACCTACAAGGACAACTGCGTGTGCCTGTTAGTTAACACTAAGCTGTTCTCCTACCACAGCGATGGAAGTATCGCTATGTAAAAAGATTCTAGCTTTTAACGGGCTGGTTTTATGGCGGGTGTTCGTTTTTCATTTAACTGCCCATAGTAAATCCTGCTCAAAGTTGTGACATAAATCAGTATGATAATGAAATATTTTCTTCCCTAATAACTAGTTTGATTTCCCTATGGTGCTATGGAAAAATGAAGATTCGCAAGTCCACTATGGACAAAGTAAACCCCCTTTTTACTTGGTTCCTGTTTTAAGTTATACATGTTTAGAAGGTCATAATTTTGTCAAATGCCATGATATTTAAACTTTTCGAATCGAGAGTAGTTGCCAACATGAGATGAAATCATTTACTTTCTTCTTTCTTCGATGAAGAGAAATTCAAGCATTGCACTCTTAACGAGGACTTTCCACTTTATCTATGGGCAAACTAATGGAGAAATGATGTTGAAGGTTCTTCCTTAGAAATATGCAAAACATATTTCGAAGTTTCTCTCTGCTAGTAAAATCTGCGGAAAATATAGTTGGGGCAGGGTGATTTAATTTTCTTCCGTTCCATTGCGGTTTTGTAAAACACAATTATCTATTTGTTTCTTAATTATTTCACGAAAACTAAGAATAAACAACATGGAAAAATTTTAAACTATTGGTAAGAAGGAATTAAATTATTCCTTATCGATTAATGTGATATCAAATCAAAGTCGAGGGGTGCGTTTTTAAGATTCACGTTTTTCGTTGGTGATAATGAGCAATTTCTCAATTTATTTACCTATTTTGCCTGCCTTACGCATCCGGTGAAACCATTAGATTCCGGTAAGGCGCTAATGCTTTGTGTTTAGGTATCGTAGTGTCTGGTCAATCGGATTTTTCCCCACAAAAATGGCCAAGGCGGAGCTCGAACTTGCGGCCTTGATTACTAGGCAGACGCGTTAAATGATTAATCGGAATGACTACTAACGTTAATAATGATGTCGTACTTAAAATTTTATAACTTCAATTTGAAAGGATTTTAATGCATCCTTCGCAGTTGTTAGAACTATAATTATTAGTTTTCAGTCATAAAATCGGTAATGCCAGGAATTCATATATGATTATTATCATTATTATTCTTCCCTGGGGTAATCCTTGATTCATGGGAATTTTACTTTACTATTTTATAGTTCCAGGTAGTCATTATTTCAATTATTTATTTTTTATTTAAATCCTGTAAGCCACCGTTATGAGTTATAGAAGTAGATTATGTGTAAACAGCACACTACTTTTGACCCAAAATACTCCCCCCCCCCGGTGCGGTCGAACAGTGTGATTCTGATCCCTTATCTTAAATCTGTCTGTTCTACACTTTATCTCTCTAATTTTATTTATATGATCTCTCCTACCGTAAGATGGGACTAATATTTCATTTTCAACATCATTGCTGAAAAGACATCCATCGAATTTATGCAAGACATTTAAAACTATAATATATCCTTTGCTCCGTGAGTGATCCCCAACCTAGTTCTTCTAATATTTTTGATACGCTAATCAATTTGTTAAACAACGTTTTACAGGTATAGCTCATCTACGCTGCACGATATCCGATTCGGCAATCAATCCAACTTCGTGAGAATCCCTTATACTAGAAGAATATTCTAAATGAGGCCTAACCAGCGAAAGATAGCAATTCTCTTTAAGCTTTTCACCACATTTCCCTATTACTCATCTAATAAATCCTAACTTTTTGTTAGCAAGTCCGCATATTCCCATTTTGTTACCCAGTCCGCATATACGTTTGTGTATTTGTTCCCCTGCTTCACTCTTAATCCTTAATTTTCCCTCTCCACGAATTTCTACTGCTTTCGCGCCACGGAGTCAAAACCGCCTCTGGCGTCCGGTGAACTTATCCTCTCAGACAGAATAACCATTTCTCACCCCACAAGAAATGGTGGCGGACAGAATGTAACAAACGGTCGTCGAAGCAGGAGGAGTGGACTGCAGATTCAGACTCAAGCATGCATAAAATATCACGGTTATTGGCGTCTTCAAAGGGCAGTTCCTCTCTTCATTGCTGGAATATGTCAAACCGTCTCACTCATCTCATATATACGCAAAGGTTTTCTGTGAGCGATTCAACATGCGTGAGTTAAAAGGCAAGTTTTTCAAACAAAACTTGGGTCTATCTGGTTTTGGCTGATATAAATGTCTCCTCGTGAGAAGTGTTCACACAGCCTTAAGATCACTTGCCAATATATCGGTTTCTCATTTGCTTAATTGCGTTTCACCATGCTTTCTCCCCTTTTACATCCTCACCATCCAGTTATACGTATACATATCTCCCGGCGTTTCTTGGACTTTCGAAAGTCGTCATTGTAGAACTCAGATTGCGTCGAAAACCATTGTTCCACCTCTTGAATGATGTCATTTTTGGTGTCAAATCTCCGACCCCGAAATGTTTTTTTTAGTCCTGGGAATAAGAAAATATCGTTTGGGTGAGATCGGGGTAATTCGGCGGATGTGGCCAAATTTCAAAGCTTTGATTGCTGGTCACGATTGCAGGTCGCGCCGTATTTGCGGAAGGAGTCAGTAGTCGGGAATCCAGCGTGCTGACATCTAAGACATGTGCAGTTCCTCGCCAAAATTTTCCTTACATTGCCGTAACCCAGATTTCATTCATGATCATTTGGATGATTGCTCTTCGGGCTAATAGGATAAAGTTCTCCACTTTCTTCTCTGTCTCAGCATCGTCTGTAAGTGATGGTCTTCCATTTCTTGGTTAGCCAATGAGGGACATGTGGCTAGTTTGGAAATTATTTTTCCACCCCAAAACTGTGTCATATGTTGGGCTTCTCATTTCCATAAACAGCCATCCTTTCATCATTGATTTCCCAGCCACTGTATCCTTTCGAATGAAGGAACTTAATCAGACTGAGATCCTCTTTCTTCTCCTAACTGCGAGTTACTTCAAACTACGTCTTCCTGAAACAAAACAAATCTACATTAACAGCTGTAATTTACAAAACTATTTGCACAGAATCAATTATTATGCAGAATAAATTTAATATAGAGATATCTTAGTTATTTCTTAATAATAACTACATAGAAACAATACCCCCAACATATGCTTACTGCTTACGTGTGTATGTTTATAGTATGAGCAGGTGTGTTATAGTGTACTTGTATGGTTGGTGCTAACATCCAGAGACACAATACCCTTGCGGTGTATTGTGTATATGTATCTCAAGGAAACCGCATCTTTGCTTATAATCCATTATTGGTTCTTATCTCGAGATAGCGAAAAAAATCATCTTCCCACTCGTATCAAGGTCCATTAAGCTCCTCGTTCCTCAGGAGGTTGCCCGTGCCATTGAGCTTAGCCCATGGAAGTCGTGAGTGCAAGACCAACTGGCGTTACGCCTCTGGTGTCTTAAGTATGAGACCCACGGAACGCCATTTACGGTGAATTAAATGCAAATTGCACTCCTTAAACGGCCCTTCCGAATCCCACATTTTCATTTTTAATTTTGCGGACTTGTTACGAGTTGAGTTGATTTCTTCATCGGTGAAACGGTGGAACGAGACGATTTCAAGCACTCGCCAATCAAAACAAGCCGAGGAAGCCGGTTAATTGACCCCTTAAAGGTTTTCTTTCATGTGTGCTAGTAATTGCATCCCCTTCTCGATCTTTAAGTATCGGTTTGGCGTTGAAATGCTCAGCCCCCTCCCCTCCCACCTTTGTAATGATTCCGAGTTCTGGAGTATTAATTCAACCCCTTCGATTTATTTCGTTCGATTTATTAATATCGAAAAGTTCGATTTATTAATAACTAAATTAATTAGCCTGGAAATAAAGTTCATTATTAAACCCCTCCGAATAAGATTTCAAAGGGGAAAATTAAAACACAGAGTTATCTAGTGGAAAAGTATTTAATTATAATTCGAAAATGCATCGATCGATACAGTGTTTGCAATATATGCATGCGAATAATCCATCAAATTAATTAAGTTGGTATTCAGTAACCTGTTTACCAATTCATCCACCTTTACGCCTGCAATTTGATTTTGGTAATGTTTCAAATAAATCATTTTTTAATTTACGAATGCATATACTGTATGTAACTGGCCCCCCTACCCTGATGTGTGAATATTCACACGCCGTCGGGCTTGGTACATGGGTGAGCTCTACCATCACCTACTAAACCGACCTTCGGGTTGATTACTGTGTTTATGATTTTTTATACTCTATGTATGTGTAAATATATTATATAAATGAATGTTTAATGCTTCTGCTGTTTCAATACTTAGCTGTGCAGATTTATATCATATATATAATATATTTATATATATGCACTTTTAATTGCTATAATTGAAAGATTTGATTTTCTGAAAATTACCGGATAGTAAAATTAGTATTAGAGACAGCAAATTATGACTAAATTTTGAATATTTCTGATATCTAATGAAAATTGTTTTCCTCTAAAACTTATTTTAGTATGCTGATTTACTAGGCCAAGAAATTCTTGTACACTAAATGTTGCTCATCATATAACCACAATAGAGTAGAATTATAATGCTTCCTCTACATGCTGTTGAAATAGATTTATGAGAGGAATGAGGGGAAATAGTAGTTTCAGTGAAACTACAAATGGCTCAAGAAATGCACTTAGGAAGCATTTGTTCTCGTACTTTTAGGACACCAATCTCTTTTGAGTTCTGCCAAGAACTGAAATAATACTTATTCTTAGATGCGTCATCCATTGGTTTTTTCCTTTCATGATTTACTGGTTTAAGGGAAAGCAGTAAATGGTGGGAAAATATCCGCCGCCATGATGCAAAAAGACAGCAGTGCACCCATTGTTGTGCAGAGCTATGGGAGAGAGGAGAAGAAATGTTATTTCCATATATTAATACTAAGTGCGCTTGCCTGGTGAATAAAAAATTGGACGGCACCCTTTACGCAGAACTACGAGCTACCATTCGATTAACATAGATCTCGCCTCCCCTTGGACATGATTGTATATCATATTACTTTTATTTAGATGCAACGTGTATGGATAATATAATCTTCAATGTTCATATATATTATAAAATTATATAGATAAAAAACATTACATATTCGTGCATTTCAACACTACTCATATGTTTTTCAATATTACAAATATAGTACAACATCAATATTTTTTATAAAATTATGTAGACATTGAAATATTACATACACTTGCATTAAAATGTCACTCATACATATATTGACCTCTGCAGTGAAAAGAAGGATAGTCTTGGAGAAGAAGGCATATGAAAATAAAAAGATTTTTTTAGGAAACAAACACATGAAACTGGAAATTAGGAAATCATTTGGAAAAACGTTTGTTTGGAGTACATTATTTTATGGATGTGAAATATGGGCATTGGGAAAGAGGGGAAAAGGCTCGGTTGGAAGAAATGGGAATGAGGATTTGGAGAATGATAACAAGAAGGACGACAACAAAAGCAACGTAGAATATTGACAGAAATTAAAGATGAAAGCAATTTAATAAAAAAGATGGAGAAAAGTGTACACCTAATCCTTGTGTGATGGTAAAGGAGAGGTCGGTAATCTTAAAAGTGTCATTGAATATACGAGCATTTTGTCTCATATCTGTTCTTCTTGTGTGTGTATGTATGTGCATTGTAAGAGTGACCAGTGATCACACTGGACCGTTTTCACCAGGAAAATTGCCTAATTGCAACGAAGTGTGTAAATAAATAAAAGGAAAATTAACGTTGTTTGATAAATTCTTAGACATAACAACTTCCTGGAAAATATAATTAAGGGGGAATTTATAGGATAAAAAGGAAGAGGAAGCCAAGAAAGGAATTAATAGATGGCATATAAAGCACTATGAGAGTAACAACATACAATGAACTTGAAAGAACGGCAATGGAGAGAAGGGTCAATGGCTGCAACGATACGACTCCATCCGAATTTAGAAGATGATGATGATGAATTAATATTTTTGAAATAATTTAGATTACCTGTATGCTTTTCAATAAAAATATTCTTATGATATCAATCCAAAATAAACCAATTGGGTACTTTATTCGTTTTATTGGTTTTCATGAATGCTCACCTCAACTTGAGGAATTTACTTGCAAATATTATTTGATACCGGCAAATGTTATTTCCATCCCGGTAGACTCACGAATTTCATATTTCCTACTTCTAGTTCCAACATTTTAGTATATCATTAATCAAGATTTAATCTTTTTAAGTTGAAATCCACCCAGTTTTCACATCGTTTTATTTGATTCGCTTTTGTCTTTTTGCGTAGAAAATGCACCAGCGATCTTCACTTAACTGTGATTTTACTTCTTACTCCACTTCCGCGAACGAATACCAAGGAAATACGGGAGACGGACAAAATTGATTCGTAAAAGGGAAACCGCTCCGCGTCGATTCTCGGTGCCTCGACAATGCAATGCGCGTGTGAAATTGGTTTTCACTTGCTCCGCGGTGTGGCCTACATAACACAAGGAATCCAATACTCGCCCACCCACCCAAAGCCTTTTGGATGCCCCACGGAGATTTGAAATGGATGACTCCCTCCCAGTTGAGTCATTATTTCAACATTCTATTGACAATGGAGTCACGTCGGCGATTTACCCCGCTATTCCCCGCAGTCGTAGGAATATGTGGAGAAAGCTCATTTTGCAGCGTATCCTTAACGAACTCTCTCTCTCTCTCTCACCCTACCTTTTCCCTCTCTTTTCCATGCGCTCTTGACTTGTTTATTATCAGAAAGGTTAAATTATTTATGTCCCTCAGGCACACTAGAACTAAATCTCGCTTCTAATGCGAGTGCGCTCAGGGAAATACTTAACAACGGGTCACGGCAGCATCTTGCAGCCCGCACGTCAATTATGACGCCTGGGAAGATAAGGATCTTGATTCCACTCACTGGCTGAAAATTTCAAACCGACGATGAAGCTACTGTAAATAACTTTCGCTTGTTTATCACTAGGAAAAATTGTCCCCGGAACATTGCTTTCTTGAACATGAAACATAATTTACAATACCAGAGTGAGGGAGAGACAAACGGAACTTAAAGATAACGTATGATTGGGGAGAAGAAGACGTTGACGGTGAAAATTCGAAGGTCATAGAGAAAGTAATGAAGTAGATAGTGGATGTTTGTAAAACGTTGAAGGGTGTAATAGAAGGAAGAATTTGAATTAACCAAGGAAGAGAAAGGAAGAGAATGGGCATTTTAAGGACGAGAAAAAAATGTGGCGTGAAGAAGGAGGTGAAACTGATTCAAGAGGCACTGAAGGGTAAAAAATGTTTACGTTAAATATGGTTTCCCTTAAATCATTCAGCGTATGCAGCAGTTATTAGAGAACATAAAAAAAGCTGGATGCATGCAAACAAAATAAATAGGTGTATGACATTTTAAATAAATATTTATTTAAATTAATCTATGGGTTATAGTGGATTTGTCATGGTGTAATGCCTAAAGCCCTATACATCTCTTATCCCCAACTAATACAACGTGAAATGAATACATAGTCTAAAACCTGCTCTTAAATAAACCATTCTTCAACTCAACACTACTTCCTGCCTGCCTTCATCCCAACCATCATTCCATATTATTTTCCTGCCTCTGCCTAGTCAGACAAAAACGTTTTACCCTATATCTCTACATTCAGGAGTCCATTACCACTCAATATGAACTGTTTCCACCCTTTCTGATCTCTTTCAATTTCTATTGCGTAACAAAGGAAATTCATGGAGCAACGTTGAAATCTCTCACGAATGTAATACTATTCCCTGAGCCGCTTCATAAGATGTCCTCAAACTGTGTTATTTGAAAGTCAGGTATCGTCGCGCGAGTCTTCGTGACGCGTGTGGCACGAGTCCCTCCGAGAGTTACTATTTTCAGAGTTGAAAGTCCTGCTGCCAACCTTTATGAATATCGATTCAAATGCTACGAAGACGCTTCTTTGGCCATATCCATATCTGTACCAAATGGAAATCGTATTTGGCAATAATGTTTGCTCTCAACACTCTTACTCAATGTGTTAAAGCTTTAAGAAACGGCAGCTTTGGTAAATGCAGTATGGTGTATTAGTTTTATTTAAAGTTATATTTTTATCAGCATTCGTGTCGTCATGTATATGTATTTTATCTCTGGTTAGTATACTGAACAATGGAAGGAAGAGATTTAAGGAGAAGCATAAGAGAAATGTCATCATTATAGTCGAATAAACTAATATATTTTCGAATGAATATATGAACTAATAGTTGTTTAATGACACGCTATTGCGGCGGTATACGGGATATTGTGTAGTTGTAGATATTTGGGGAGAGATGAGTAGAGTTCGGGTGTAGAGAATCATACATGACCATCTGTCTTCTCTTGTAAAGAAAGGCGAAATAGGATCCATAATTTAATTTTACAGTACTGCTTAGAGTACACCTGCTTTGACTAAACACTGATTTGACTTGATACAGCACCTGATATGTTCTCTCTATAGAAACCAAGTAGAAATTGAAATTTTATGAAAAATTTAAAGCAAAAAAATTGAACCATGGTGGCGAGAAGGTATGTGACAGCCATTGCACCTGATAGACTTCCTCATTTCAGCATGTATTTTTATCATTAGTGCTAAGCATAATAGGCCATCTGATTGCATTCGTTGTGGTTAACCATTATTTTATTACACATTTCTGCTTTTAAGTCAAAAAGACAAATTATAACATTTGACCTTGCATCTACAAAAGTTATCATCGTAGAAAATGATACCTTCTCGAGATTGGAACAGTGCGGCGTCGGTCATTACAGGGTTTCGCGACGAGTATTGCCAACTTACGGCGTTCAAACCTAAAACTAAGATGATAGTTGATGGAAAAGCTCACCCCGTACTATGTTACTCGTCGGCCTACTAGGCTCTATAACAGCATAATCTGGCTATGAATTTATCATTTCTTTTTTGTTTTTCTTGCCATTATAGACGTTATTAACAACAGGTTCTTGGTGTTTATTTTCAGCGGTTAATTTAAAACACTGTCATTCAAAAAGTTCAGGGTGTGGCAACGTAACTTCCATTTTTGAAAGCGTTTTGCGTTTGAAAAAAGGAAGTCATGTACACATGTTCCACACCCTGTGTTAAATATTCGATCATTCCTCACACTAGCTCTATAAACCAACAATAAAAATAACTATATATTCTACTGTTTCAGGCTTCACTTCGTGGAAGTATTTAATATCCATACCGAAAAAAGGAAAGAAATATTTGTACTTTTCCACAGATTTTATTAGATGGTACAACGCGTTTCACCGACTTGCGGCATCATCAGGTACAAATATTTCTTTCCTTTTTTCGGTATTGAAAATAAAAATAACTTTTTTCACTATTTGTAAATGATTGGATAAACTAAGCTTACTATTTTGTATATCCTAGAATACGTATTATTTTCAAAATATGCATGATTTCTTCAAATAATGCATGTTTCAAGAAATAATTTGTGCTTAAGCATTGAGAGAAACTACTTATTTGGCTCAGGGAATATCTTTTTCTGAAATAGATTAGTTTTTCTAAGGTAAAGAAGACATCGACTCTCTGTCGATCTCTTCTTTATCTTTGCAATGTATCCAGATTTGTCAGCATGATTGTCCGGCTTATTTTTCGCAATGGCTCTGCTAAACGAAACCATCTCTTCCGCCAGGGTCTGGACCTGCACCCCAAGTTCGACGGAGGGGGCGGGGGGGCGTGGAGGCCGGCCAAGGTGATCTCCGGCGGCGGGAGGGGCGGGATCCCAACGGCCTCGTCCCGGTCCGGGCGCCGGGCGAACCCAGGTGGGCGCCGCATCCCCAGGGGCGGCTCCGAAGAGGAGGAGGAGGAGGAAGATGAGGAGGAGGACGAGGAGGAGGTAGGGGGCGGGGGTGAGTGCTGGGACGTGAGGGAGGAGGACACGGCGGAGGAGGAAGAGGAGGAGGAACACCTGCGGTGGGGCGACGCGTTCGTCGTGGTGTACAGCGTGTGCGACCGTCGGAGCTTCCGCTCGGCCAAGCGGCTCCTCGCGAGGCTGTCCCGCCTCCACGGGGGCCGCCACGGCGTGGGCGACGAGGACGGGCACATGGTGGCCACGCCCTTGGCCGCGCCGGCCCTGCTCCTCGGCAACAAGAGGGACCTGGATCACGCGAGGTAGGTGATGGGAGGGCGATCAACTTCATCACTATCGCGATGCGCCGACCGTTTTTATAGGCAGATATGCTTTCACCTGCCCCGCCCCGGTAACGTTTATTCCGCATTACGTCACTCTTGGAAAGGGTGAAAGGATCTGGCGCTGCTTAAAGGTGTGACATAACTGGGGAGTATTTCAGAGCGAAGGAATTTTAGAAGTACACATGGGGGAGACACGACTATGCATCTCGTGTCACACTTAATATTGGTCCTAGAGCACAGCGCGATAAGAAATGCGTCCATTTTCGTTTCTAGTGTGCCGGAAGGACAAAATAATTTTTAAGCCGTCCATAAAAACTGTCATTTGAGAGTGGATGTGATTTTCTTTGGAGCAAGAGAGGGAGTGAGACAATATAATATTTAGACGGTCCAAACCAAGCGTATCAAAATATGATAATGGGGAAAGGAGGATAACAAATATTTAACATATTCATCCCGTTTCCTCATTTCACTGAAAAAGGAGGAGGATTTGAGGCGAGGAGATTCAGAAGTTACTATCTGAAACAATGCATAGCAATCGCAGGAAGTAATTATTTCATGCAAATACTCGTTGATCACCTGCCATTTTTAAACAAAGCAATGTCAATTTTAAGGTTACGATAATGTGCCCAAGCTCGCTTTTGACGTCGTCTCTATTTGTAAACTACGGCCTATCGAGGAATTAATGAAATTCTTACAGTTAAATAATTACAAAATTGAAATATATTATCAAATTATTTCAATCGCATTATTTAAAAAAAGTTGAAGATTTTTGTGTATTTTCGGTGGTTTAACTTTTATGAAAACTGACATTAGTTCTATATCTTCTATTTAATGGTTTTAATTTCTTTCGAATTGTTTAATTTGCCTACAGTTGAGGGTTCTTATTATCTCTTTGCCGAATCTTCACGGACGGTTGTAATTTTCGATCAAAACTATTCCAAGCTGAACATTCGGTTGAAAATATTCCAACTCTTGTCGCTGAAAATGTGCTCATTTTATGTGTAAGGAATCCTTTCGAAGAATTGAATTTAATTAATTTTTATCATTTTTCGATTTTTACTTGACCACGGAAGAATATAATTTTAAAATTTATTTTACCAATCAGCACATGGTACCAAAGTGATTTTTGCGATTCATATTGCTTTTTTGGTAATTTTTAAAATTATGAACCCATTGAGCCTCTCAGTTTTCGAAGGAAAACTTATTTAGAATAATATTTAAGTATAGGAGAAATTTCTACTTCTTCTTGGTACCCATCAAGTTACTGCTAAGGCAGTGGGTGAACCAACACATCTGGCATGCAATTCCGAAAATTGAGTTTTTCTTTATTGTTAGTTAGTGATAAATATGTGAAACAGTTAAATAATGTTTACTAAAGTTACATTTACTTCTTTATCTAAGTGTAAAATATTTCGCCACGCATTACGACACGAGCCACTAGTGACAAAAAGGACAGTAACCTCATTTTAGAAGAAATCCCTTGATGACAAAATACTAGGCTCATTAGAATAAAATAAAGAAAATATTTTTTACACCAGCGCAATCGCTCACTATAATTCTGATCACTTATCGTTCACGATAAAAATGTTATCTTAAATCTGTCGGGTTTGCATTTGATCTCTATTTTTATTGTATTTTAGATTAAAGCTTTCGTTTTTGTAGAACTAGCAATCAGTTTATTCTAAATGAAATGCAGTACTTTTTGAAAAGTTTAAATCAATAATTTTTCTCTCCATTTTTCATAATTTGGACCTTAATAAGTTTCCCATATCAATGTGATTTCCTAAGTATTAAATGTGTAAAAGTAAATAATTTAAAGATCCCATTTCAAAAGTTTAAACTAGTGTATCGTTTGATATTCTGGATTATCAACCTTGGAAATCAAGGAATACGAGCCATATTTTAAACCATAGCTGCTTCGTTGACTCGAAATAAAACAATTTTTCCCCGAGATGGACGCGGTGGGCGCGGGGAGAAAAAAATCGAAACATTCCAGTGAGGAGGAGTCAGATAGTAAGAATGATGTCTTTTTAGAGCTTGAGAATTCCGGCCACGTAACTATTCAAAGGAGCGAAACTCCAAATTTGGTGGTGGGACCGAAACCTGCATCCCTCCCGAGATACTGAACTAATGCACGAATTCCTCCGAGGGGTAAGAAAAACAAAAGGCGGCAAAGGATGGGATGAGTCACGTCGAGCAGTCGGTCGGTCCATCACCCCGCTCGCTCGCTCTCTCGGCGGGTGACCTTGTCCCCCTCGCGTCACCCATTCGTCACGTTTATCGCTACACTCTCCCTCACCCTCCCCTCTTCTCACCCTCTCTGCCCATCCGCATTCCTGGACCCCAAAACACTTTCGCTTTCCTGCGGCGGCTCCTTCCTCCCTCTCCCCTCCCTCCCTCTCCGCTTCCGGGTTCCCTTTCGTTGGGCGTGTTTTTGTTATCGTCGCCTCTCCCCATTCCCTTTGCGAGGGTTTGACTGATACCATCATCTCCGATATTTTCCCAGGCCATACGCCCATGCACATCTAAATACCGGCCTGCATGCACGATGTGCCTGGACGGGTTTCCACGGATCACGAGGTGTCTGAAAGAACGTGGGTTTTCAAACGGCAGATCGTAAAAAAGAGAAAACGAAACGTATACAAAGAATTAGATATCGGTCAGAAACAACTGTGTTTATTGATAATTCTTTTCATTACATAAGGACGTATTTTGCAAAATTAGTCTTACGTAATATGAATTCTGAATAATCAAGGCAGTGAAATTAATTCAATTGAAAGAACTGGATTTAGGAACGGTTCTCATTCTCCTGAATAACCATGCTATCCATCTTCAGTTTAACATTTAACCAGAGAACGGGTTTTTCATGGATATCACTAAATAATATATCTAGCGTAGAGGAGTTAGATTTGTAAGACTTTGTCATGAGAATCTTGCTAGGGTATATGCATTATTACAGAAACTAAAATGGCAATCACTGGCGGAGGGAAAGGTAAAACATCGATTAAATCTCTTGGATAAATTGGAAGCATATTGAAGCATTGTTGAAAATATATAATTAGCCCCGTCGTACCAAAGGTTGAATGAATCATGAAAGTAAGATTAAGGAGGTCAAGTGTAGAACGGACAGATTTAAGATATCATTTTTGCTGCGAACGATAAGGGATAAGAAAAACCACAAACGACCATGGTTGGGAGAAACGTAATACTCTCTTATTTCTTTTAGTCTGGTTTATTTTCACTACGTAATTTTTCCTTTGCTTTATTGGTCTTCTTGTTACTAGCACCTCTTCTAGCAAGCGCAAGCGTGTGCACCTGTAGTTAAGATTATCTCCATAATTTGAAATATTTCACTTTTTTAGGTAATAAACAATAAAGGAAAATTTAGTCTTGATATTACATGCCAGGGGGCGTTAAATAACACCTGGCATGGTTGAATAACCCCTGGCCCACACCTTAGCGGGGTCTTTCAGGGGATGTAGAAGTATATTATGCGATCACTCTATCTTGCATAAGTATCAGTCGATCTGAAAACTGCCAACGTATTGTTTCATAACTTTCGAGGCAAACTTTAATGCTTTTTGCGCAATTAGTTTATTTGCATCCGATCTTTTTGCAATTCAGTACGATAATGCAGTGCTCTTGTTTGTAATCCCTGAGTGGAAGAAGCAAAGCATGCGAGGAAAAGTTGCGAGTGAAATATTTATTTTTGTCAGCTCTTCCTAGTTTAACCTGGATCTCACCCAAGTCGCCTGGTTTCGCTGATTTGGCTAAGATTTAAGGCTCATTTAGCATTTTTTAATTGTATTTAAAACGCTAAAATTTATAAAATAAAAGAATATTTATCTGTAAAAATTAAACAACTCTTGATGACTTTTACTAAATAAAACTTACCGTCAAAGGCTTTCCCATAAAAAAGATCCCTTCGTTGGGAGGAAGTTAGAAAAATTTACTCGTTTCATCGGGCCGATTACGTTGGAGCAAGACGTGAGTGGCAACGTTGTTATGAACAAGGTAGTAGTTCCGTGACGCTATTGGATTAGAGTGGGAGCCACTAGCTGCCCATAGGTTGAAATACAAGTAACATTTACCTGGTATCAAATCACCAACGTAAAATCAGAGAGATAGATAGGAGAGCGGAGAGATTTAAAATGTTGTTTTATCCATGTACCTTTAGAGATCAAAAGAGATATGACCGCAGACGCAAAGTATATGACCAAAGACGCAATTAGTATTGGTAATGTGGATATTTTGTCGACATCCTAAATGAATTTTAAATATTCATATGTTTATGGCATTATTTCCGTATGATTTGAATATATCCTGCTATTGAATATTCTTGCATGTGTGTACATCTAAATCTACATAAATAACCCGCGGTCTACCAGTCTGGCAGGGGTAAATAGCTCACGCCTTAATCCGTCTTAAACAGTCTAGTCAAAAAGTAATTTTTTCTTACCTTCCCCTAAGGAAGGTGTCGTTTTTTAGGGAAACCCTTTCATGGTCAGTTTTTTAATCACATGAAATTGCGGGGGATACCGTGACAGTAACTTTTAACGGAGGCATCCGCTAAATGTGCATTACAATACAGCAATTTCAGAGTGTAAAAATCATCCGCCTTGATCCGGATTCGAACTCGGATCCTAGATCCCGGACCCTGATCAAAATCTCGGAGTGTAAGAGGATGCCTTGATAGCTTAACTGGCTAACGCACTCGGCCGGATACCGAGGGATCCGGTTCGAATCTCGGTAAATGTAAATGATATATACCCTCCGAAATTGTTGTAGTTTTATGAAACAAATATTATTCAGAACTGTTAATTTTTCAGAGATACGTATTTTCTTATTCCATGCCTTTTACCATTTTGAATACAAATAAAATAGGTACCTTCCTTTTTCGTTTGATTAAATTTATTCGAGTGCATGAACGAACTGATATTAGGTTAGAGGTTTAATAATTGTATGTATGTAATGCTGGATTGTATGAATGTATGGCTGGTGACCTAACACCCCCCCCCCCACTTGCGGCGGCGGGTGGGGTATTATGCAGATGCAGAAGTATTGAGTTGTTCAAGCATGACGGGGTGCTAAGTAAAAGGGGACCCAGCAGAAATGAAAGGCGCACCTCTAAATGATGCCTACGTCTCTCTCTCTCTAGGGAGATCGGCGTGGACGCTGGTCAGGAGCTGTCCCTCCGCTACGGCGCGCAGTTCTACGAGGTGAGCGCGGCACAGAGCTACGCGGGCGTCTCCCTGGCCTTCCACTCCCTGCTGCGGGAGGCCCGCTCGCAGCGCCTCCTCCGCACTCTCTCCTCCTCCTCTTCCTCCTCCTCGCCCACCTCCTCCTCCTGCTCCATCTCCTCCTCGCCGCCTCCGCCGCCCCTCTTCCTCGACCACTTCGCGTGCCACGCGGCCCTGCCCCCGCCGCCTCCGCCGCCCACCCCCACACCCCTCCACCGCCTCCTCCGCTCCCTCTCCTCCTCCTCGTCCTCATCCTCCGCCTCCACGGCCTCCTCGTCGCTCGCCGGCGGCCATCCCTCCCACCACCACACCCTCCCGCACCACCGCTGCGAGGCGACCGCCTTCCTCGTCCCCACCTCCGCCGCCTCGTGCCCGTCCACGCCCGTCTCCATGCACCCGGCGTCCCACGGGGGGGCGCTCCTCGGCCACTCCAAGACGTTGCCGGCGCACAAGAGGACGCGGCTCGGCATGGGGAACAGCGTGTCTAAGGTGCTGGGTACCATCTTCGGGAAGAACGGGGGCGGAGGGGACTCCGGTGGGTCCTCGACGTCCGGGGGCAGCGATCGGAAGACCAAGAAGAAGAGGCCGTCCCTGAGTATCTGAGGCGCTTCTTCGGCGTCAGGGACCCGGCACGAATCCCTGACCCTGAAGTGACATTTCCCTCCCCTTTGTGAAAGCCAAGAAACTTGTGAGTCTCCACAAGTTGGTGTCGCAACATTGTGGAGCGTGTGAATTAATAATGTGTATAAAACTATATTATGCAACCTTCGTCTCCTCTTGCGAGGAAGATGGCGAATATTTAAATGACAATTTCTCTTGAGAGATCGTGAAAATTGTTTGGCAAGACCAGTGATGGGGAATCTATTTATAAGTGTGTCGTAAGGTACATTACTGTCAACTTCGAAGGCGCGCGTCTATTTAACGCCATTACTAAACAAGCCACGAATTTTATTATCTTGAAAATCACTCACATGATCACTCGCCTATTTCATTTCCTTCCTATCATATGCCGTCAGCAATCGCATTTATTCCATGAGCTAATATTAATGGACGAATCCGGGGTATTTCTTTTGACCATAGTGCACTTTGGGTAATAATTTTATTTTACACTTACTTTCTTAATTGGCATTATTTATTGTCATTTTTTTAATATATATATTTGTGAAACTATCACATTAACGTTTTTCATGAGCTACAGTTCCATCCATAAAATGTTCCAATAGCCTCATCATCACATCTTATTGTATATACATGTAATACGTTTTCTTTGCAAGGGCTTAAGATGCTCCATCACTGGATTTCACAAAGATATCGATTGCTAAGAAAAATAACTGGCATTCGTTGAATACACTTGAGGGAAAGTAAAATATGAATAAATGTTTCCCATATTATAATTCTAAATTTATTTAATAAATGACGGACTGGAAGAAGGAGGGACTGAGGGATGAATTTTGATTTCAGTCTAGTAACAAATTTCTGGTTTATTTTTTAATTAAAACCCTCAAGTTAATGAGATGCCAGTTTTGGTTTCTAAGCAGTCCAAATTTTGCTCTATCAATTACTTAGATAGATTTTGGAGATGCTTTAAGGATTTTGTAAGATATTTTTGCATTATTTCCTAAGTATTTTGATATTGTCCCCTAAAATGTTATATAAATCATGTAAACATACAATAATATTCTGTAATAAATTAGGAAAAATAATTTTGTTCTTTTTTCCTTAATTTAGCATGAATTCGAAAAACATCCTCGTACCCTGGACCAGCGGCGACAGTCAAAATAATCCGTACCAGCCACCTTCTTCCTCTATTCTCAATTCGTGTTGCCCCTCGGCCAACACGTAACTTGAGTCTGTTGTAGATTCCAAATTTCCGTCTCTCGGTCTCTCTACGTTCCCTATTCCATCGACTTCCCGCTACATTTAATTCCCTGAGCATCCAGTATCCTTCCCTGGACCTCTCTTCCTCCCTCAACGCTTTCACCTCCTTCCTTAAACGCCAGATAGTAACTTAGCTCTCTCTGGTTGCATACTATGTGCTCTCCTGCCTTCTTATATATGTTCTTGACATTATTTGTTAACTTTTCATTATTGTTTATTGCTTTAACCCGATCTTTTTCTTAATGTATATTATATGTATTGTCTGTTAGCCAATGTAAAAGCCTTTGTGCCGTTTTTGGCTGCTTTGTTAAATAAATAAAATGTGTTAGAATTTCAGTTTGGTGACCTAAACCATAATTTGAAAGTCTGATAAATAATAAATCGTATAATCCTATTTAATATGAAATCACAATAGTTATGACCCAATATAAATTTAGCTTAATAACAATTGGGCGATAGTAAAAAAGTAGTGAATATAAATTAGCAAAAGATTTTTGGCGTTTTAAATAACTCTCTCTAATGTTCTATCACTCACACGATCTGTATTCATTGTCCCTCAGCTCATTTTTTTATACAGTGTTGCAGCCATCCTACATTGACTTTGATATGTTTATACCTATGAAGTCATCTAAAACTATCGCTTGGTGATAACCCCTTGTCTTTCATTTCACTTTGCACAATCGAAGCAGGTCCATACCAACTTATTCCATTTCATTTTTGGTGTTGTCTACCTACCTGTCCTACGTCCTACCAACATTCCATTCCCTTATTTTACCATTAGCAGTTCTCTTTTTTCTGCTGTTCCTTAATCTGAGTCAGAATTTCATACTCTTGAATTCCACGAGGCAAGGCATCCGCTCTTCAAGGAGGTCGATCATCTGTAATTGTCAATATTAATTGGTGGTAGTTATTAAGGGAGGCGACCCACAGCTAAGGTCATTTACGCCCGCCATTAGGGATACCTATTGGGAATAGTTGTGGATAATTGGGAAGGGTTAGGCTGTTTCAGGGAATGGACGAAGGGTGGAGAGAAACCCGGCGTTGGCGTTGACTTATTCTTAAAGAAAGGGGTCCACACTTCATCGTCTCATCAGAAGGACGGTGTCACTTAACGTACCACGTAGCAGCCCAAGTATCGATCTGAAAAAAACTTTGGATAGGATTCGAACCCGGGCTCTCTGGATGGAAAACCGTTATACACATTAGCCACTTCATAATCCTGATCTCCCAAATTTCAATTATTTGTTCCATTAATGTAGCCTCTCTGAATGTTTTTAGACGTGACACCATCACTTTAGATGCCGTCCCACCGGGAATAAACACTTATGAAGCCAGTTAGTTTGGTTAGTAATGGCTCTTGGTTTACTTTCCACCTTATACGAATAGCTCCGATCGATTAGCAAGGATATGAGTGTTGGGGATGCTCATCATCACCCCGGCCGGTGCAAACTCCGAAGGCAATTGGGACACACAATCCCTTACGCCTCGTCAAGGTTATATGGACTGCTATTGGCTGCTAGGGTAGAATTCGTGAAAGGTTATGGATCGAATAGATACGAAAACTACGAGTACAACTTGAAAACACCTTCATGGAGGGTGTGTTCATTCATCTACGCCAAGCAATATAGCCGCAAAAATTTCTGCGGGCGCACCTGTATGCATTTTTCTTATGGAATACCTTGCATGTGCCCTTGTGTTGGGCGAGGGTTTTGCTTTCTCAGTGCGTCGAGAAAACAAACGCTTAAAGCATTGGAAGTCAATAATGCGATAAATTTAGCTCATTCGAACGCCACAGACAATACATCTTTCCGGCCGATAAAAGTTAGGCTCGTAAATCATCAGTTCACCCACCCAAAAGATCGCGGGTTCGGATCGTGCCTCGGGCATGTATGTAAATCTCGTGTCTTTCTCAAGATCAGTTACCTGTGTTATATTGCCCGTTGTAAGATTTTAGAAATGAATCCAAAACGTTACGATACATTACTGCTACGTACTATCATTTATCGCTTAAGAAAATACCTAACATTTAGTTCTGTCATAAATCTCACGGGGGAGTTTGGAGAGCACTGTGGTCTTGACCGGAGGGGGTCTGGGTTTAAGTCGGGGCGACACCTCTGGGCACCCTCAGCTTCACCCAAGCTGTGTAATTTTTCGGACACTACGTAAGTATGACTTTCTGGTAAACCAAAAGCAGGAGACAGGAAGAGGAACAGCTGCCCCATCCCGTACTCTGAAGTGTGAATTTCACAGGTCTTTGGGCTTAATACTGGGTGAGAGCTCTTTCCCCGCCTATCAAATCAAACTTCGTGTAACTTGGTCGATTGCGAAGAGTCCAATGACATTTCGCAGAGTCATCAAACCATCCACAGGAATGAGGACGGGCCCATCACCATTACTCAACTACTCACCTGTATGTTCTCCCGTCTTGTAGCGCCGGAGTGGTTCAGAATCTTGAATTTGACTGATATTACTTTTATGTGTGCCTGCGTTCAAATTCTAATTCTCTGGAGTATTCGAGACTTGTGAGGAGCAGCCCACGGACGCTCCACATGGAACTGACAAAGGTATGTGAAATTTCATTAGTTTTCGTCACTTTTGACACTTACTCCCTGCCACTCTCGGCATTCTCTACATTTTTAGTACACGTAACACCGTAATAAATGCCACGAGAACGTTGCATGAATTAACTCAAAAGGTTGAGTCGAATATTTTTTCATGGTGGATTAGTATATTATTAAATGGCAACTTCTACACATATTTACAAACCGTAGGATATGTTCGTTAGTGATTATTACTCTTCATGAAGTAAATTCAAAATCCATCCTGAACAGATGCAACACAAACTACATGTATTTCAGCTACAATGGTATAAACTGAATGGTACCAGGTTGGGCAGTTAAGCACAAACTTAATATTCAGACCCCACATGTATCTCCGACTGAATCCCTGACTTGCGATGTCAATTTGGGACGAGGTATTAGATGTCTTGGCCCAGTCAGAGTCTGGAATAATTTAATAATAAGATAGTTGGCTATTTTTGTCTACATGTGTACATTCACTTACGTCGTAGTTCATTCAGCATATTATAAATGCTTTTGTCTACAACAAATATCCTATGTAAAGACAAAAAAAATTTGCCCATCAGGACAATGGACAGGAATGGTTATAGCCAAAATTCAAGTCCAGTGGACTATAAATGATGAATATTTATTTTTGAAGTGGTTCATTACATTTTCTGCATTACATTTAAAGCAATTAACCCTAGGTAAAATAAAGCAATTTAAAATAATGCCCACCAAAAATAGGAAGAACTAGAGATAGGAATGAAAGCCAGGGGGTAATTCATAAAACCAGTTAGGTTTGCTGATGATCAAGTTTTATTTTGTCAGCCAGAATAGTGGTTGCAATCATTGGAAAGAGAGTTCAAGAGATATTTATTTTTGAACGAATTTTTATTTAATGAATTCGTTCGGGCGAGATTTAGAAATTATAGTCCCTTCTTTCACTTAACCCCTACATATTACATTAAAGACGACTACAAACACCCAAACCCTTGGTAAAGGGAATCCCACTTGGGCGGGAATAGAACCCTTTGAGTTGGCAGACGAGGACGTTACCCCGCCGCCACCGAAGCAGGAAAATATTTTCCCGGGAAATAAATTGAGACGGGTGACAAATAAAGCAAAA
The DNA here is from genome assembly GCA_037158775.1 of Hetaerina titia. Lineage (NCBI taxonomy): Eukaryota > Metazoa > Arthropoda > Insecta > Odonata > Calopterygidae > Hetaerina > Hetaerina titia. The sequence goes on along the minus strand of CM073774.1, from coordinate 92,002,469 downwards.
GAAGGAGCATGGTGGAAGATGCAGTGTGAGGACATGGAAATTTTGCAGAGGAAGGGTTAAATTGGTGCGCTGTGCAAGAAGGTTAAAACACTAACAGGAAGTAAGAAGGGAATATCTGTGTTAACAGTTAGAGATAAGTTGTATGAGATAATAGTTGAAAGGGAGATGAAATAAAATAAGGCCATGGGGGTAGACAACATTCCTGCAGAACAACTAAAAGGTTTACGAAAATATGGGAGAAAAAGACTATATGGACTGATTCGCAGTATCTATGTGAAAGGAACCTGGCCAGAAAACTTTGTGAGATCAGTGTTGTTAGTTCCTATTTCGAAAAGTGTAAAGCCTACATCATGTGACGACTACAGAACAATAAGATCGACTTCTCTCATAGCTACATTGGTTCTCAGGATCATCAACAAAAGGGTAGAGAATAGGGCAAATGATTACTTATGGGATGATCAGTTTGGGTTAAGGAAGGTGAGAGGTACGCGTGATGCCATTGCAGTAATGAGATCACTAATCAAGAGGAATATACAATACGATCAGAACGTATTTCCCTGTTTGGTAGATTTCGAAAAGACGTTTTATAGAGAGAATTGGAGAAATAATAATAGGTGTATTGCAAAAATTAGGAATATATTGGAGGCTTTTGAAATGTGGGTGTGGAGGAGGATGGAGAACGCAAAGTGGTCAGAAAGGAAAGCAAGCGAGGAAGTGCTAGGCATGGTGGGCGAGGAGAGGGGTTTGTTGGGAGAAATCATAAGGAGACAAACAATGAATGAAAAGCATATCGATCGGCAGTGGAATGTTGAAGACTACAATAGAGGGAAGAATGTTAGGCAAATGAGAAAAAGGCAGGAACAGGATTGGGATGCTGGATGTAATGAAGGGAAGAAATATATGGAGATAAAGAGGGCTTGTATAAGAGCAGAATGTTGGGTTGCGGTTTGTTTGGAGAGACAAAAGAAACACCATTTGGCAGCTTGTATCCATCCACAACCTACTTTAACAGGTAGATTACTTATGATAATAATATATCAAATAAATCGATTTGCTGGTAAATTTAATATACTTGGCATATTTTATTTCATCTAGTGTATATTAATTATTCCTACTTTTGGTGAAATAACTTCATGAACAAAAAATTCTGTTCATTAAAATAGAATTTCTAATATAAAGAAAATCCTGTTTAATAATAAGTAAACACATGGTCGCAGACACCTAAGTTCTTTCATAACATGAACAAAAAATAATTCTGTGAATCGTATTGGTATTCATTTGGTTAATTGCAAGAACTGTTATTATTTGGCAATTTTTCATCTTAAGTTAGGGTTTTAGATGAATACTCGTACAGAATGTACAATATTACATTTCCTAGGTTTGCCTAACAATCCAAAAAATAGCAATCCACACTAGAATAAACTGTTCTTCAATTCCTTCGACATATACATTCTATCTTCCTTCATTCCACCCTAAATGCCTGCCTTCTTCTTATCCCTATCTTGCTTGCCTAACCCCCCCTTGCCTAATCCCCATCCTTGCATCTTGATAAATAAAACAGTTTCTGGCGTAACTTGGTGGAAAATCTTCATACTGACTTTTAATAATCAAACCACTTTACTTTTCCACATAAACTTTTTAATTCTTACTAAAATTTTTTTTAGTAAAAATTAAAAAGTTTATGTGGAAAAGTAAAGTGGTTTGATTATTAAAAGTCAGTATCCTTGCATCTATCAAAGGCTTCAGCATTACTTTAGCATTTGAAATCAAAATGCTCTGAATCCAACTTTCCTGCTTTCTTTGTATTTCTTCCAACAATTCCATCTCCTCAACCACTGCATTAGTACTTGATTTGAATTTCAATTGGTCCATTTTACCCTATCCATCCTTCTCCACATACAAAGCCTCCAATCTACATGCATCATCTAGCGTCATGGTTTCAAAGCCAATCAAAATCACATTCCATGACCAAGTTTTCACTGGTCTTTTCTTAACCTCCTTACTTAATTTCACTGTCACTATTTCCCATGTCCTTGTGACAGCTTTTTTACCAAATGCAATTATTTTTCTTACATCCCTACTACTGTGTTAGTCCAAGATCATTCAAAGATATATAAACTCTTCCACCTGCTCTAATATTGGACTCATATATTAATATTTAACTTTTCCTTCCTCTCTCTCAAAAACCTCTGAACCTTTGTTTTGATTACATTTATTCTTATGCCATATTTATTCATTATTTATCTCATAATGATTTTTCCTAGTAACAATCATTGAAATCCATTAGTTGAATGGGAAATTAAAACTTGATCATCCACAAACCAAACTCTTTTTATGAATTCTTCACCGACTTTCACCCCTATCCAGTTTTCCTATGTCATCTTTACCATTTCCTCTAATATAAATTGAAGAGTGCAGGGGAAAATGGGCAGCCAAGTCTCAATTCTCTTGCCTAAACTGCCCATCCTAGCACTCCATCCACCACATGCACCAGAAATGTTTGACACATGTGCAGATTGCAGACAAGCCACCTATCTTCTCTTATCTTCTGCAAAACATTCATTCATTATACCCAATTATATCTGGTAAGTAAGTTGTTGAAATCAATGAAACAAACAAAGACATCTTAACTCTTTCCCTTCAAATAGTGATGAGGGTAAAATATATGAGAAACTTTACCCTTCTACACACTTTTAATGTTCTATGACCATGGTTTCAATGCTGTGCATCATTGAAATCATGGTCATAGAACATTAAAAGTGTGTGGAAGTGTAAAGTTTCTCTTATTTTTTACCCTCATCATGAAGGAATTCCACCAAGTTAAGCCTTAAGCTGTTAACTTCAAATAGTGACCTCATTGCTGCTTTGGCATCATACGTGCCTCTCCCCTTCCTGAAACCAAACTGGTCATCTGCCAAGTGCTCATCAACCCTCCTCTCCATCCTTTTATTATTGAGTAAAATAAAATGCATCACTTTTGCTGCATGCAATATCAAACTTATTGTTTTACAGCCTTCACATATGGTTGCATTTCCCTTGTTTGGGATTATTACTAATACTGACCTAATGAATTCTTCCAGCCAAATCCCTCCGTCATAACTGCTAAAAATTAGTCAATGAAAACTCTTCCACATTTTCTAAACCCTTAAGTAGGTCCTCAGGAATGCTCTCTACCCCCAAGGTCTTATTTAATTTCAATAACCCTAATTCCAGAAATTAAGTATGCCTGGTACGTAACTGTACACAACTACTATATGTCATATTCTCTATGTCTAACTCAATGGCTTATTATATTTACCATTAGGATCTACTGTATATTACTTCCATAATTATAGAATCATTCCTAACTCAATTTATAATTTTTCAGGTTATCTTTAAAAGTGTGAACAGATTTTCCCATCTTATTTCTTGACAGTGGTTTCAACTTCCTGTAAAGTGTACTAATGTGATCCTTCCTTTGAAATCTTACAATGTTCTCACACCTCTTCTAATGTATCCATCTCCCTGCCCTTACTCATAATTTTCTTTATGAAATCCCAGTAATCCTTGCTTTTCATCCCATATAATGCTTCTACAGTCCATATTAATAATTGTATAACATCAGATTCAAGAGTATAAAATATGGAGACTGGATGAGGATCCAGTCTCCATATTTTATACTCTTGAATCTGATGCTGTACATTAATTAGTAATAAAAAATTATAACCTGATGCTGCATTTATCCCTGGAAAGCTGTGAAAATTTATTATGTTCTTCCTAAATCTGTACCTAAACATAATATTCATTGTCTGACAGATATCTCTCTCAAATCCAGATATTTTCACTGAATACATTTCATCTTTTATAGTGTTGAAACTAAATATCCATTATAAACTCCTGCAGAACACTATTACTTTCTCCCCACAGTCTTTCCTTGTTCCTAAACCATAGTCATATATACCTATTACCATCTTTTCCTTCTCATACCATCACATTCACATCTGCTAACTCTTTCCAATATTTCTTTTCAGGAGCACTCACAGGTATGTCTTCTGATTTTATACACTTCTGACTTCTTCCCTCTATTATTCCTTGATAGTTTTTAGTTCTGAATCATGGCCAAGTTCACTGAACCAGCTTTTACTACTTCCATTAATACTTTCAGTCACTTGCTATATGTTGGCTATGCTTCTTCCTACTTTTGTGTTCAGTACTTTCACGACATGTCCCTGGCTCTCTTCCCCTTCACTTGCATTACTTCAGATATATAAATTTTTCTCTTTCCTCTCTAATGCTAAATTACTTTTAATTCCCAGATATCTCATCCATCTAAAATCCCTCTTTACTTAGCCTTCATATATGTATTTGTTTCATTGATTTCCTCAAGTCACATATCCATCAGTTATGTTCATAACATCTAAAGCCATCATGTCTCACCGTGTGCACCATCCCTTTGTATCTTCTTGGATATGTGCTCCATATTGCATTTTCCTCCTCTCTACTCTTTTTTATACTTCATTTCTTATTTTGTTCAACCACTTAATCTACAGTATCCACCTCTCCCAGCAGGTTTCAATTCTCAATCCCCTATCCTTATACTTGTATGGAGGCCCTTATTCTTAAAATATGGAAATTTGAATGAGTATTATTTCATATGATGGCCATCTGGACAAAAGAACTTGTTGACTTATTGAATAATTTCCAGAAGTCACTATGTGAACCAAAAGTTTTAACCAAGGTGGCATGGGTAGTTCAAACTGCCTGTGGCACTTCATTCAAGTTTGTTCCTCAGTGTGGGTTTCAACATCATCAGAGTAACTAATATAAGCTATATTTAAAAGTTATGTCTCTTTTACCTGGTTATCTTGAATGAAATTCATAGGTAGTGAATTTAGATTATCAAATTAATGAAGTAGTTGTACATGATATTTGAATGTTGCACTCTCTGCACAGGTACACAGTAATATAAAATTCTGTAGTATTGTTAACAAAATTGGTGATCACTACAGAAGTTACGAGGCATTTTGTCAAGTCTTAAAAAAATTAGGTACCTTTTTCATCTAGGTTTATTACTGCTACATTTGTGACCAAAATGTTTTTAGGATGCTTACAAAAGAAACATTTTTGCTGATCAAGAGTTATCAATCTGAGAATTGATTTTTGGCAGCTCTCCAAACCATTCTGCTCCCTGTCTATCTCTTCATTACCTCATTGCTCCTTACAAAGATATTTTCCATCACCTGGTTGTAGTCAGTCTTTGGACTTACTCTTTAATTCTTTCACTCCATGCTTTCTTCAGTGAAAGTCTTCAGTAAGCTATTAAGTCGCAGAATATGTCCAATTAGTTTCTTTCTTATACAAATGTCCTCCATAGGCTCCTCTTTATACCCACTCTTCATGTTACTTCTTCATCTGCTTTCTGTCAATTCATTTCAATTTCAATATTATTCTGCACACCATATTTCCATTGCCTCCAACGTTTTCTATACCATTCCAAGCATCCCAGTCTCCAATCTATGAAACAATACATGCACTCCTTATACATGTAAGTTTTAATGAAAATTTCCTTAAGTTTATTCATGCAATGGGTTTTTTTCATGGAGTCATTTTTTTCTAGTTTTAAAAAGCCTTATTTTCCATTCCTGTGCTGATTACTGCTTAAATGGCAAAATTCTGCCATTTGTTCCAACATGCCTTTCTATAGCCATACTTGGAGAATATATTCCCTACTCTGACTACAGACCTTAGTTTTAATCCTGCTTATCTTGAGGTTTTACTTTTTCATCCATTTCTCTACAGTGAGTAGTATTTTTGTAAGGTTAACTTTTTTCCCTGAAAGTATACCTATGTTTTATGTGGAATGCAGCTTGATTTACCTTCCTCTGTTAATTTATTCAGTTAAACCTTGCCAATGAACATAACTAATTCCAGAATCTTTCTCATAAAGCAAAACACTCATTTAGTGAAACAATTTTTCCCATATAAATTAATGTAAAATGTGATATAATATTACTTGCCAAAAAAATAATTAATGTGCAAGGTTTATTCAAAGAAAATTATATATACATTGTTTTGGAGTGTGAATCATCTTCAACTCTCCTTTTGCCATAGAATAACATGGAATGCAAATTTTATTTTTAGAAAATATTAAGAATTAAAAAGTTCTTCAATTACGATGCATTCCTAATTCTCTTTTACTAGAAAGCTGTCTAGAGACTTTGTTTTTGATGAAGCATCAAAATTTTGTGAAAAGCATCATAGCAGTTTTCTCGGCTTTTTCATGACCTCAACATCACATTTAGCTTGCTGGCCTTTACACTTCTTGAAGGCTTGTGGAGTTCCTGAACAGTAAACAAGCCATGGTTAAAATATTAAATTTCTGCTTGTATTGGCACATAAAGCAGCATGAGACGGTCTGTCTTTAGCTTGTGGCTGGGCAATGGATTCTCCTCTGCTGTTATATAGGTTCCCTTTGGCATCATTTTCCAGAAGAGACCCATCTGGTCACAATTAAAAATCTTTTGAGGCATATAATTCTCAGAATCTGGAATTCATCGATGAAGTTGTCTGCTGCCTTTGAGTCGGGGCTTGCTGCTTCATTATGCCTCAAATGTTGATGTTATTCTTCTCTTTGACTTCTTAAACCACACAGAGCTTCTCTCAAATACTTCTTCTTTAGCCATTTAATATTCCTGTGTCTTCTTAATGAAGTCAGAGAATATAACTTTCATCCTCTCACAAAGGAAGTTCTTACTAATAGCACTACACCAATTGCTTCTCATTTATCCATGTAAGAAGTAACCTATCAACCCAATTCAGAATAAGTAACCAATGGGTAGATATCCTTACCACTGCCTTCGAAGCATCAACTTAATTTTGTCTTTGTTCTTAAGAATAGTGTCAATCATTTATGTTGACTGATGCAGTGTGTGTGCTAGGTCAGCCACGATCATGCCTCATTTTCTTTTCAATAATTTTTCTTTTCATTCCTATGGTTATATTTATTCTCTTCTGGGTGTCTTCTTGTGGCTTTTTTTTGGGGACATTTTTATAACTATGCACACAAATATTATTAAATTTTTAACAAAAAATCACAGTTAATACTTCTGAACACAAGTTTGGAAAAATATATCATCAGAAACGATACCAAGATACTAGCAGAATGAGCGCTGAACCCAAACTGAAGCATCAGGTGTACAATCATTTCAGGAATTTTGCACATTAAATATAAGGGCTAATAAAGATCACCCCTGTCTTACTCCTCTCTTTATTTTAGCTTTTTTCTTGCTTTCACCATATGACTCCTATTAATATACAGTGTGCATCAATTCCTGTATTTGCAGTTTATTCCAACATCCTTTAGGGTGTGTATTCCAGTCCATGTTGTCAAAGGCTTCTCTCCAGATCAACAAATTCAATATTCACGTAGATCAGTTGATATTCATGTGTTCTCTTCTATGTGATTAGTCTAAGACAAAGATCACATGTGATACATTTACTTGAGTGGCAGGAAACATAGGGAAGCCACCAAAATAACTTCATAACTAATGGATTTATCTGTGGTCAGAATTTATAAATAAAGTCACACAACTCTGATAATAGTTCAGGGATTAACGCTGCAAATACTTTTTATATTGTACTCATTAAGCCAAGTCAAGGACTACTTTAAATTGACATTTCATTGACCCACTGTTAAAAGAAACAAAGGTTGCATCATTTGCAATGCTAAGCACCAGTGATTATGATATAATAAAAAAAATGAGAACTTTTCCTGTGATCAGACGATAAAGCAGATGATGCAAAGATAGAAATTATCAATACAGTTGTCCATCACATTTGCATCAATGGAACTCAAAGTTTTTTGCCTAACCTTATTTGTAAGGCAAGGTAAATTTTATGTTAAGGCAACCTTTGAAATTGGTATTGCCTCAATTTTACGGCTGGACGTTCCTTTAGAGGTATAGTAGCAAGTTTACTTGTGTATGACAGAATTATTCATATCAGTGGTAAACTCTCATTTCACTTGTTTGATTTTGAGCAACAGGTCCACTAGAACTCATTAATTGTTTTTATTAAATAGGAATATAATACTGTATGATATTTTAAAGTAAGCAAAGTAGAATATATTATTCTAATGTTCATGTTGGGATTGCACATACCTATGTTTCAAGCAGTTTAAAGAAAAAACTTAAAAATTCAAACTTCTACAATCATGGGTGCATTCTTGCTTCAAGCGCTATGAATTACTAATGAATCACATTTCCATTTCAATTCTTTCATGCATATTTTTCATTGGTATCCCGATCTCTACTTGAGGTACTTTGTGGAGAGCACTTTGAGTGAGTACAATGTACATTGGATGGGATGTTAAACTGCGGACCCCTTGGCCCCTTTCGACAAGAGTAGGCTAATACCGACATTGGGTTTCTCTCCACCCTTCCTCTCCCATCCATCCCTAATGGTGCAAATGACCTTAGCTGTCGTTCGCCTCCCCATAAAAAACTACAATGACAAGAATTCCCTCTTCCCCATATCTAATCTGATTTTCTGTGATATAATTATATAATATCATTAATACTATGTACAAGCAGGACTTCTTCAATAAAAAGAGAATCTCATATAGATTTTTCATATGCATTTTTCACTGTAATTACCTGCAGCTTACTCAATTACTCCCTACATCTGTCTGAAAAAAGTTAACTAAAATAAATTACAAGTAAGTTTTTTTTATTTTAATGGTATAAGAATTCATAGCACAGTGATATGATACAAACTTATTGTAACTATGACAGGTAATTCTTGTCTAGTAAATGCTATGAAATTGCCATTTAGTTATTTTCAGTGCTTACAATTACTCATAACCTAATTTCAATGGTGAGTATTTTCATATGAGACACTTTTGGTGAAAGTTTGCTGTACAACCAGTATCAAAGTACCAATATCACCACAAAAAGTCTTACAGGATTTAAGAGCAACTCATATTACCATCTGTGCATGCTGTTCACATGCATTTTCTCCTGTTTTAAAAAATGTTTGATTTTTATAGAATTTTAATTTTTATCACATTTGTAACTCTTTGTGCCTGTCAACAAATTAATAGTTACAGCTCATAGGACACAATTTCTAGAGGTTTATTACCTGAGGCTTCTTTGTAAATAAATAGGTCAATAGTAGAGTAGATTCCTCATATTGTTTTTGTATTTTTCAGATGATATGGATTGCAACGTGCTCTAGTAGTCTGGCTATTCACTGATTTAATTTATATTTGGAAGAAAGTTGTGAGTCCAGATTAAGTTTGTACAGTTAATTCTTATTATTACAAAGTCATTTGACAGTGTGTCAGGTGGCACACAAATCCTTAGCATCCCAATCAAACTTGAAATAATAGCATGTGTATCAATAAAAAAATCAAAAATAAGCCGCTACTTACAAAGGTAATCAAAGCAAATTTGAAGCCAATACCATCACTCAAGGTACACCATACAAACAATTAATTGTCCTACATAATATCTCATCCAAAATCATGCACTGTTGAACATCACACACTCTCACAGTCTAACTTCACACCATCCACATAACTTTTAAATCATTATTCCTCACAGTAACTGTGAAATTTATTGCCCAAATCTTTGTCCAGTGGCCACCTTACTTCTATTCTTAAAACTCCTAACATTTGATGGGAAGCACTCAAAAATCCCTCCAGGTGGTTCAATTCAACAATACTTATATTTAGAAATGAAAACTTAGTCCTATTTGTTTTTTCATTTTTATTTTAAAATAGTGGTCTAGCTGTTTCTCAAAACTTATTTTTTCTATTTCCTTCCTTAAATCTTCCCATGCTTTATTATTATACATCCCTATGCTGCACATAGCCACAAACCCACTCTTTCTCCTATTGTGCAAACTGTCCCATTTCAAAATGCCCAAAATGTCTATTGTATTATCTGAACTTTATGCCTACCGAACATATATCTGGCTGCCTTTTATTGTGTTTTTTTTCTAACATTTTACGTAATATGTCCCACTTCATATGGGTCCTTTACTTGGACAAGTATTCCAGGATAGGGCAAACCAGGACCTTAAATCTTTCTTTTGTGACTTCATTGCCACCTTTTAAATGTCTTGTCAAACTATTCACTTGAACTCCCTATCCAAGTTCCCTGGTTAGGTAAAATGCATAACTATTTGCTGTTCCTGCTGCTTGAGATTCTGTTCTTAAAAAGAGTAAATATTCTGATCTATATTCTTATTATTTAAAAAAGTTATATACATGCTCTTACTAACTTTAATGCACAAATTTATTGAGATAACACAGGCCTACAAAAAAAAATTTTTTTTTTGGTGCCTTTTGATGATTTTAACTATATTTGTAGAGCTGAATCTAAATATGAAATCCGTTTTTATTTAACAGCTCTACTTTTTTAGATATGGCACATCTTACGATTAGTTGTTTTAATATTTGATATATTCCGGAAAATAATTTTCAAAGTTAAATAAATCTATAAGTATACTAATTTATAACCACTCGCGGTGTTCCTTTTATTTTCAATAAACTGTCAATAAGTTTTATGTATATTTCTATATTGTAGGCCAATGAGATAATTATTAATATAATATTCCCATATCATCATGTAGAAGATTTTTTTACGTAAGTAACAACATATCTATATCTTGAAAACTATAGCTCCAATAATTTTGATATGCTTCTGTCCAATAACACTTCCCTAGGGAACGTATGGAGTGAAATCTACTGCATTAGAGCTAACATTGTCTATGACTACGTTATATACGCGACCATTAAAATTATCTTTAATCTAGTACAGAATATTTTTATCTATGCCATGGACTACTACCTTGGGGGTTGGTTATTAGAAGGTACTTTGTGGAAAGCTTTTATAAAATCAAGAAAAACCACCTCCCCTGGATTATTGTTCTCTCCAGAACCATTTTTTCTGGTGCAGCCGTAACTAAAAATCTAGATATTCATTCTTTCATTCCCCTGTTTTAAAAGTATATACTACAATAAATAGACGAGACATTGATATCTACACCGAACATAATGTCTCCATTTTTGTTTCAGGATGACATAAATTTTATTTTCTCATCTAGTTTTAGTATTGAATTAACTTTGTCGTCCGGCGGCCTGTAAAATACGTATACATAGATTGTTTTGGATTCACGACTTTTAATTAATCACTAAACAATTTCAAAACCAACATCTGAAATAACTTCAGTCCTGCTAACGCAAGAGCTTTTAGAAACAATAAGGACACCCGCTCCGATTCTATTTCCTCAGTCATATATTTTAACGAAATGAGGAAGTACTGGAGATGGTGGGTGAGGAGAGGGGTTTGTTTAGAGAAATCCTATGGAGGCAGGAAAAATGGATGAAAGGCGTATTGAGCGGTATTGGAATGTTGAAGAAGTTAATAGAGGGGAGAATGTTGGGCAACGAAGGAAAGGGCAGGAACAGGATAGGGATGTTGGACAGGATGAAGGGAGGAAAGAAGTACACAAAGATGAAGAGGGACCTGATGTAGATTAGGTTACTGGATTGGGTTTTGTTTGGAGTTACAAAATGTTTATTTGATAGTTGTGTCCATCCAAAAACCTACCTTAACCGGTAGATTACCTAATAATAATATATTTTAACGGAAAATGATTGTTGAGAAAATTTCACTGACGGCGATATCAGTGGAAAGTGGACTTTCAGTTCCAATAATTATATCTGCACCAGTGTAGGTAATGACATTCAGCGACAACAATGCGTTGGCATTCAAAAACTCAATTTGTATAACTTTAGTAGTTAATTTTTAACACAGATGATATATTTGCTTGAATATTTAACGGGGTTCATTTTATTAAAATACTTTCGAACAACTTATAATACTTTCCCTCAGATGCTGGTTTAGGTAAAGTGGTTTATTGTATGCATCTCTAGTAGTTACCCTCATTTCGTTTAAAGCTTAATTATTTGGCCAAGAACACGCTAAGGGTCCATTATTCGACCAACAATACCCTGGACTACACTTTAATCTAAAAAAGCCCTGCAGTGCTCGAATATCCTAGCCGCTAAACACCTGGAGGCTTCAGCCGTGTAGTGAATACCAGAATAGCTAGGTGGGCCCCTACACAATTGAATTGCCAACTGAAGATCAATGAAGGAGGCTCCGATATCCTTGCAGAAATTACCCAACCACAGGTATGCCTTCCACTCGGCTCCAAACATTTATCACCTCATTTTATCACTGATGGCGGAGAAACAAGCAGATATCCCATCATCATTATTCCTCACCACCGCTTAAGGAAGATTCTCTCTTATCATAGAAGTTATAAAACACTCAATAGGTTCACATTTCCGTGATGGGATCCGCCCACGCTTTTTAATTGCTCGTTTAAACAGCTGGGAATCTCTTTAGAAACGGACCTATTTGAATATTTGACCACGACTAACGATTTTTCTTCCTTCCGGCACTTACCCCTTTAACTTACCTCCTTCCACCACCCCCTTTCCCTAACCCCTTCCACTAAACCCTTCAATGCGGGTTGCCTAAACATCAAAGGATGGGGGTCACAAAAATATTTTAAGTCCAATATTTTGGGGAAATTGCGATGAACTTGCCCCAAAAAATTTCAAGTCCAAACCTCATCCATGATAAGGGTAAACCGTGCGTTTTCTATTTTGCAAGTGGTGGAATTCTCGGACACCTCTCAAAAAAGAAATTAAGTTGAAAATATCATCCTTCAACTAAAGTAAAACCTCATGCATGCCATCCAAGGGTGTATCAAGGATATTGAAACGGTTTTATTAATTTTTAATAACGGAAGTATATAAATAAATAAAATAAATTATACAAATTGGAATTAAATCGTAGATTAATAAAAGAAGTACGTATTAAAGAATACGTTAAAACGTAAAAACATATATCAGTTTGGAGTGCTCTGAATATCAATTTCCCTTGGTTTTTTACTTTCTACGTTGCTTTCCACTAGGGCAGTAATTAATAACGCCCATTAATCCAACTTATTTTATTCATTAGTTTTTATTTTGAAAATTTAATAATTTAATCATAAAAAATGAATCTACTTTTGACGTATTAAGTTCACCGAATATGATTGTGTACGATAGTCACCGTGGTAAGTAAACCAAATAGGTCCTATCGTATGAATTTAATTCCTCGTACTTCAGAAATATTACACTGTCATTGTTCGAATTTATATTTCGTTTCATTTAATTCGGATCATCAACTATAATTAGCCATTTACATGCATGCATATTATAAAGTACCACAGTATTCGCTCAGAAAATCACTCATGGATGGAAAGTAGAAAAATTACAAAAGGGAAATCCTTACTGCTTCCGAGTGTGGCACGGAAAGTTGCCAATCATTAGACAATCTTGACAGACAGTTCCCCTTTCATCAACAGGAAACCTCCATACGAAAATCCTCTCCGAATTTCTTTTCCTCCTCTTGACTTCCGTTCCTCGGTCATGTGGCCAGGAATGCGCCCTCCTATGGTCATCGGTTTCTATCCGGCACCTTTTCAGGGACCACTCGCTTTCTTCCATTTCGTGGGGTGCTCGCATGCATAGTAATAATATTAATGGGCCTTAGTTATGCCAATAATTTTATATTTTCAAAGTAGTATTATTAATTAATTAAAATTGCCAATTTTAATTAATCGTGATATTCCACCACATTACGCCTGAAACGTCTCTTTTTATTAGTAGTATTAAATTTGAGAGAAAACATAAAACAAAATACGTCGAAGAAAAGCTAATTCATATTATTGAATACAGATTTAATCACAAAAATATTTTAAAGCTTTTCCGAATTTACTACTACGATTCATCCTCCTGAGACCCCACCGCACAGAGAGCAGGAATTATATTTTTTTATCCAAATTATTTTCTAATTATTTTGAAACCCTGATTGATTTTCAATTTGGGCAGCAGTGAAAATAAAGGGTTATTTTTCTGCAAGGTCTGAAGGAGGCCAGGAAGATAAAAGTCCATGGGAGTACCAGAAATAGACGAAAACGTTGATGCAAAACCAACCGAAAATAATGAATCATCCCCTTATTATCCTGAGGGTCTAAATTTTCTCATTAATGACTTTAAGACACAAATATTTACTATATTTATATACTTATTTATATTTTTTAAAACCAAATTTTGTATATTTAAACACTATTGATACTCTTAAGAGAAAAGATAAAACAACTAAGATTCTCGTGAGGGTCTTCAGCAGTCATCTCTTCGTGCATCATACCAAACTGTATTTCCACTCTCTTCACGGTTAGTGCTAACTCCTGCTCTTTGAATTAATGCTTATCAATAAATATTAATATCGGTAATTTATCGGACCGGTTGATTTTTGATGGGCACAAGCTACTAATCGGTACAACGACTATTTCTCTAATCTATCCTAACAAAGCACAACCCAATATCCTACTCTACAACAGGCCTCTCTTCATCAATGTATACTTCCCTCCACCCTTCATTCCGTCCAACATCCCTATCCTATTCCTGCCCTTTCCTCGTTTGTCTACAATTCTCTCCTCTATTACAATCCACAACATCCAATCGTCAGTTAAAGTGCTCGGTTTCCATCTTTGCTGATTTCTTTGGATTTCTATAAATATCCCCTTCTCCTCGTCCACCACACCTAACACTAGCTCGCTTGGATTCCTTTCTGTCCACTTCACCTTCTCCATCCTTCTCCACACCCACATTTCAAAAGCATCCAATCGACGCCTATCATCCTGCTTCAATAACCTTCTTTCCTTGCGGTACATAAATACTGCACTCCATAGCAAAGTTTTAACGAGCCTATTCTGAACTTACTATTCCATCAATAAATAATGTAAATAATATTCGAAAGAGAAAGATGTCCTATCAAAATTTATTTACAGGGGCTTTATCTTCCATAACCAAGTCGGAAAATAAAATACATTTATTAAACTGGTTAAAAGTGACATCTTACATAAAATTGTGAATCCAACTCTTCGTGCTCCGGCTACGCGCTCTGCATGAGTGACCCCAGAAAGGCACAGGTCAAAAGATGAATGATTAGTTTTACGGCCTGAAACTTTGAGAGTTCAACTTTAGATGCATTCATGGTGCAAGTTTTCCTTGCGACTAGAAATAAAGCATACTTTGCCTGCGAGGTTGAGCTGGTAATAAAAACAGGGTTTATATTCCCTGTCTCAAATGAGAAAGGAACTTCTCGGCATCCTATCATTTTTTTAAATTTCACTTATTTTCGTAAAGAAAGCAATTCATTAAAAACTCCTCTTTTAAACAATTGGAAACATATTGTCCAGTATAGGAGTTAAAAAAAAGGTTGGCAAAACATGAGGTTAAACAGGCTCGAGAACACGTACTGCCTGATGAGTGAAACTCGGCAGTACGTGTAAACCATAAACACAGTAATCAACCCGAAGGTCGGTTTAGTAGGTGATGGTAGAGCTCACTCATGTACCAAGCCCGACTGCGTGTGCATATTCGTACATTGGGGTAGGGGGGCCAGTTCCTTTCCCTGTGCCGGTTATGGTTTCCCAGGAAGGATATGTGGTCCCCGAAATTTGGAATCTGGTACCCGAAAAATCAACTAGCTTGGGTGGAGCTGCAGGTACCCAGAGTGCCTTGCCCGGGAATCGAACCCGGGACCCTCCGGTCAGTAGTCCAACGCTCTACCCACTGGACCACCGCGACCCACGCAGTACGCATACACATAAAATATTCTCAATACATGTATCAAGAAAATTTGGATTTGAGCGAAACGATTAGAGATGTGAATCTGGTGCAAGAGTTCATTCGAATGAACCCCGAAAATTGATTATATCCTGTTGACGATATAATCAATTTTCAGTGAACCCATACTCGTCACCTCTCCTCTCACAAATAACATTAATGGTAAAAATATCAAGGAATTACGTAGTCACAGCAATCGTTTAGTATGGGCTACATAAAGAAATCCTTGGTAACTGTGCAGTATAGAAACATATCGAGAGGCTTAATTGATTCAAACGCAGATACTTGCATCGGATTAAAAATCTTCCAGAAGAGTTGCTCCGAAAGTTGGTTTACATCGGTGAGAGCTGGTGTCACCCCAAAATAAAAACAGAGAATGAGGAAATTGAGCATTTAAGATAGATTGGTCGATTCCTTTCTCTTTTTGAAAAGCGATTTCTTACAAAATCCAGATATGTAGAAAATTGCAGCGTTTGCATTTATATGGAACACTCATAGTATTTACAACAGTATACGGAGGGTGAGAGCAGAAACAAGTCATTCATACTTATAGCCAGGAGACGAGAAAGTGAGCACGGGAAGCTTTAGCGGGAAGAGCCAAAGGTTATTGTGAAAAGAGAAAGGTTAAGTGCATGATGCGGAAGGAGTGGGATTTTCTTAGCCCCCTTTAGTTTGGTTTGTTGATGGGAGAACCTGTGTAACTAGCTCGTCGAGGTAATATAACGCTGCATTCATGGCATGTTAGCAAGAACTCGTACAAAACTTGCTGGATTCGGGACCCAAGAGTGGTGTCCAAATTTTTCCCTCACCACCAATGATGCCCGAGGCTGTAGGAAACTAGCTAACTTAATCTCTTTATACAAATTCGGTGATCAGAAAATAGCAGTAACGGCAAAAAGATTGATTTAATATCTATATTGTGCAACATTTAGGACATATCATTGTTAGCTACAATTTCCTGTGGGCTTTTCTGTAGCGATTAAACCAAATATCGGAGTTGCGTAGGAATGGAGGAAATATTATACTTAAGAAAATTCAATATTATAACATTTGGAAATTAAAGGAGAGAAAAAACAAATCTGGAAAAAAAGAAGAAAAAAATGTGAGTCAGTTTCCAGTCACGAGGCAATGAATCTTCTATCAATGACTTGGTGAATTTTTTTAATAAATATGAGATGGAAACTTCAAGTTCCTTTAGTATTCCAGCGTACTTATCTTTCAGAACTGGGATTTATTTTTTTATTAAAAAACACAGTAATCAACCCGAAGGCTAGTTTGATAGGCGAATATGGAACTAACATCATACTAAGCGTTACACGGCATGTGACATTCATAGAGTGCGGGGGGGGAGGGGGAGGGGGCAGTTTCCATTGTTTTAGTCCACCGCCTAGTTTTTTAAATATCACGGAGACTTTTTTTAATCCATTCCTGGGGCATCATAAAAAATAAATATAACTTTGTGTTTAGTATGTCACCCGTGTACTCTTTATTAAGGGTACTACTAGTTTTGGGCTTCCTCATGCGTACTTCACGCATAGATTTCGGAAAAGTATTTGATAGAGTGAATTGGGTTGAATCAATGAATGTGTTTCAGAAAATTGGAGTAGATTGGAGGGATAGGAGACTTATCCGCAACCTATACATATCTTGGAATACTTAGGTGCGAGTAAAGATATGTGCTGGACCATGAGTTATCATGGAGAGTTTAGATGGGGGGTGCTAGACAGAGGTGTAAGTCAGTGGTGCCCAGTAACACTCGTGCTTTTCATCGTACAAGAGTACTTTTATATGTGAGGGAAATGGTTTTGGGAGTATGGAAAAACCTGGAAACGAGTATATATTGGTGGGCAATGCATTGGAGTAGTTAAGTTTGCTGATAGTTAAGCTTTGGTTTGCCAGTCAGCCAAGGAGTCACTGTCATTGCTAGGCTCATTGGAAAGTCGAAGCGATAGATATGGGATGAAAATAAATTTAAGGGAAACAAAGGTTAAAACTTGAGCGGGTGGAATAGTACTTAGGCCTATCTCGGAAGTGTCCTGGACTGAAATAGTCCATGAGGTAGGGACAAAAGAAGAAGGATTACGTCAGGCAAAGAAGTCTTCACAAGGAAGAGGGAATTGATGATAGGGGCGTTGAGAAAGAATATTTAGAAAATATTAATGAAAACTGGAAAAATGGATCGCGGTTTTTTTGCTGCGCAGAAATAATCATGTAGTCGTCGAGACCAAATGATAGGTGCAGATTGGAGACTTTTGATAAATGGTTGTGAAGAAGGATGGACAAGATAAAACGTTAAGAAAACGAGGAAGTAGGAGGAATAAGCATGTTTGGTGGAATGAAAGGAGGAAGGAAGTATACGGAATTGAAATGGGACGTACTTTAGTGTCGGATGTCGGGTTGTAATCCTAAAAATATGAGAGGCGAGGAAAATTATTGCTGTAGCGTTGTATAGGCTGTGTGCACCCAAAACCTTCCTTAACCGGTAGAATACCATATAGTAAAAATAATAATACTAAAATGATCCCATCCCAATTTGAGGGGAACATTTGGCCACTCGGAGAAAGTGCCCCCCAAGAGTATAGAACAAAATATTGAATGACGTCTGCTATTAGAAGTGAGACCCTTGGGGGACTCTATGTAACAGCTATTCCTTCTTCCATCTGCTAGTGATATCATCGTCTCTAGGATCCGACGTCGCATGACACAAGTCCGAAATGACGATACAATGAGCAAAGAGAACGAATATTTGGAGTCTTGGCTGAGTATGCATCGTCTAGAAAGTAATACATTCCATATACATTCAATTAAACCATTAAACCATCTTATCATGCCCCATGCTTGAATTGTCACATGACTTCACTCAAAAGGTTCTCATGCTTCTGCTTATCCTTGTCAGTCTTGAGCATGTCCTAAAAACTCTCCAATGGTACCTTTAGTTGATGATATTAGGTGGATTAGTCATTTAAAAAATTTGGTTTATGAAATGCCCCTTTCACATGCTTCTGATTCCTGTTAATTCCAAATGCGTTACATTAATGCGTCTGTCAATCCACCATTAATTAATCGATATCCTCAATCACATCTTTATCTTTTCTTCTTACGATACTGAAACTGTAATGGTTGAGAAAAATGAAAAATGATGTCTCCATGCAGTTTTCTGAACGATAATTATCCAAAGTAAAGCCTAATAGCAATACGTAATATGTTACTTAAGTTTATTTCTCAATTCGCGTTAACTTCGGCGTAACCATGAACAGATGATGCCAATAATTCGATGCTACTATTAATGTACGGGGTTCGTCCGGAAAATAAGTTTATGATGCTCATTGTCTTTTTTGACAAAAGGGGAGTCGTCCACTACGAATTTGTACCTGAACGACAAACTGTAAATGCTGCATTTTACGTCCAAGTGATCGACAGGCTTCGAAAACGAGTCGCCCGCCTCCGGCCAGCGATCAAAAACATCTGGCGGCTGCATCACGACTATGCGCCGTCTCACACCGCGCTTGTCGTGTCGGATTTCTTGGCCAAGCACGGCGTGGAAACGCTACCGCACCCGCCCTACAGCCCGGACTTGGCACCACCGGACTTCTTTCTGTTCCCGAAGATAAAGAGGAGTTTGAAAGGAACACGATACGGGACTTTGGACGCCGTCAAAGAGGCCGTGACGACGTGTCTTCGAGAGGTTCCCGATGATGCCTTCGCGGGAGCGTTCCAGGAATGGGAACGCCGCTGGAACAAGTGTATCGACTCACAAGGGTCCTATTTTGAGGAATATTAGCTTAAGATATGTAAAAGTGTAATACATTTTTTTTCCTGAGCTCAGTACACTTATTTTCCGGACGAACCCTGCAAGTTAACCAATTATATTAACTGCTAAACTTAAAGCAAATGCATACTCTCACGCCTAGTATTTCGTCTTAATTTGCGGTCCTCCTAAATCCGCAGTCCATGTGGGTTTTCCTTCAATAATTACCCTAACCTCTCATTACTTACTTGGCCGTAAAATAAGGGAAATTACAAAAATTAGACAAAAATTACTATTATTTCTACTGATATATCTAATAAACAAATGGGTTTCAAAATAAAATTGCTAAAACCAGGTATTCGTTGAAATACACCGGACGATAGTCATGTTTTGTCAAATTTGAGGTGTGCAATAAAAATATATTGGCGAAAATGGGTGCTAAGTCAGTTTTATCAAATAAACCTATCTGTCTTTATTATATTCAATGATGTCACTTGATAACTACGAAATCAATTCTTCAAGTCCACAAATAGTACTCGAAAATTCGTTTATTAGTCCTATTTTCTGAATTAAAATATACTATATGTACATCAATCATTATTATTATTTTTTCCTTCTACTTTAGACAGATTTTATAGCTCTGTAAAAAGCTCACGCCACTTTGCTATCAGTAAAGTTAATTAGCGAATGGGAAGAGGGAATATTTTTTGGAGAGGGGAAGCTTGGATAGGAAGGCAAACGTTCGTCCTCACTCGGGGAGGGTGGGAAGGCAACGGACTGGAAGGGAATAGGGTCATTCGAGTGGTCAACAGAGGCACCTTTACTCTCACTCTCTTTCCCTGCAGTTGTTCAGAATGGATCACCTAGGCCCAGAAATCGAGTTGCTGCGCGCATGCCAGAAACTTTCACCGAGGCTAATCACTTTCATATATCCACCTTCCTAAAAACGATATTCTTTACACAATATCTTCAATCCTGCCCGAATACCACTGGAGCTCGTGAATAAATTTCTCGAATTTTGGTAATGATACAACTTTCCCCATTCTATGCCTTCTTAGGAGTAGAAGAGGATGGACTGGAGCAGGAAGAGTTCATGTACTTGGCAGTATTTTAGAAGAAAAAGGCCATAGTAACAGAGGAATTAGGAGAAGAATCGGTTTAGCAAATGAAGCGAGCACAAGTGCAGACTTTAGTATGCAACGGAGCGATTTGTAAATTTAAATCTGGCATTAGGAGCCAGAGGATAAGCTTAGATTAGATGATTTATCGATTCAGACGAACTATTGATCGTTCACCCATCTTGGAAGTGTTTCGGACGAGGATGCTGAAAGTAGAAAGAAAATTGAAAGAGCAGAAGAAAGAGAGTTCGACAAGCAAGCTTTTAAAGAGAGGACGAAGTCAATGAAAACTATCATGATTCAACTAAATATTGGGAAAAACTTCAAATTCTGTCACGTCTTTATTTATTCACAAAAATCATCTTTCAATTAGCTGATTGGTACTATCAAAATCTATTATATTGAGGTAATCACATAAGTGAAAATAATATCAGAAGTATTGGATAGATATCTAAACAATATATCGAAGTGATTTTAAAAATTACCGCCACTTTGGTAACTGACGATAACTATGGACCTCTACAACTGGATTAACGATGAAAACTTGGATGGCCAATGGATCAAGCCATTGATATGCCCGTAGGTTATAAGAGCAGCAGAATTAAAACTTGATGATCCACGCATACGTAAATAGTAATAGTATATATATATATATATCTTACCAAAATGAAGTGTTAGGCTCGGATGATATCATCCAAAACTTTTTTCTATTTTCTTTTTACACGGGACCCTTCAAGCTACCGCTATGGTATGTGGCAGGGGGTGACTAAACACCAGACATGCTATACCACGTGTACGTTTTACTTAATTGTTAGTGAAAGTACATTTTTCTAAAACAATAAAAAAAGGAAGATATGATAACTAAATGATAACTACTAAGATACATACTCTATGGTATATAAACGTTAGTGGAGCCCTTGTAAATTGAGGAATTATTTCTAGTTTTTTTAATTATATCTAAGACTGAGAACTTAAAAGTAACAAATAAAAAGTTAATAAGCAATCTCGAAATTTTGCCATTTATGTTTTAGTGCTGATGCGGATATATTTGGTGATGAGTTGGGTGGAGATCAAGATTAATATCCTTTATGCTAGGAAATTAATATCATGCAAATGTAGAAAATGTCTGACTTTAGACATGTTACCTATACGAGTATTCTAAATTCGTATTTTAGATTCATTTCAGGTGCGTAGGCTTACGTTTTATCCTTATGCCATCAATACGTACCGAAACTGTTCTGGTTTGTTTTTGTTCGCGTGTTTTTAACTCTTTGCCACGGAGTTAATATGGCTAAAGCACCTCTGGAAATCTGATTAGATTACTTTTTTCAAACTTATGGAAAAGTATGAGTAGGTAATATTGCTCTGTCAATGCTAAATGCTGGGATATTGTAGTTTGATTAAATTTTGTAAATGAATGACTTCGTAATATCCCATACTTTTTATTAAGTTCTTCTATAACGGCAGGGGAAGAGAAGTTATTGTGAGATATTCGAAGAACGTAGTACAAGTTGATACAAGAGATAAGCGAGGGGCAATGGGATTCTTGGAGAGAAGGTATTATCAGGGATTATGTTGAGAAAGCGATGCAGATGGAGGAAAATAATAGGCATTTTGGATACAATCAAGGTAGGTGTAAAATACATAGGCAGAGCTTGAGAACTGCTAATTGTAATATGTAGTATGGGGGTGTAAGGATATTTTGTTTCAAGTTTATTTTGGACTTTTAGTGAAATTGAAGCATTAGTTGCTCAGTCAGCCAAGGGGTTGCAAGCATTGTTGAGTGAATTGGAGGTTCAGTGCGATAAATAT
Organism: Hetaerina titia; assembly: GCA_037158775.1. Taxonomy (NCBI): domain Eukaryota; kingdom Metazoa; phylum Arthropoda; class Insecta; order Odonata; family Calopterygidae; genus Hetaerina; species Hetaerina titia. Next base: position 91,980,055 of record CM073774.1, on the reverse strand, counting down.
GGGATGAGAATCAATATTAATAAAACAAAGGTTATGCGATCTTCCAGAAAGAAAAAGGCTAAGCTAAACATTAAAATAGATGGGGAAAAATAGAGCAGGTAGAGCAGTTTAGATATCTCGGAAGTATTTTGGACCAATACGGTCAAAGTCGTAGGGACGTAAGGAGAAGAATTGCGCTAGGCAAGGAGGCTTTCTCAAGGAGGAGGGAGTTGATAACGGGGACGTTGTGTAGGGATGTTATGACAAGACTCGGAAAAACTCTGATATGGAGCGTAGCTATGTGCGGCGCGGAAACGTGGTCACTGAAGCAGGAGGATAGACGTAGATTGGAGGCTTTGATATGTGGGTGTGGAGAAGAATGGAGAAGGTGAAATGGACCGAAAGTAAAACAAATGAGGAAGTACTGGAGATGGTGGGTGAGGAGAGGGGTTTGTTGAGAGAAATCCTATGGAGGCAGGAAAATTGGATGAAAGGCGTATTGAGCGGTAGTGGAATGTTGAAGAAGGTAATAGAGGGGAGAATGTTGGGCAAGCGAGGAAAGGGCAGGAACAGGATAGGGATGTTGGACGGGATGAATGGAGGAAAGAAGTGCACAGAGATGAAGAGGGACCTGATGTAGAGTAGTTTGCAGGATTGGGCTTTGTTTGTAGTTACAAAATGTGTATTTGATAGTTGTGTCCATCCAAAAACCTACCTTAACCGGTAGTTTACCTAAAAAAATATATATATATATATATATATATATATATATATATATATATATATATATATATATATATATATATAGATTACCAGACCATTAGATAAACATACAATCTAAATACATCTGTTAATTGATACAAAATTATCTACACTAACAATCTGTATTCCTATGATCACTTTATATAGCGCCCAGAGAACCTTTCCCGGGAACCGAAACCGGGTACGCCTCCAGACATCAACTCTCTACCCGTGGACTATCATATCTCCGCTGTCTAACATTCAATATAATTGGTAATCTACCGTTTAAGGTAGATTTTGGATGGACATAGACTTTATATCTACATTTCTGAGCTTCGCCTTGTAGAAAAAAACCATATAATTTGATTCCACCCCACCTACTCTCTTTAAATCCTGCCTAATTTTCATTGCCCAGCATTCCTTCCAAAATCTCCATTCTTTTCCTACCCTTACCTCCCCCCCTTGGCGTCTTCCACTCTCTAACAGTCTTCAACATTCCTTCGCTTATAAAATTTCTGTGTAGCCAACTTTCCTGCATCCTTACAGTTTTTTCTGGCATTAATATCTCCTCCCTTGCCAAGCGCAGTTCTACTTCGTTCGTGTTCTTTTCAACCGATAATACTATATACAGGAGGCTTCGACGAGGGTCATCAACGGCATCCCCAAAGAAAATTTCCAGCGGGCGTACGGGGAATGGGAGCAACGTTATACTAAGTGTGTAGCAGCTCAAGGTGCATACTTTGAAGATTATTAAGTCGATGTAAGTATATCGTCAATAAAATTCTTGTAAATAAATCAGTCCTACTAGTTTTGAGTGCGATCCTGTAATACACTGTGAATTCTGATTTGTATTGCACTGTAATGGGAAAAGCACGATTTTTTTCATTCGGTTCTTCCTATCATGCAATGGAATGTTCCGAAACGTAATGCTCGGTTTTGGAAGCGATGACTTTCGAGGACCAAGGGAAAGAATTTCGGAAAAAAGGCCCCACTTCTAATCCAGAGTTATTTTTGAGTTCTTAAGTAACGAAGGGAATTGTAATTTTCAATGCTGTGAATTAATTTCATATGATTTTTCGATGCCCACTAAAATATAAAACGGTTGCTAAGTCCAGCGAGGCGACGATCAACAAACCACGATGCCCCAACATCATTCCCTCTTCTTCGAGACAGAGGAACAGTACCCCTGACGACCCCGTACCCTCCACTTCGGGGGGAGGGGTGGAAGTGGACCAGAGGATTATGACCCGTTTGTGGAGTCCACGATTTTCCGTAGGGGATGGTGGTTGAGGACGAGGGGGACAAACGATCCATCATCGTCCTCGGGAAGCATAGGCAAACATAGTCGTTGGAACTGAGAGCTGACCGACGGAAGATAATAACAGATTTAGTGAGGTTTTTCCAAACGGTTTCACGTTCTTCGGGAAGGACAAGACTAATGACCATTGTGGAACAATATTAATCTCAGTAAATTCACAAATTGGTAGTCAACGATATGAACACGATGACAATGTCATGGAAAGAGTTTGTTGCAACGTAAAGGACTGCAACGACAGATTCGTGCGCTCATTTTACAGATCCCCAGATCCCAATATAGATGCTTTACGTAAGCTAGACGAACAAATGTCCACATATCCATACCCGGCAACCAACATAGCAACAGCATATTTATAATCGCTGGTAATATTAGCATACCGTCAATTAATTGGGACTCGTACTGCCTAGGAACACAACCACAAAATTTGAAATAATGGACTGCGTCAGCGATCGTTAAGCTTTACTTGTAGAGAAAATAATTTTATTTGCGAAAGTTAAGAAGGAAATGCATAAAGTATACTTTTGTAACCAGGCAAAATTTAACGGAAGAATTCACGATAGAAACCCAGACTGCTGATACCACGACTCCCGCGGTTTCTTGGAATTATATAGTACGATTTGACATCTTAGTTAAGAGGCCCTATTTAGGATCCCCTTTCCATGGACTTCAACCTTCTCGCGGTGGAAGGACTGGTACGTTCCGATGACCCCTAAAACTTTAGGGTCATCAGAACATTATCTTTGCTCCTACCAGCACAGTTGTGCAGACAGGGATGCAGGTTGAGTGATGGTGCCACATTAAGAACATTATTGAGGAGGGAAGTGGGAAACAACCTCAATTATTAATCCCATGGTTTTCATGACGGGCAGTATAGAGAAATTGGGTCCTGGCAACTACGGGAGTCGGCCGTGTGTCGTGCCTGGCGGCGGGCGAGGCAAGGTTTCCGCAGTCGTCAACTCACGAAACCCTTGGAAAGTAAAACTGACAGAGGCAGCACAGAAGACATAGGAGAGGAAGGAATCAGTTATAATAGGAACTTGGAACTTTAGGATAATGTTGAGGACTTTAACATGAGAGGATATATAGGGAGAGAGAAAAAGGAAGATTATCTAGATGTTTCACACCTATGCATGGTGAGATTAAAGGATAGCGAGGATTACTGCAATTATAGTTATATAGTAATTTACAGCGGAGAGGATTAGGTAATTCACGCCTTCCACCTATATGAGAGGGGCTACTTACTTATTGTAATCTGGACAAAATATACCCGCTGTTTTAAACACTTGAGAAACGCGCGAGAAAGCAAAAAGGGAGGTTCAGGAAACTTCTCAACAAAAAGTATCATCGCCGCGAGAGGTACCGTTGAACAAAGCCAAGAGTGAGTGGTCTGCTCGCGATAACCTGGCCAACACTCGCTTGTCTATTTGCGCCTTAAAGGTCGCCCAGTCCATTTGGGATAGCGCGAAAGGTGTTGTTTACTCCGGGAGGGCATTGCTGAAATGGGACAGAGAGGAAAAGGGAGAGTGGTGGAAAGGAAAGGCCAGTTTTCACTCTTACACCCGAGTAAGCAAGCTTGTTCCCGTCTGTTTGATTGCACCCGGAATTGAGCCATTTTAAAATTATTTATAGTTGTACATGCATTCGGCTCTCTTTTTCCCGGCGCAATCATAATTTGTATCGAATTTGTACCTTTCCCCAAAGAAAAATAAAAAAAGCGCATTTAAGTTTGGGAAGTGCTTTCCACAGTTATCATCTACAGCTAATTTCAATTAATTTTTTCCTGAAATTAAATTTTACTTTTAGTTTTATTTAGCACCCTGCGAGCCATCACTAGGGTATGTGGCAGCGGGTGATTACACACCAGACTACCCTCGACCCAAAACACTTTATTCTGATCCCTTATCGTGGTGAGGAAAATGACGTCTTACATCTATTTCTTCTGCACTTAATATGTCCCATTTAATTGACACGATCTCTCCCACCGTGAAACGATGGGGCTAATGACACAAGTACGCCACTTAAAATGATATTAAAAAAAATTAATTGAAGCAAAGTTTTATAACTCTTCGAATGGTTTACAAGTTCTTGTACAATTCGGAGCGAAATTTTCGTTCGTGAAGATTGGGCCAACGTCGATTTTTGACGATAAAACCTCATCAAGGATTTCCTCAGTAAAATTATTGAAACAATGCATTAATAAATCTATGGTAAGATTTTAGGCCCGGGGCGAGAGTCGCCGTAAGTCTTCTTATTCATTTGCCGTGATCGCTTGTACTTCCTACTGAGAGTGGAAAAAAGCCTCATTCGAATTCGAAACTTCCTTCGTTTAAGCGACCAAAACAAAGAGGCCTTCTTCGCATAGACTACCTTCGAAAAGGAGAGAGAAATCCTTCCTACATTCTCTCCTGTGTCCGTAAAGGCTCGCTTCGTAGGAAATACTCTCGGCACGGCTAACCCCACCCTTGCCCACAATACAGAGACTTAATGAAATGGCCCACACCACGGTTCCCCAAAAGCCTTGGGTCAAATTTCAGTACAGAGCCCCAACTCACTCCGTTTGGAAGGGCGGCCTACTAACTCACGACTCGGCTTGAACCACACTCAGTCGTTGCGTTTACCATGGTCGAACGCACCCGCGCTCATTGAAATCACTCCCACCCCTCCACTTATTTCCCCTCCCACGCGCGAAGCCATCGCATAGGTCAAAGTGAAGGGACCTCCGCCCCAACTAACTTATCCCTCCCCTCCTCCTTCACTCATTTCACCATTCCAATACACTCATCGGCCAGGTTATCTATAGTGGTCGAGTTTTTCCCCTCTCTCATTCTTGTCCACCCCTCTCTCGTCCTAACCCTCCTCCCTCACAATCCCTCCCTGTCGCAGGCGGGCATCGTAGTCTCCCTTTACACTTGCTTGAGCGGAGCGTGAGTGGAGCGCTCTGGAAGCATTCTGTTCGAGGCTGCGGAGAGAGGATGAGGAGTGAATGTCGGGGCGAAGGAAGATCGAGCCTCTCCGGTGAGTCAAGGGAATTACTGGATGCTGCTCCGCGTTTTGTAGGTGGGCTTGAATGAGTTGCACCAACTCTCACCGTTATTTATATCTTAGTAATCGATCCGAAGGGATTTTTTGAAAGATGACGATGATTGTACCGCCCGCGATGAACTCGAGAATCCAGTGAATGGGAACATTCAAATCATATCTCTGTCGTATAATATCATTTTCCTCAATTTATGTATACCACTTAATATTCCTGTTTTAATTTCAAATTTCACCAAGTATATCGACCAGGATTTCATTCCGGGGACCACTTAACGGTATGCAACATTTCAGTTTTCTGCACTACCACGTTCCGTCATTCTTTTAGCAATATTAATGTAATAGATATATCAAATATTTGGAGCAGTTACTTGGCGAAGAAAGATCCATGCAGATGAGTTGCTCAATTTATCTCTTCATGTACTTAAGGTAAAATTTGTCCTATGTGAGGTTCTAACTCATAGTCGAGTTTTTACTCGTATGTCATTTTAAACTGATGCTAAGTAATTACGACCATGTAAGTGTTGTTAAGTATTGAGCAATTTATAGAAAAAAATTCAAAACTCTGTAATCATACCCATCATATCAATCTGCATTCGGAAAATCTAACCATCTTTAGTTAATTTAGTCTACACTTTTACTTTACTTACTTGTACCTTGCTTGTAATTTTTTTCCCTTTTTTTCTTTCCCCATATCCCTTTCTTTTCTTTTTTCTTATCACTTAGCGCCAATCAAGTTTAGTCTACTTTTTTTGTTTACTTAAATTTTATCTTGACCAAATTCATTTAACCATCTCCCATCCAGTTCTAATGCCATGTACAAAATAAGTAAAAGTAATAATAGTTCAACCACACAGATCCACAAATGGGGAGATTTTTTGAACTAAATTTTTGTAGTTCCACGGCTTGTTGAATTTTTTTCATAGTTGCCTTGACCCCCAAATTGTTCACTTGGTTGAATGATGACTTTTTTGATCAAAAGCTCCCCCATGCTGTCACCCCTCCCATTGTTGTAATTTTCTAATTTTTTTCCTATCTAGAAATAAGATTGGTGGACCTCTACTCTTACGCCAAGCCTAGAATGGGCTTCCTTTTGGAAGAAAGTTTTTGCTGTCTGCAACATCTCCTATTCAAAATTAGCATAACTTCAGTGTCACCATTTGTGTGCTCTCAACTGAAAGAAGCTAAGCCCTGATGTTTGCTCGACCACATGAGCTCTGCTGAGGCAAAAGAGGGGACAAGAATGAGAGCAAGATTCACACTGCAAGTAGTGACGTAAGCTGTTCAAAATCTTTATATATTTTATCCATTCTGTGAAAATTTGGAGATATTTGACTTTGAGATCTTTCCTGTGTTTCTACAAGTAGTAGTTAATGAAGATAGTGGCATGTTTCAAGCCAAAGGGAACAACAAAACTATTTGTTGTTCAATAAATTAAAAGAATTTCATTTTGTTATTCTAATTTGGGTTGAGCTTTCTTCTTTTCTTTCTCAAATGAATATTATAATTGAAGAAAAACTTTTCCAAATCACTCTCATAATTTCCTGTAACTGGTTGGATGCAAGTCAGCTAATGTGCTCTGTGAAGTGAAGTTTTCTTTGAACCTTTGCATAAATTTAACTTAGAACAGAGGTGTGGTCATGTCTTTTCATGTCATTCAATTTATTTGAAAAAGCACAAAGAACCATATGTAGTTGGAGGGATGGTCGTTAATTGTTATCTCTCCAATGAGTTCAAGGATGGTTTGGGGCACTTGTTCTAAAGAATAAAGGACCTGGTTAGGGAGAGTTATTGTTAGATAAATGTTAATATAATTGGTGTATATTAAATTCAAGGGTCTTCATGGACCCATAGTGATGATGTGAAGATGGTGTCTCTGGTTTTCTATAGTATTTGCCATTTGAATTTTCACTTTCATGAGTTGTTGGGCATCCTCTGTTGAAACTTTTAGTTTATTTGTATGATTTTTGTGGCTTCTATGATGAGTTCAAGTTAAAATCGGGTCTCAATGGCCATTAATTTTGCCTCTATAAATCACATGTAGGGCTAAGGCCACTCCCCACACATTGTGCAATCACCAATAAAGAGAATTCCTTGTTTTTTCAATGTCTCTATGGTGTTATTGCAAGTGACAGTTGTTCTCTATGCTTGGACAATGTAAAACTTGCCGCATCAACCTTTCACCTTGCCAATACATCCTGGGATGTTTTAAATTATAAAATTCTTCAGATTAATTGCAGAACTGCTTTGAGACCAGATAAAAAAGGCAGTGGAAAACCCAATAAGACTAATCATTTCCAAGAAATTGTCTCACCCTCTGATTCTGCAATTAACACCTTAAACCCTTTTCTTACCTATTTTCTTCCCTCTGTATTAGCCCCAGCCCCCTCTCTCCACATACTTCTTTCAAATCTTTGCTTTTTTTCTGTACTTTTTTCTACCTATTTTCATCACCTTGTTTTGCTTGGTCATATTGTCAAAGAAAGTCAGTTCACCTGCTGCAGAATCTCACTGAAAGGTAAACTATGTTAAACAAGATGTTTTGTCTCTCGAGCTGTTTCCTGGAACTCACATGTCTGCATTGAAAGCAATGATTAATTATAGCTCACTTCTTTTGAAATTCCGCTCTTATTAACAAAATGCATTCTTATTGACATGTATGCAGACTTGCCAGGAGTGAAAATTATTACACTTTATCTAAGTTGAGAAAATTATTCATTATTACATACCCAAAGGGATCGTTGAGTTAAGAATCGGCTATGTCTATAGACATAATACTCATGTTCCCATGGACCCATGGATTCTAATCAATAATGTGTGATTTGCCAGCTGAAATTCCCAAAAAAGAAAATGGTCTTTAAGCAATTTGGATTTCAATCCGCTTCCTGGTTTGCATAACAACATAATTTAACATACTCAATAAAACTCATTTAGACAATTCAAATTTCAAATTTTCTGTTACTACTTAGTGGGAATAATTACCTTACTCCCAACAATACTTGGCTTGGATAATACATCCTCCGAAAGCATTCTTAAATGTTTTAGCATTGAATTGTTGTTTTATTTGAATAACTTGGATACTGAGTGGTATGACCAAAGTTATTTTGTTATAAGCTTGGATGGAGAAGGCAGAAGGGAAGGTGGAAGACTTGTCATGGGATTTTGAAGGGACCAATTGGGATACAGTTGTAAGGGCACCTTCTCTATCACTGGATATTTTCCCTTATTCCTTCCATCTCTCCCTTATATTGCATTTCCTGTCTTCTCTAAGCTCTTCATCACCACAATTTGAGAGGACATTGCTGATTGACAGTGGGTTGTTGCTGTTCGGTATCAAATCAATTTGATTACTGCAAGGAATGTGATCATGATATCTTTTCATAATGACTGTTTAACAGAGAAAGGCTTTCATTTACATTCCTAATATCCTTGTGGGGGATCGTGAAGACAACCTCTTTCCCTGAATACTTGTAAATTTCCACTAGCTAGGCCATTCAATAAAAATTTCAGTGAAAAAAATTAAGAGTTGACTCACATTGGCAAGAGTGTATATGCATTAATTTAAAAACTTATTTGTGATCAGTTACTTCATCAGGGTCTGATTTTGAAATTCGGTACCATTGTAGCTTTGTAATAGTGATGTCATGGTTAGGACTTCTCCTACAGCTGCTTCTGAATCTTGATTGTTGCAGTATAACAGTGGTAAAAGCAAGAAATTGTAGTGGTGGCATGTTGGTAGTATTCATGGCAATGATGGTGACATTTTTTAAGGAAGTGGGTTTCACTATTGATTAAATAAGAGGGCGTATTGAAAAGTAAGGTCTCCAATTTTTTCTCCATGGACAATCAAATTTATTCTTAACATTGTGTACATCATTAGAAAGGTTGAGCATTTAGCTATTTTTCTACATATTTGGCTTGGTGATCAATCACTTTTTGCATCCTTGTAACCAGCTGTTTAATACCGGCATTGTACCTTTCTCCCACAGCGTTGCAAAGCCAACTGACGACTGCTTCTTGCACTTTCTCGTCTGATTTCTGGGTTTGGAATTGACTAGAGACCAAACATGGGCAAATCATTATACCCTGAAAACAAAAGAACAGCCAAAACAAGGGCATCACCCAACCTCACCAAAGCCCAAAAGTTCAAGGCAGAGATGTCAGCGGGAAAAGTTATGGCAAGTTTTCTGGAACAGGAATGGGATCTCTTGGTGGATTTTATCCAAAAAGGAACAACATTCAACTCAAAAAGCTACTGCGAGAGTCTAAAAAACTTGATCCAAAGGAAAAGGGGTAAGATCACCAAAGAAATAGGTTTGCATCATGGCAGTGGGCATCCACTTCAAACGACCACTCTACTCAATGAATTCGGCTGGGATATCATCAACCACCCTCCTTAGAGCCCGGACAGAGCGACTACTGCTTGTTTCCTGCTATCATAAAACAGCTTGGCGGACAGAAATGAAAGTCAGACGAGGAAGTGCAAGAAGCGGTCGTCAGTTGGTTTTGCTACGCTGCAGGAGAAAGGTAAGACTCTGGTATTAAAAAGCTGGTTAGAAGGATGCATCAAGTGATTGATTGTTAAGCCAATTATGTAGAAAAATAGCTAAATGCTCAACTTTCTAACGATGTATGCAAAGTTCAGAATAAATTTGATTGTCCATTAAAAAAAATGAGACCTTACATTTCAATATGCCCTCGCAAATTCAACTATATTATATAATGATTGTTTATAACTTGATTCCCACTGTTGAAAGTACTCAATTAAATTTCTTTTCATCCTTGTTGAAACCATGGATTGCAAGAAATTTCACAAGATATAATTAAAATTACTTCACTGGAATGAACTTGTAAATATTCAATAAATACCAAACACTACTAACATGAGAGTTATGTAAAAATTGGAAATTTTGAGTCAAAATCCAGGGGCCAAGTAGAGCATGGGATTAATCAAGATTTGGGCATATGTGGTAAAATCCTCTAAATTATTCAGTGACAAGACCTTCAGCCAAGGAATATCACAGATTATTCAATGCTAACCTTGTTGCTTCATGTGATACCTACATAAGGTTAAAAATATCATTGAAATGGTAGATGTTTGCTACCTGATTAATGCCAGATATGGTAGCTGTGTCAATGCTAAGTTTCATCTGTTAATATTTGTACCATATCCAACCCAATTGGTCCCAAGTACGAGCAATAAGAGATTATCAAATGTATATTTGAAAATTATAATAGACAATGATGATTTGATGTAGGTGATTGAAATGTTTCTTTCCTGAGAGAGACTATAACTTCTACCTCATTGATCTGAAGTCAAAACAATGCAATTCTAATGGAAGGGCAGATTGATAAGTGAGTTCTCCTTAACTTATAATTATTATTTGTACCATGTGTGAAATTCACAACAGGATAATGAGATGAAGCTAGTCGGGTTCCCTGAGCAAGCTCGTTTTCCAGAGATATATGGTTAACTGACAAATCACACATGTAATCAATCAGTCTGCAGCGGTCTAGGAAGAATTATCAACGAAATACTGTTTTGAAATATGCCCATTTTTTATGCTAAATTTTGTTCTTAATCATCATAGAAGGTATTGTTTAAATAAACTGAGTTATTGTCAGATTAGAATCTAATTGCTTCCAACATTTGTGATAAGTGTCAGAAATTTACCCTGCTATAATAGTAAAGAAAGAAATCAAATAAACATATAATGGGAGACTTGATGGTCCAGGAATAGTGCTGGAGTGCTGACTGGAGGGCCTGGGTAACCAAACAGACCCTGGGTTGATTAGTGATTTTTTGTTTGTTACAAAACAATGGTACCTAGCATCGAAGTATTTAGTGGTTTCTCATGATGTGGCTTGATTATTCTTGTATTTATAAATAATAGATTTATCCCTATTTGATGTAATCCAATATTAAACATGTCAATAAACTTTCCCCATCTATTTTTGGAGTAATAATAATAAACTTTATTCATCTTAATCATATTTACATATGGTGGATGTCGTCATTTTTGCAGGAACATAAACACACTACAGAGCACAATATACAATCAAATAGAAAAACATATACATAGATATTACACTAAACACTACACCTTAACTGACACTAGCCACACCACATAGACACTAAACCTTATAATTTTAGTCTAGTAAAATCAAGCTCATAATACTCCTCTATTGAGTATAGAGGATTGGAGGTAAGCCAATCACGCAGCACCCTTCGGAACACCACACTGTGGGCTGACTTCAAAGAATTTGGGATCATATTGAACAACTTGATGGGCAGACCTTCAACTTTGTAGGTCTTGTCTAGCCTAATGTTATGTTTAAAAAAAAATTAAGTTGGTCATTCATTTTTTAACTGCCAGAAACCAGCTGCAACCGTTAGACAGAATGAACAAAAAGGTAGGTAGGTGGCTGTGGTTAAAAATATGAATATCAGCTGATTAAATTGAAGTGTGATTTAATGTGCTAAATTATTCAAATTGGAAAAACAGTAAACAAACACCAATGAGTTTATTGCAATAAAGTATTGGCATAGTGAAGAATCTGTTAATGATTTTCCTTCGAAATGGTCCTTTAAGAGCCTTGAAACCCAGAGAGCCTAAATCACTTGCTCATATGTGGATGGCTTACTTTCACATGATCTTTATTTCCAATATTTCTTCCACTTAGTTGCCAATTTTAAAATCCTTCCATTGGTGTAAAATCTTATCTAGTTCTGTAATTGGCAGGTAAATATGGTCCAAGAAATTACTGTTCATGAAGTTTCATCAACATTACCAGATTCATAATTCTTTATTTCATGTCAAATTCCATACAAATCAAACCTAATGCTTCATTATAATCTTTTTAATTAAAATTCCTTTATCTTGTTTTCATTGGGTTGCTATGTTTTCCTGTTATTTTACATAGGTCAAATAATAAATAAAATTAAATTATTTTCTACCAGTAAAGTTAGGTTTATGATGGAAACAAGCTGTCAAACAGTACAACAA
>CM073774.1:90538760-90739898 GCA_037158775.1 Hetaerina titia | reverse complement strand
GTTAGTGAAGAAATTAATGTCCAGTTGTCACGGATTGTCTATCATATGGCATCATCTGGACCAGTGATGTCAATTTGAAAATATGTTCTTTAGGTAAAGCAGTTCAAAAATACCTCAATTCTCTGTTTCAGGCGATTTTGAACTCGTGCGAGACATTTATAGCACTCATAATCAAAAATTTGTCTTCATCCGCTCCGAAACTCTGGACAAAGTTCCTTTAACGTGAGTTTAGCTTGATCATTTCCTGCAGAAAAAGGTGAAGTCTTGTAAATATTGGGTGCTGTCGAATAACTTACGACGAATGTTTCCTTTGTTACCATCTCGATCAACAATGAGTTTTGCCTGAGATTCGAAGAATGAATTCTATTCTTTGAGAAGTGCAAATTTGTGGAATTATGTCATCTTTATTTGCTTATAAACGCTGTTATTGAAGAAATACGGCTGATAGAAAATTCGTAATAAATCTTCTTCTACAAAGATGTAACATTGTTTGGAATTGCCCTAAAAAATACCCCACCCACAAAAAAATACCCCACATTTTTTATTAACATTGCGGCATACAACTAATCGACTATTTTTAGTTATACCCAGCGGAGATTGCTGCACCATTCGGGGGTGAACTAAGCAAGCGAAGAATTTTCCATCAGTGGTAGCAAATATTTTCAGGGTACCGCGCAAAACATCGCTGTATTCAAAATTCGTAACAGAGATAACTAAGCTTTCCTTCTTGGCGACAACAACATTATTTATTCGGAGTGCAAAGATATTTTCGTGGGTACGGACACGTCATCTGCACCGCCAAGAAAGGAATATCGACTACAAAAATAATCAATTGTCTCCCTAATTTGATTGAAATATCGCGAGTTAAGGACGAAAAAAATATTTGCCCACGTGTGTTTTCGATTATAAGGTGCCCTCCCTTCAGTGAGCGAGAACCCTGATAAGTGGGGCGTTGCGATCCTCCGACCCTCCCAAGGGCCTGCTGTGCAACACAACGGCCCCGCGCCAGATACTCCACTTTGCCCTTTCGATCTGCTCTCGGCTACAAATTATACCCTATCGACAGAATTGCGCTCGAGTCCTATCCTGCCGGCGCCAGCGATTTATGTTTCCAAAATGACCTAAAAAAAACTTCGATTTGACAAGCTAGGTCTAATATGTTTACGGCCTTTTGCAACGAATATGCACGCCTTTGTCGAGGGAAGAAAAGCTGTGCAGATACGGTTGGATTAAGCAGTTTCAAATAAAAAGTAATTGGCAGTAGCCAAGTAGCGCGGTATGCCGCAGTGTTTAAGACATAGAGATGGTGTGATGTGAAGCGTGAAAGATTGATTATCATGCATTGACCTTTATTTCAGTCAAAGAAGTAATGGGCGGCGGTTGGTATTGAACAGCAAGTGCTATTCTTCCCGAAGGGTGTTTTTTTCCTATGTTAGTAAAATTAGTGAAGTCATTTCATTCTGATTGTCAAAATCGGGGCGGTAATGAAAGTTATCTATACTTTTTAATGAGTCTTTGTTGTTCCTAACGATACTACCGTAATTTACTACGCGGCACTACGCGGCACGCCAGCATTGTGGCATACTTTTATTCTTCCGTTTATTGTGTTTGCGAACTTTATCTCAGAATTGTGAATTTTCTCTCTCTCCCTTATGTTCACCTGGTGGCTATTGTAAGAACTTATCTTTAGTACCTCTAAGGATTGGATAATAGTTTTGAATATGAGCCAAGTGTGTTTGAAACTGCATTCTCATTTTGGTACGATGCATAATGCTGGTGTAGCAATGATTTTACTTCACGAAAACAGTACGTAGAAGTGTTTTGATTATTTTTCAAAGAAATACGCTTATTTCAAAATATTCTGATACATCATAATTCCAAAATATTAATTTTAACGCGTTTTACATTAATACCGTCGAGATTTTTGTCTGAGTAGAGATATTAAAATCATTTGGTGCAACGGAGACCCAAATGTGAACCTCTGCAAGTATCTCCTGTGCTCCCATCTTCCGCACTTTAAACACCGATTGGTACCATATCCTCCGACTCCAAACCTTATCTCAGGTCTTCTCGTTGACGATTTTATTATATTCTTTTTAACCGAACTTCCTAATAATTCGTTTTCTTTGTCCTCTTTTACCGTGAACTTCTCTTTCCGGACTCCTTTTCGTTCCGGGCGGCACCCTTTGCCCTTGGTGAAGGAAGCATGGACGTCTACAAGGGCCCTCTGCTATCATCCTCGCGGCCCCGGCTCCTTTATCAGTCTCGAAACGATCAGCTTAGGGGACAATGGCGGGAAGCAATCCTCTTGGTAATTGGCCATCGCAAGCGCAAGGTCGACATTGCCCCCGTGTTCCCTTGCGGGTTAAGTCGACCCAATTTTCAATGAGCCTTTTATCAACTCCCCGGTATTCTGCATTTCCCACACTCTTCCCTCAATGTCATCCCTGCATTTTATTTATTTTCGTCCATTGTTAAGCAGGGCTAAATTCTCCGGAACACCTCCGTCAACCACGTGAGAGCCATGCGTCGGTAATCTCATTGTTCTATCTATTCCCAACTAATTTCTTTCTTAAATTTTCCTCTCTAACGGCGCAACGCCATGGTAATCTTGGTGGGCAGGAATTACATAATTCGTTAGTCACGCCGGAATTATAATCAATAAATTTATTCTTCTCCATGTACCTTTTCAAATCAATGGTTAATCCTTTTCCTTGCCGTATTTCATGATTTCCTCTTCGACAACTAACAGTCAACACAACATAATGTGGAACTTTAATGAGCACAATTCGTCACACGATCACTACGTAATGTAGGCTGGGATTCATAGGTTGTGCGGTTTGGAAGATTCATCAATAGATCAAACATATCGCTAAGGTACTTGCGTCGTTACTTAGAAAACGGAGGAAATTATGTGATTCCCACATAAAGCAGGCTGGTCGGACAGTAATGAAATAATATTGTAGAGGGAAAACAGTCAAACAGGTTAATTCGCATTTTCCTTTGCCCAATTCACGATCGCAATACAAATATGCAATGCCTAATTAATTCCAATCACCTCTTTGAGTACGCTTCGCTAATTGTATTTTCACAGGAGGCGTTACAACACGCCTGGTGGCACGCCCTTGTGACTACTTGTTGGCTAATGTGCATGCAGATGTTGTCTCATTCAGTGTCTTACCAACCTCCTCCTCTCGTTCCTATTTATCCATCATCCATCCACTCTTCCACGAAAAGACCTTTTCCAAGCATAGCAACGGACAGTGGGGAACCGTAGGGAAATCGTGGGAAATATTCCCTTCGACCGGGGCAAGATGCTTCGACTATACTCTCTCGAAAGATGAACGAAGCCTTCCTGGACATGGTGACACCACTCAGTCACAAGAGAGTAAGGGGAAAGCAATATCGAATGAAAATTAACTATTTTCAACTGATAAACCCAATGAATTCCACTTCTTTACTTTTGATTGCGTCAATTTATAGTTACTTTAACCCTGCAAGAAGGCAGGGTTCAGTATTTGAAAACTCGAGCAGGATGAGTGTTCCGATTCGCATGAATGAATGCTAAGGGAGTAACCGCGTGTGACCGTTATTTTGAGGGTCCAGAGGCAACTCGACTGTATCGAAGCTTTTAGCCACCGTTTCAGGAAGAATTCCCAGGGTATAGTTTATTTCGAATGAGCCTGTATTCTGAATTCAATATAGGAAATGGGAGTACGTAATTTTCTCATAAAAATTATTCAAAATTTTAATTTTTTAATTACCTGATGTGTTTTTTTTCGGGCATCAGGTTTCGCCTATGATTATTTTTTAAATATGAATTTACGGATGGCCTGATGGGTTTTTTTTTTGGTTCTCGGGGAAATACAATGTCGCGGGCCTAACACGTACTTGTGCGTAGTCATTATAACTCATGATTTTTACTGCGATTCATATTTTTTTGATAATATGTTACGACTTTGGAAAAAACTTTTACGGGGCAATCGACTGAAAACCGGGAGTCATGTCCTCTGGAAGCAGTCTTAAGGTTAAATGGCAATAAATTTAATCTTGACAAGAGTTACTGCTTTTAGACCGTATCGAATGTGAGAAAGAGCGCAAGATGAACAAGTGGAAGCGATTCTTTCGACAAATGATTCCACATATATATAAAGCATACTCCTAAGTATTATATTTAATGGCTATTTTCTGAAAATGTTATTTTTATTTCATTTTAAAGAGGAAAAAATACGTTATTATTGCACATTGTTCAATAAAATTGTTCAATATTCGCCCTCTGGCTTAGTTTATTTCTGCCGAATTTGAAATATCTTCTAGCGATGATTTTTTATGTCAGACGATATTAAGTAATAATAGAAATTCTTCCGTCAAATAAGTGAAAAGTATTATTTTACAAAATTCATTTTTAATTTAAAATACACAGATAGAAGAAATTAATTCCTTTTTCGTGAATCTCATGGTGGCCTATTTGTCTCTCATATCCCGGTACTTTTATGATGGCTTGTGAAAATAACTCGAGGCGCGAAACCTTGCCAGTACTTTAATTTATCTGGCGTGGGTGAAATCCCGGGCATGATGAAGAAAGATTTGTGGCGATCGAGAAACGAAGTAAAAAGCAGTTTTTTCATGTTTGATAGGTGGAAAAGCGTATCGGAATGAGTTACCAGGAACGAGAGATAGGCTCACGCCCCTGCGCACCGTTTTAAAATTGTTGTTATCCTTCATTGACTTGCAAAAACAAACATATGTAACACCAATTTTAAATAAATTATTAAATTAAATAATTCATCGATTATTTATATTATATATGTGTATATACATATATACACACACGATATAATATAAATATCTCAATATAAATGTGTGAGTGTATATATACGAGTATATGTATGTATGTACAAGTATTATAGAAAAAACACATAATATAAGAATTCAACGATAGTTCGAACCGATGTTGACAAAGAGTACAAACCACCCGCAGCACGAAATTTAGCATGAGACCGCTGGTTAATACTTATACATAGTATTCGCTATATTGGCTGCAACGAGGAGGCATGATACCGCGCGATGTTGCAGTATCCACCCCATAAGCCGATTTCCCATTTTCACAACAGCAAAGAGTTGCGTAAATTACGCGACTACCTGATTTTTTTCCCAAAGCCTGCGACATGAGTTGCGTAAATCATTCCTGAACGAAAATGAATAGAGTAAATACACCATCTGTGTACCGCCGTGATGTTTAGGGAATAGGGGATGAGAAGGAAGCTTGTTTCATTAATATCATTGTCGCTTTGTGAAAAAAAATCGTGAGAAACGCGAGATGATATGCCCAGCTTAAATGGACGGAGCTTTGGAGGCGAGATTTTTGGAAAGCGCTGCTGGTACAACACATTTATGAAAAAATATTTTGGCTTCTTTTGCATATATGACGTATATTGGATTATGCCCAATATTTAGTCTTCAAACACATGCATAAAAGAGTTTTGCTACATTGCTATTGATTGTCATTGCTATTTTTATTATTGATGACAATAATATTTCGTATTTTATTTTACATTGATCAAAATGGAATACCAGACTCGCAAATTTCCAACCAATTTGTCTTACTGAGCCTTCATTTGCAATTCCTGAAAGGATTCATTCATTGGTATTTCATTCCGAAGGTTGGCTGAGTGTAATCATCCATTCTTCACAAATCAGTGCTAATTTTTCCCTTTGCACTTAAAAGCTTCTCGCGTTCCTATTTCCTTTGTATACACGATTGTCCTTTGGTTTTCCTTGCTGAGTTTTATGTTGGAACTTTCTCTTATGTTACCAGCTAACATACTGCACCTCACGACGTTATTGCCTGATTTGGTTCTTTTTCGTACTATGTTCAAAAATGTTTTTCCCATGTCCCTGCTTCCGTGTAATCGGTTTCTCCCTTTTTCCACATTTCTTATCCAGAGTTTCACATCCAACGAAAATGTTTCTTCAATTGAGACTCAATGTTAATACTCAATTAGGTAGTTTTTTACTCTTGCTGCAAATTGTTTATTTATTTTTAGGGAAACAGGTGGAAGATATCCATAGTAAATCTCGTACCCCGCGTCCTATGACGAACTTTCTCGAAGTGACGAAGTTCCTATAACAATAAATTGTGTGTTTACTAAATTCCAACTGCCACCTGCTTCTTGAATAGTTCACTGGAAAATCGAGACACCAGTATGTTTGTCTGCTGATCTTGTTTAAGAAATGAAGACAAACAGGGAAGGGAAGTTAAAAAGGGGAAGGCTGTTATGCCTGGTAGGGGAAAAGAGAGGGCTCTTTGGAGAAACTCGAGGAATGCAGCAAAAATTAATTCAGAACATATAGATCGACGTTGATATGTTGAATATCAGGATAGGAGAGAGAGAGAGAAAGAGGGATAAATGAGGGAGGGCGGAATAAAAAAATGGGCATATGTGACGTTAACAAGGTAAGTGTGTGGAATTGAATAAGGGTTTATTGTAATGAAGGTATTAAAGTATTGATTTGATGTTGGGATAGGCGAAGTTTAAGACCGTAGCAGAGTTAATGCCAGGTGTATCCGACAAAACACTACATATAACGGTTGGCTGAACTTAAAAAAAAAACTTGATGAAAACTTTACAATAAGACTTCAGTGGCTCCAAAACTGTTGGTGAAAATGCCAAATATAGGGTTTAGAAATCGGTTTTTCCATGGTAATTAGCTCTTAACTCAGTCATTGGTTCGTTTATAAAAAAATGGTTAAAATACCGAACTAGCATTTTAGTTTTGTCATCATCTCATTGAATAGAGTAATAACATTCATTTATACGAGTTGATAATGTAAATAGTTTTACATAATTTCCAATGCCGTGGAATTTCCAAATGAAAATTATGAGTTCGCAACGGGAGTTTAGCAAATATCTTATAATTTTAACATGTTTGTTTTCTCCGGCCTCTAAATCTTTCGTGTCATATTCATTCTGTAGATTTTAAGTAATGGCTCCATGCTTTAACATGATTATCCAGTCGTACTTAATTATTAATTTAGTGTTGAACTTTTAAGGTGGGTTATATGATATCCGTAACATTAAAAAAATTTATTCTAATCTGGTCTTCAGAGCTTTGGCCTTTAATTTATCAACGAAAATGCAAATCATTCTGGTTGTAGGCAGGACAACTACATTATTGATCCACACTCCCTATTATATATTCTAAGAAACTGCGCGAGATGCAACAACAGTAACTTTCAACGGAGTCATCCGTTAATATGCATTTCAACGCAACAATTTCAGAGTTTAAGGGGACGCCTCGATAGCTTAACTGGCTAAAGCACTGGGCCGGACATCGAGGGGTCCAGGTTCGAATCCCGGTCAAAGCGAATGATTGTTACACTCTAAAATTGTTACATCGAAATGCCCATTTCTGACAATCACTTTTAAGAACGAATTTTATATTATTTTTTTTGATCGTCCTTATACTAACTTATATTAACAGCTTGACGGTAATAAAAAGAACAGGTTTGGTTTTGATTAAACAAAAGGTAAGACCACTCAAAATGTGCATAGTATGAAAATAGAGAATTGAAATTCGTCAATTCTGGATGTTGAAAATTTAAGTCCTTCAGCAGGTTTCTAGGGAGTTCTCTTTGTGACGCTTGGCCAGAAAAAAGTGTATCTTTTTTAGAATAAATAGTGAGAAAAGGTCAACTGAATTATGGGGAACTTGACAACTCCGAGGGTGTAGGTCCGAATCACAGAAGCGGTAAGAATTTTCGGTGATATCCTGATCCTTACTTGGTTGCTCTCTGGAGAGAGCATCAGATGGAGTACACCATCTGTCGAATTGGACGTTAAACTGTGTGATCCTTCTGTACATTTCGCTGAGAATAGGCTAGCCAAAGCTTTCTCTTCGAACTTCCTCTGTACCCTGATATCCTACCCCTAACGAATTACCCACCTATCCCTAATGGCCTACATGACCTTAGTTGTCAATTTCCTCCCATATTTAACGACTACTCTGGATTTTTGAGTTGTCACATTATCTTACAAGTGGACTTTTAGCAAACCTTGTTCTCTTTTGTGATTACATTTTTCAGTAGAGAAAATTTTCCAATTATGCCACAATCAAATAGTACATAGTTTCAATGAAAGAGTTTTGTTCCTTAGTAAAAAAAGAACGAATTTTAGTAGTTGAAATGTTTTCTACTTACGTTTTCTAAATTAAAGACGTGAAGAGTTTTGGCTCGCAATCGAAATCAATACATTATGAGTATCTTAATTTTAAACTGCCTTTGTTTTCACCACGTGTACGCCGTTTCATTCCGTCTCCTCATTTTAACGCCTCCCCAACTCCCAATGTCCTCATCCAACACTCCCACCGCTCACATCTTTCCCTCTTTGCTCTTCGCGTTACAGTCGCTCGTTTATCCCCTTATCCTCAGCTCTACGCCCTTCGGAGCACGTGCTGATAAAATATATGTGACATCGCTCCAGCATTCCAGAACAAGCGGATGACATTTTCGCTAATACAAACCATGGGCAACAGAACATTTCTTCTCTCGCGGGATCTCGCTTGATCCTCTGTCGCAATGATCCCGGGGCACGCCATTTCCCTCTTCCGCGTTTGTTATTTATTTCTGCGTTCTCCGAGTTCAATATTCTGCTCTCCCGTAACAAACCTAATTTACTATGGGCGTGGATATCCAAGTCTGACTTGAAAAATTAGCCTTGAAGTGTATTCTCGCTTTGTTTCTTTGCTTGAAATTTCTCTTACCTTTGAATTATTATCGCTCTTTGGGAGTTTTTTTTAATTCTTTGCTCTGGAGAAATTCTTGGTTTAAGAGATAGAAAACTCTTAAATTTTCTTCTTGATTTCTAACATAATTCGCCAACCTATAGATATCACGTAGATTGTACTTCATCTTTTCTCGTTACTTTTGCACTTTCTCACACTTTCTGATATTAAAATAACGAGAATCTTAATTGTATTTAAAATATTATCCACCAATTAAATTGCATCCATTCCTGTAATTATTAGCAAATATTGCTGGCATATTTTAAACTTGGCGGTTTTGCCCCCCTCACCTTACAGTGAGCAGTCCAGTCAAGTCGTGAAAGCTTGATTAAAGTAAAATTTATGTTAAATCCAAAGAAGAATCTATTCTTTGAATTCACTTTAATATCATCATCTTTTGAATCTAAATAGCTGAGATAGTAAAACCGGGCTATTAATAGATACTCGTGGCCCACAAATGTGAATGTCTATGTGGCCAGCCATGAGGTCTGTGATTAGTTTATTGTTCTTTAGTATTGTGAATTATAAACAAGTTATAACGGTTATTACACGTTCAGGTAAGACCTGTAGCTTACACCCCTTGGCTGACTTGCGAACTTAAATTTCACCCGCATCTCTTAATTCCCATTCTATCTTGCCAATAAGCATGCTTGGACCTAAGGTACCACCTTGTACGTCATATTCTCTGCCTAAGTCTGTTGGCTTTTTATCATATAGATCATCTTTTTATTATTCGGATCTCTTCTGATTTTTTTGTGGTCCAATTAATTTTCCTACTGTATCTTTGATTTTGTGCACGGATATCCCCTTCTTACTTTCTAATTAAGTTTTCATAAACACTAAATAGTGTTCACTGAAAATTGTCCGATTTTATTTTGTTTGGAGGATATGCAGAATCTTCGCATTCAGCCATAAATAAAATTACGGTGAATTGTCTTTTTATGGTCTTTTTCTTCGACTGGCAGAAGTGTCGAAAAACTATTAAGGAACACTTATTTGAGGCATTCTACCCTGTAATTTTGGTTAACTTATTTTATGCTTGCACATGTTAAGGCTTGCATTAGCGTGAAGAACGTCACCCTCAATTATAAACCATAAACACAGTAATCAACCCGAAGATCGGTTTAGTAGGTGATGGTAGAGCTCACCCATGTACCAAACCCGACGGCGTGTGAATATTCACACATCAGGGTAGGGGGGCCAGTTCCTTTCCCTGTGCCGGTTATGGTTTCCCAGGAAGATCTGGTACCCGAAAAATCAACTAGCTTGGGTGGAGCTGCAGGTGCCCAGAGTGCCTTGCCCGGGAATCGAACCCGCGATCCTCCGGTCAGTAGTCCAACGCTCTACCCACTAGACCACCGCGACTTGCACCCTCAATTATATATCCCTTAAAATCACTATCTCTCAAGATGTCCAATATAGTATATCTCCCATACCCTAGTTTCCACCTTCTCTTCTTTTCAAAGTGTGTAAAAGATGAAGGAAATGGAAAGATATTGAAAAGGATGATCTCCTGAGAAATGTATGGGCGTTACCATAATCTAATGAACGTTGATCGTTGGTAAAACTTTCTAAATGAAATTATTTTGGCCAATTTAAGAGAAATTGGAGAAAAAAAGAGCTAACCGAGGTTGTAAAATTACTCTGTATAGGGAATATTGGAGGGCCGTAGTCAACCATATTGAGATTAAAAGAAGTAATGATTAGTTTATTGCAAGACATTGTAACAGGTTATACGTATTTTATTACGTTCGAAAAGGCTTTATTTGATGACGGTTGTTGGAGCAGTTCTCCTTGTTTAATCGCGCGTTTACATTGCGTGTTTGAAAGTCTGAAGCGTACGCTCCTCCTTCACCATGATAGAAAGTCATATAGGAACAATATGATTCAAATGCGTGGTGAATATTTATAACCGCAGCTTTTAAGCCAATTGGCTTGCAAACACGGGAAAGTTATTCCATAGGAAAAATCGGTGTACGCTTCATGATATGCTGATGCTTACACGAAAGTGATTAATGGGATTTGCCGTTGCGTGGATTGACTATAATTCTGTTTTCTCAAGAAATCATATGCATACATATAACTAGTGATCCGAACCACGCAGGAAAGTTACATTATAAACGTAGTTTAAAAGAGATCACCAGCTATTCGAAGGGATTAATGTATATTTTTTAACAGTGCTTTCAGCAATACTTAAATCTCGGATACTCCACAGTCCAGGCAGTCCTACATGATAAACAGAAATTGAACTATTCTCCAAAAAATTATAAATCATTTGCCAATGTTGTTCACAGCAAGGAATCACTTCAGTTTAAATAATATATATTTTTTATGAGAATATACCGATGAATGAAAAGAATGGATAGATAGATATTTCAGTCGTTAGCTCTCACCTGATGGGTACTAATACCCTAGCAATGATTACGTCCCCCAAGTTGTTTACGAATATTATTGCCGTCATAGCTGTATTAAGGCTAGTGATCTTCCTCTAAAAATAGAATATCGCTGATTTCTTGTGTTACTACGAAAATGCTGTATAGCGTGTACTAATGTGTAGTGAAAATCATCGTGCTGCATTACCATTTGTATTTATTACCTGTCCGTCGCAATTTTTTTTTACTTTACGGATGAGTGAAAGAAATTCTTTATTTGCAAGTCGAAATATATTTTCCTTAAAGATGTTCTCATATCCTTATCAAAAAACATTTTAAAGTAGTAAACATTTTTGCGTAGTATCGGGTAACTTAAAATTTAAAAAGAACGAAATCCCAATTAATAAAAATACTCCCACGTATATAGAACAGAAGCTGCACCAAGTAGAATGCAACTCGGAAGTTCCGCTGAAATATTGAATGAATTAATTTCCATACTATGTTATTAAGCTGGCTAAGCAGATTTATTGCCAAGTTGACAGATAAATTGCCTATAACTTTTAGGTCAATGGAAGCTATTATTATTACCTGAAGTTCTCATATAACTTTCTATTCCATCAAATGAAAGAATTGCTTGGTCGTTTAATATACATCCTAATTTGTTTTTTTCCAAAGGTCCCTAAGCGATAATCTCATTGTATTGAAAGGGATATTTAAAAAATGTTTTTCTTCCTCTGTCTTCAACTTAAAAACCTCTATAAAATATTGTTACGCAAAATCAAAATAAATTTCTATTATAGGATTTTATGATTGTGGAGTTTTGGATAAGTTTAATTCAGTTTTCATTAACTTTTCTCAGCCATTTCACCATCTCTTCAATGTTAGTGCCACGCCCACTTCATCCTCTCCGTCGCCGCTTTCAGTAATGGTTCATTTCATTGCAGTATTGCCCCCATTGCCTGGTACGAGCGTCGAATTGCTTGGTATTATTACGCTGGCTCTCCCATTAACCTTCCGTTCTAAGGTTCTCTTTCCATCCTCGTTTATGCTTTGTTGAGCTAAATAAGCCGAGGACTCATTGATCACTTTTTTAAGTTCCTTTAAATCAACATTAAGGACAATGGCTTCAGATTTTCTCTGTGCCAAGCCTCGTGGTTAATGATTCAAGATCTGAATATGCTATCGTTTACCGAAATTATTACTCATTATTTATAATTTATAACACGAGTATCTGGAATACCGCCATTTGAATTTTTTTATCATATATGCAAAACAGTCGTTAGTCCCAATTGAAAGTGAATATATGAAAGCGAGGTCCGTGTTAATATATTTCTCCGTGCAAATTTAATAAAGGATTTCTTTAGAGGTTTATTATTATGGGGTTTTTGTGCTAACCTAGTTTTTTTTCTGACAAGAGTTTTTAATGTCGTTCGTGGTCATGCAAGAGTCGCTTACACGTGCACGGAGGTGAGAAATATGTTGATGTCAACTTAATTTCACACCAAATAAATTCGTATTTTAGATTGAAAAAAATTACGAATTGCACGAAAATAATTTATTGGGATACAACCGGTTTCATCGCATCGGTAACATCTTTAGGTACCAGCACATGTGACACCTTTGCGTTGAAACCGGTGGTGCAGCAATAAATTATTTTCCTGAAATCCACAAAGTTTCTGTTCAATTCGAAGATGAGAATTCACATATCTGAGCCTGAAGTCACCGATAAAAATTCCATTCGTTGTTTTTTTGTTAAAATATAAACGCATAAATTTTCATCATAGTGTAATATCTCGTACGCCGGGAGCTTGGCAGCCTTTCACTGTGTCCATTTCTTTGTTACGCTTGCGGGGTCATCGCATTCCCTTTTTTCGCCCCCTCCCCACCCCCCAACAATCTCCCTTCGGCTTGTGGACAGGAGATTGATGAGGAGGCATTCCGCATTCAGCAGATGGCATAAATACAGGGAAAAGAAAAAAAGCGATTCTCCGCCCTATGTTGCACGCGAAGATTATATTTTGGTGCGTTAATATATCGGTTATCTTACAACTGGATAAAACGGCCGTTGCGAAATATTGTATTTACGAATCTACATCTACATAATATCCCGCAAGCCGCCGCAAGGGCGTGTGGCGGGGGGTGTTAGATCACCACCCGTAAAAAGGAACAAAACCACTTGCAAAATCAACTCGTACATGCAAATACATACACTATCATCTAAAAAAATAATTGCACCTTAGGATGCAGTAAGAAATTAATCCAATAACGTGCACGTTAGAATTTGAAAATTAGGAAGGCTCCACATTTTTCCACTACCACATGGATGCCACATACAAAGGTCTCCTCCCAAGGTACGGAAAGTGACCCAACGCTGCAGGTAGCGAGAGGATCCCCCCACAGAGAGAGACGAGAGACGGAAGGGGAAACTTAAAAACAGATAAGTCAGAGCAAGCAGTACTGTTATGAGCAGCCCATTATTTAATGGCATTCTAATGCGGTCATGCGGAAAGAAAGAGTTTTGACAAGAAAACACACGTGGTTAGTGAAAGTGCATGCAGAGTAGAACTAATTGTTCCCTAGACGCTGAGGGTGGCAAGTGGAATTTTTGCTATCCACGTATAACCCTACAGTTGCTATCCCGTATTGTCCGTGGGAAGAATGATTCCTTGAGTCTGCTAGTTCTAGTATCTATTTCCCGAATTTTATATAGATGATCCAAGCGGCCAATGTATGTTGGAGTGCGAATAATCAATCTTCGCAATTATGATATCTGAGATAATCAGTTTACGAGGAAATTCATTTGCGTTCAATCGTTAAAATAGTCTTATAAATTGAATTATGAAATGTGATCTTTAACTCTCGTTTTTTTCATCCATGTCTTCAAAAGAATTTCTCAAGTACCACTCCTCAACTGTTGAACCTCTTTGAAATAGGAAAAGCGGTACTGTCTTTGGTAGCCCTAGCAAAATTGTCAATTATCCATAACCGCTGTAACATTATTAGGATAGCAAATACATTAATGGTATTCCTGGGATAATAATAACCACTTGAGTTTCCATGGTATCCGTGATGAAACCTTATAGCATGCTCAGGATAACGTGTACAGTATTCCTGCAAAATTACTCTAAACAGTCATGAGAAGCAAGTCTCCTATCCTATTCGTACCCCTTCCTTGCTTGCCGAACGTTCTCTCCTCTATCATAGTTTTTAACATCTCGCCGCCAATCAAATACTCTGCATCCATCGTTCCTGCCTCATTCGGATTGCTCCTAATAATCCTCTCTCCCCCACCATTCCCAGTACCCCTCGTTGGTATTAATTTCCGCCTATTGTACACTCGTAAGTCTCGTATGTGTTGCTTCAATGACCATTTTTCCGCGCCGTATATAACCACAATCACACTCCATACCAAAGTTTCAGCAGTATTTTCTTGAGGTCTTTACTTCCTTTTTTCCGATGCCCTCCTATTCGTAATAGCTTTTTTTCTCCATTGAGAGTATAACTAAATCCAATACAGGTGGCAGAACAAAATTTTTGCAATTTTTAATCAAAGGTTTAGCTAGAGCTCCATGTAACAGTTTAAGTAGTGAACAGCTAATACCCTGAAGCGTAGTTTTTCAAGTAACTCGGGGACTTCGACTGCTTTGGGTTTACAGAGTTGGACGTTAACAAGCTGCTTTTTGCCTTTCTTTCGGATGTGGCTGCAAACATGCATTCTGTAACTTTACGTGTCAATTAACCTCTTTATCTTTGGAAAAACGGTAGTCTGATAACGGAGGTATCCAGAGTCCATGCCATCTATGTTAAACCACAAGAAACTATATCACTAGTCAACAAAAAAGAACATATAAATGACACTCGCATGTTTTCCAAATTTTCGGTGGCCAAACGACCTTCCTCTGGGGAAAGAAGGAACTCATGTGTTTCTGTGTGTTTTTGTTGACTAACAATATCTCACTCCTTCGTTTAAATTGTTATTCACATCCGTGAAACTTTCTTACAAGATACATATACATGTATATAATGCAGAGAGAAGAGCTAGGCCTGTAACTTATTATCCTCTGCATTCTCAATGCCAAAATGTGTATATAGTAGTTCTTGCTACGACAATCTTAATGCACGATTCCTTATCGTACTCATTGACAGCAGTGCTCACACTAATTGCAGTGCAGTTGATATAGGTTCTTGCAAAATTATGGTTGGGTTGAATGAAGACTTTTGCATGTTTTTCTTATTTTATGCTAGTAATTCTATCGTTATAAGTAGGTTTTGAATGGGTACAAACTGAACACCCACATATATCCGAGAGTGTTTTCTCTTCGAGTCTAGTTTAAGAACTGAAAAATGCAAAATCAGACCCCTTAGTTTGACCACGATTTAATAGAAGTGAAACGTAAAATTCAGGGCACTAGTTGATGCAATTATCGAATAATTTATTTATTATATAGCGGAAATACACTTACCTGTAACAAATATCAATGAATTAGCACATAAAACTTCCCATTCCACGCCATTGACTACGCATCAGTAGTCATCATTGAGAGCTAGGGGCGTTAAATTATTCTTTGCTTAAGTCATTAGATTTCTCATGACATTGATGGCATGAATAACAATGGCCGCATTTGAAATTCAAGAAACTCCAAAACGTATCTGTATGCTCCCACATAACGTACGTAAATACGTGTAAATCGTATTCCTCTTTGTCGAATAAATCTAATTATTTGGCATTTAATTAATTTTTTTGAGGTTTATCTCTTGACTTTGTAAATGGAACAAAAAGGGTAGCCATATTCCATTTCGGTGCGACATCGCCCATGTTTAGTTAATCCGTTGTATGGTGTTCAATGGAGCTCGAAAAAGAATCTTTCTAAGCGATTGGTTTCAGTGTGGATGAAATAAGGAATAAAAATCATTAATAATGCGCCAACCTCAAACCTACCGGAGTGATATATTCGCAGTACTACCAGGAAAAAATGTGGAAAGGATAAAAAACGAGTGTTTAATTGTGTGAGTCAACTAGAGATGACAAGAGGGTCATTTTAGGCGTGGGCGTCTTTTGAATTCAATTTCAAACGGTAGTACTATGCTCGTTTCGTAATCTTGCACGGCAACCATCGAATAGGCCCGCTTGTTCACAAACCACAGCTGTACGAACCGCACTCGACTCACTAGCCTCGCGCGGCGGGGAGGATAGGGAAGGTGTGAGAGTCTAAAAGAGCATTCGGTTGGGCGCACTCCCTTAAATAGTACTGCAGGTGTCGTCCAAGACCAATGTTTCCGTCCAATTCCTCTCTCATCTGCATATCGCCTTCCATTCCTTCCTTCCTTCCTCCCTCCCAACCTCTCCCCAGCTGACCTTCCCGGCTTTTGCGGGGCGAGGTAAGACCAAAAAACCCAGCCCACCGTCATTCACACACACACGCAAAACACATGTGACTGGGTGTGTTCTGTGGGGTTCACGAAAGGGGGCAGGAAGGGCGTGCGAGAATCAGGCGGGCGTTTCGAAAAAAAAAGTAAATTCGGTTCACCTTCCATTCTCTCATTCCGTCTCTCGCAATTTTTTGTATTCTTATTTTTTTCCCCTCCTGTAATATTCCCCCACCCCCCCTTCCCGGACCGGCCCGAGTGACGTCACGCGCCATCTGAAGGACGTTCGCATTTGTGTGTGTACGTGTGTGTGTGAGAGAGGAAGGTCCCTTCCCCTCCATCCATCACATCCACCCCCTTCACCGCCAAACTTTCCCATCCTCCGGAATTCGCGCGCGGCTCTCGACGCTGTCCATCGGAGCACGCAATGTCACGATCATGCCACGAATGCCGATCACGCATCGGTGCGTGAGCCCTGGGTCCCATCGCACCCCACACCCCCCCCTCGACAAATTCCCTCTCCACCTCTCCCCCCTCTCCCAATCCCTCGAACGAAATAATGGCGGTGGTTGCAATTCGCCCTCCCCCACACCCACCCATCCCGCCTCTTTTGGCATACCTACTTGTGGGGAGAGTTTGCGGGGGCGGAACGATGATTGGTCCGTAATGTTTAGACTTAAACAGCCTTGACCGCGCTGACGATAGAGCGCGTCTGATGCCCACCCACGAGCGTATCGGATTTGCGTAACACCGGCTAGTTAGGATGACAGATGTTCGGAGTCCTACATTGGTCCATAAGGCTTACACTCCGTTCACGTGTCCAGTGTACACTTTACGCCGAGCCACCCTCGCTTAATTTGTGTCGCTATTAAGTATTTTTAATATTTAATGACTCGAGAACCAACATTTACTCGACAGGAATCCTTTAACTGCAGGAATAGACCATATTCCTAACTGTGAACGTAGCCTATCCATCTAACGTACACTTACTGGTTTCAGTACGCGCTTAATCATAAGATAGTGGATTTTGAGTTTCAGTCAAACAAACTTGCCTTTTCTTCTCCTAAAATCTAGAATATCTTACTATGAATCACGAAGACAGGGGAAGTTAAAAATTTGCAACGATCACTCTTTGAAACAATGAAATACTGATATGTCTGAATGAAAATTTTATTTTTCCAATTACAAATCTCCATTTGAAGGTTTATGCCGATATTTAGTAAAAAAACTAATGAAAATCAAATTAACTATTCAAGAAAAAAATTTTTGGGAGTCGATCTAGGATCATTTATAAAATTCTTCTTTCAAAACTTTCTCAGGCATACTATAATGATCAATGAATAATTATCAAATTTATATTTTTTTCTTGTCCTTAGAATATTTGTTAACATCGGCATATAAACAGGCATGCGCGAGTATTCGGACGTGTCGAAGTGTTTATTTTTGTATCGTGATCCTCATTTATAAATTCTATAAAAATCGGTACAATGGTTTCTTGATCTTTGGACACAAATTTCGCTGTTTGTTTTACAATTAATGTTGATTTTCGTCGGTGGTATTATGAAATAAATGATTGCATTCGATAATGATTCCGCGTTCAAACAAACATCTAGTTTCATGTTTCCTCAGTTGAAATAGAGTGTTTTTCCAACCTGCTCGTCGGATAACCCGAAGCTCCCGGGTTCCGATGCCGCCTGGGGCAGTATATGTTGTGCGGCCGAGGATTGGGTTTACCCGAGTTGAACTTGCGGTGCGATATGGCCTCGGCCTTGAGAGCGTCTATAACAATGCAATTGCTGTTTACACTCGGAACATTCCGACGGACTAACGAAAAGTTGAAAATACTACTCTTGTTTTCTTCCCTGAGCAAAGTACTGGGACCAGGATTGTGACATGCCATTGTGGGCACGCAAATCACCATAATCACGCCACAGAGCGAAGCTATTCGTCAAATATATTCATTTCCTCGACAAAACATGACAAAGTCGACTGCACTAAAACCTCTCCGCCGCCATTTTCTCTTTTTGATCGATGACGATTGACCTTCGCAATTATTAATGAGTGGTTTGAGCATGCTTTATCTCCAAGGGATCTACTTTTGGGCTCACGCTGGCACGTTAGCAATTCTGCCGTGAGCTGTTTTGAATGTCGGCGTGATGAGCCGTAATTATTCGCTCCCCTTGACCTACACCAGCCCAGAAGCAAAGTAATATGACAGTTCTGTCACGTGGTGTGTGGATATCTTGGATTACGCACCAAATATTCTTAACTTATGGTCTGCATTATCTCATAAATGAGCGAATTACTCATATAAACTGGTGGAATATTTTAGTAATTTCTTAACTTTTGTTGAATGTGCCAATTGAATTGACCTTAAGCTTGCCCAAAAAGATTAGCAAATCAACGCTCCAAATTATGTCCTCAACCAAAAGTGGATTTTCGTTTATGCCCTCTGTGATAACATAGTTCTTCTTTCGTAGTCGTAGTACTTTTTAGGGGAGGCAACCGACAGTTAGTCATTCGTGTATGTATATTTTGAATATAAAAAAAATATTATATTTTTATTTTGCAGATATATGTAATATAATTAATGTTGTATTACATATATGTATGTGTACATATATGTATATATAAATTGAATATGTATATGTATGTGTGGTTATATATATTTTTTTGGCGCATATATCGTACATGAGCAACCCTCTTATCTATCCAACCATGTGGATAAAAGGGAAAAATTTCATAGAAAGAATTAATGGGTTCACCAACGATAACTATTTAATTACAGTTTACGAGTATTCCTACTAATAATAATTTTGGCTAGAGCGCAGCAATTCAAGTTTTAATTCCTATTATTTTTATGGTATCCATGCCAATTCCCCGACCAAATGTCTTATTCCAATTTTATACAGATGTTTTACGTCAAAATGTAACTTGATTCCTTTTAAATTCCTGATTGGATGAAGTTTCCAATGATTCCGATTGAAGGACCTAACCTTGAGGGAAGCTCAAAGGGAAGTCACTAGAATTCTGTGAAGAAACATGCAAACTAACTGTTTTAGACTCTATCCTTAGTGAATTTGAACGATGTAGCGAGAAGCATTTCAATAGCTTAGAATCTTGGGACTACCCCAACCATGAAGAAAGTAACCTAGTTGTCGCTGAAAGTAGTGCGGCCTTCGTCGAAATGGGAAATATAAGAAATTCTGCCTCCTCTTTTGTGTAGCGGGAGTGTTCACCGAGTTGACAAGGAAGCGATTCCATGTCAACTCGAGATTTTGCAGATTTACTCTTTTCGGGTGCTTGTAAACCCGTTTTTCGACTAATGAATAATATGGAAATTGTTCTCAATTGTACTTGAAATTGTTAGCTTAGCTAAAATGAAACTGAGGAGTCAGTATTTTGCGATGAGCAAAATCTGTCCTAAAATGAGTAAAATGAATCCGGTGAAAATGTGTTTCAGGTCAAAATACAAATTACTGAAATTCTTCAAAATGGTACCCTTGTGCAGCGACACTTTGATGCCACCCCCTCTTCCAGGCGAGCTAGGCTTCCGGGAAGGCGTCGATGGGGACCTCGTCACGACTTCGTTTGATGTTATCCAGCGTTCCAAAATGGTTGCCTTTCGAGCTACTTTTTATTTTTGGAAAAGTCTGGCGGTGACATACTATATAAAGGCTGTTGGGCGGCTGAAGTAGCGTTGCCACCTCGTTCTTGGTCAAGTACTCGGTCACGAAGACGGCGGTACGGGACGGTGAATTGTCGTGATGCAGCCTCCAGTCGGCAAAGATCTCCTTCCTGACGCGTAGCACTCTTTTCCGCAGCCTTTCGAGGACTTGTACGTAAAACTTAATGTTACCTCTCTGTTCTTGAGGTGCAAGTTCTTTGTGAATAACTCCTTTCGATTTGAAAAAGACGATGAGTATCCCAGTACTTAGTTTTGGGACAAAGCATGTAGATGTTCAGAGTTGAAATCTTCCATCTATTAGTTGAACATGTGTTAATTATGGATAGCTAGATACTCATTAGGAAATGATCATGATAGATGTGAACGTCTCTTATGTACCTCAGCCTGTATGGTCACTGTATGAACAAATGACCCCACACGCGCACACAAGATGCTAGATAAAGTGCCTGCTATTATCAGGTAGTCATGACTTCAAGGAGAGGAAATGTATGAGGTCGCGTTTGAAAGATTGCTCTCTCTGTAGTGGCTGTTCGTATTATTTTGATCAGTTTTAGGAAAAAAAACTGACTGTGATGCAGGAAGAAACTAACGTTTAGGCCAATTGATAATGATTAACTGGTTGATACCCTATAGTTATCGCTTTGATATTTGGCTTTATTGTAAGGTAGTAAAAATATAAAAATCAGAAATTTAAAATTAAGGTGTGGCAGAGCACAGTTCTCGTTTCACACCGTTAGTTCCTACGGAATAAGATCATTTTCATACAGCTTTTAATCCATGATCACACTCGGTTTGATATATTTTTGCTTGTTTATTTTTTGGGATATATTCCAGTTAAAAATTATACGCTATGAATTTAAGTGAATTTATACTGAGATATGAAACTATGCTTTTCGGAATTGTATGGAAGCGAAAAGAAGTCAAATATATATTGTTGAACTTCGTGATCCAGATGCTACAGGAGCTTCGCCAACTTCATGATTATGTTCATAACCTATATCAAAAATCTGAAAGCCACAAAGACCTACTAGTAACGTTTTGCACTGTCCATTTTACCTGAAGAAATTCCTCTTAAATCATTGTTGAATTCATCTTCAATTAAAAAGAGCGCATGATTCTTTTACTGACTCTTTGCAGATTCGCCCAATCAATGATCTACATTTTTTACATTAAGTTTAGTGATTTGAAATAAGTCTGAGGAAATAAATTTCAATTTGAGATTATTATAGCCTTTAAAAAGTAAACTGGGAGAGGTGTAAATGTTAAAAATTTCAATTCAGATGCTTATACGTAAGTAGGAAAACCAAAACTATGACGCATGACTCGTCTTGGAATATCATATCGATTGGAATCGTTGTTCGTGCCTTCTCCAAATTGTTGTCTAGTCAGCTGTGTGGCACATTAAAATACCTTCGACGGCATTTTAAATTGGTTTCCATGATCTTTTTTTCATATCGACCAATTAATTTTTTATAGAGATAAAATCGTGGATAATTTTAGGCCAGACGTGACTAATATTTTTTTTCTCCCCAAGTTAGTCACTTTCTTAATCCACACGCCGCAAATGTTGCCTTAAGCCGATCCAAAGAATTCTAGCATTCGCCCACCCTTTTGGGAAAGATGGGAGCACCAATCGAGTTTATTTGGCTTTTGTTTTGTGGGAGCTCTGGAAATAAATATCCTTAACCAGTGCACTAACTTCTCGTCAATCCACGTCGGGGGCCTGTATTGCCCGGGTCAGGCCGTCGAAAACCTCGTCGAGAGTTTAAGCACGTCGCATCGGAGATATGAGGCAATTTTCGACTCGTATCGGCGAGAAGATTTGTTCTTTTTTTTCATCCCTTCCCCCCCCCCCCGACCCCCTCTCAGCGGTTTGATCGGGGGGAGGGGTGGAGGCGACCGCCGCCGAATCGCGGATTGTATTTTTAATCGCGGGGGGAGGGGGTTCGGGAATGGGGACTTTACCTCTTGTGGTGAGTACACACAAGGATGGCGATTTTCCCAACCTCGTCTGCGGGGTCACGTGATGTCCCTCCACCACTTCTCTGCTCTTTGCCTCCTCCTCCTCCCTCCCTCTCTCTCCCGGGCCAGACCACCGAGGGAAGAATGTATAAGTGCGTATCGCTTGGAGTGCGTGTGGGTGCGTGTGCACGCCGTACCTTTCCTCTCGCCCCGTCCTTGGAACGGGAGCCATAGTTCCTCTTGTCGCCGTGTGGAATTTCATTATGCCGCATCATTGCGACGACACCAGCGCGGCGCGTGCCTCATCTGACTTTCTGATCTCCTTAACGTTGTCCCAGAATCGCTCTTCTTCCCTCTTCCCTCACGCCAAGTTCAAACAGTGGACCTTGTTTGTTGCAGAACAAATTATGTCACGGTGAGGAATGAAGGCTAGGGGATGAAAAAAATGGGTCTCGTTTCCTATGGCCTACCGTGCGGTCATTATCGATATTCTCAACCATGACAGTCCAATAGACATATTTCAACATTCCAAGTTCTCCATGATTCTCGAACGAAACCGGCGAAGAGGGCAGGAGTGGATTTCATTGGGAGAATGGGTGTGTGGTTGAGGGGGGAATGATAGGGGAGGGGGTGTGCATATAAATTCGCTTCGTTTTATGTGCGCTCCGCTGCAGAGGAAATATTTCCGAACTTTTATTTTTTACGACCTTAGGTCAAGGGCATTAAGAGCGATTTCTCATGGTGAGAAAGAGGGAGGGAGAAAGAAAGAGAGAGAAAGAGAACGGATATTTATTATATTTTTACGCCTGAGTTTCCACCTTGCACCCTAAGCCGGTGTGAAGGGTTGAAATCCCGCGTGATTTTCACCCGCAAATTCTTGAGAATGATCATCGAGACAGCCTTCGAACGGCTTTCTCTTTTGATTCCCGGAAAATAGAGATTAATTGCCCTGCACACCCACACAGAAAAAACACGCCCAAGATTGTTCTAGATAAAATCTAAGTTTCATTGGCGAACATTTTTCCGTGAAGGAATTTAGTTGAAAATTAGCCTCTGCCTCGGCCTAATCCATTTCGGGTATCGGAGGCGTGAAATCACATTTTGTCTAACGAGTTCTTTTATTTTGGCAAGTATACACTCAATATCGCTTGAATTCATCAGTTTATTTTTAAGACATTCTCGCATATATTTCGCTGAAAAAGGTTTTTCATTCTCGTGTTCTAGTCCTGTGTGAATGCCCAAACCTTATTTCCTTTTTTATATCCTTATATTTCCCTTTTTCGAGTGCGCAACTAAGGAAACCTATCCGTTGAAAGAAGCACTATAGTGTAAGTTAATGTCTTTCGTGCTGTCACAAATGCATTTGTCTGAGTGTTGTTGTTTTTTTAGGTCGGCTGTCACGAAAGGCAAGGGCTGCTTCACGGTTTCCATTCTTGTTCCTTTGATGGAATAAGTTTTGCTTCGCTCTTTGCAGTTTGCAA
This sequence comes from Hetaerina titia, assembly GCA_037158775.1. Taxonomy (NCBI): domain Eukaryota; kingdom Metazoa; phylum Arthropoda; class Insecta; order Odonata; family Calopterygidae; genus Hetaerina; species Hetaerina titia. The sequence goes on along the minus strand of CM073774.1, from coordinate 90,716,244 downwards.
GGGTTGACTTACTTTCTCGGGGAGATCCAAGCTCAGCCAGCCAGCTCCTGTACAACTTCACCGCATGTGTTCCACGAATCTTAATATTTTTTCCCTCTGCGCGAAGTTCTAAAATTAATTTCAGTTCATAAAATCCCTTGGAATTTCTGATTAAGAACGGAGGACGGCCTTTTTCCTTTTTTTTGTGCCTGTTAATAAAATATTGAGGCGTTTATTCTACTTAATATGTTTTGTAAAGTTTATCTTTAATTTAAAATGAATTCATATTCGTGAAGAATGTCTCCCTGTTATGCAAGAGAAATATGCACTCCCAATGAATTAGTTTAGGCCTTATTCTGTTGAAATAAGGAGCGCAATTCCTCTGTACTCAAGGAAGACGAAATTACTTTAGCCGAGATGGAACCGTAAACATTTCACTCCAATAAAGCAGCTTTGTCTCCATCTATGATAATTATCAACCGGAACATCAAGTATATGAAAGTCAACTTGTAAAAATGCTCACAAATAATGATTAACGACTAATTTTTTCCCGGTGATTTCATGGTGAAATGCGTTGTACTAACCCGCGTTGTAACAAATACTCTCTGGTAAAGCACTTTATTTCCTCCGTAGCATGTGCAATGGATGTACACGATTTCTGCGAAGGAAATCCTGAAAGAACATATTCAGAAAAACTTTCTACGGTACCTGTTAGAAAAATCAAGTATCAGATTTTCCATAGAAAACTTATTTTGACTCCGATGTCTTCCCTATTATATTAAGGCCAACATGACATATGGCAGACTCTTCTACAGTCTTTAATAACACTCATGATAACACACGGTCGTGTAATCACTTCAACGTTTTCACACATAGCATCACTTTGATATCATTGCCATAAACTCTCTTAGAAGCCTTGCAAGAAGAAAAGAAATCTCTTAGACGCATTGCAATAACTGTCTGCACGTAAGGCATCATTACGATAATGCATTCAGTGCCTATTTGCGAAGTTATAGGTATAGCAAGGAATGAAATGAAAGATATCGTATGTGCGTCTCAGAAATGCTTGACGTAGGGTGAAGTTCTTGTGCATTTCTTCATTCTTTCTTCTTTCTCCATTTTTTTTCCTTTGTCCAGAGAATTTCTTGGCTTACTCTAATATTGAGGTGACACTTTTATATAAAAGCTCCTCCCTAGAATGAAGTTAGTGGTAGTTTATTATTGTGATTATGCGTTAAATTATGTCAATTATTATGCATATTTCAAATTAAAAAAAAGGATCATTAGACCAGTTTTTTTTTCATTTCAAATACTCTCAATGGGACCATATTCAGCCCCCTAACTTTTCTTTCCACTGCCGTTCTATACGTTAATAGCCCCCGGCTTCCACGATTTCTTTTTTCTCTCACGAGTTCAGGCATTATCCAAGCGTTCTTCTGCCGTAACAGGCGCGGTAAAGCTCCTAGCTATCCCGGCTCTTCTCCCATCGGCCCTCCTGTCGATGGTGCTTGCGTCACCATGGCCGCGCACTTGGGGATTCGGCCGTCGTAGTGTCCGGATTATGGCGCGAGCCCAGCCACCCCTCCCCCATTCTTTCCCTCCTCCGCCCAGCACCCTCGACAACCCCGGTGTCTTTATGGGATCAGTCGCTCGGAGCCGGAGGATCAAGTGAAGGGGTGGGGGGTGGGTGGGTGGCGGGGGTTATCTTTCCCCTGCACCACTTTATGGAGGTTATAAGGTCAAAGAAGGTCAGCGACAATGATTGGTGTGCGGTAGAATTGGGGGGTGGGAGTGTTCTGGGCGGGAAAAGAAGAGTGCGATAGCCCACCCGGTGTTAAGATGGTGCCGTGCGGCGGTAAGGCGAGATTGTGGACATGAAGGGGGAGGGGTGAAAGGGTTTTGGGTGCCGTCAAACGAACAGTCGAATTTTTAATGTCCGCCGCATTCGCCAACGGTTATCGGGCGCAACGGTCCCATTCGCCATCCATCCAGCGGCACCAAACCGCCAACCTCTCCAACACCACACTTGCCCCAATCCTTAAACGTTCTCTTTATCTAAGAATCGCTTCCTGTCCTGAAAATCGATGTAATGGGAAGCTCACCTCATCGCTCTTCTACTCTCGGCCTTCCGGGAAAGGCTATTCCCACCGCAGATGAGTCATTACGTCGTTTATGGTGACTGGTCCCGGTCTTCGTATGGTCAAACTTGGGTTAATTAAAAAGTCCTCCGTTACGATCCTTTCGCGGTATTCTCCTTAGAGTTTGGGAAAACTAACGAAGGACTAGGGAAGGTGGAAGGAGAGAGATTACTGGCAATCGAAGAATGCAGGCAATGTGGATGAATGGGATGTTGAAAGACCTTGATAGAGAGGAGTGTACTGTGCTTGAAGCAATGCAGGGGAAGGAGACGTATAGCCATTTTGGATGGCATGAAGAGTCGTAGAAGTACGTGGTGATGTCAAATGGTTAAATCCAATGCGTACTGTTAATAAGGTGCTTAGTTCAGTGTACAGCAGAATATGGAGTAGTGGGATTGTTGGTTTATTAAAGGAATGACGGAATTTGTGTGGAAGTTTTACTTTGCCCATCACAAAACTACTCAAGAAACATTGACCACCACTAATAATAATTAGCCTATTTATTAAGCCCCAATAGTAATGTGTGACGGGTTATTTTGCTGTTAATTGGTGAAAAGTGAAGTTTGAAAATATTCTTCGGGGGCCTTATTTGGAAGTCTAGTGGAATGATGTAAAATGGTCAATTGCGGATACTTCAAAATATCTACCGACTTTGTTCAATGTCAATTAATATCAATATAAATCACCGGTGAGGGCTATCAACTTACTTATATTCGGTAGCCCAAGGTGACAGGTGAAGGATCTTCTCTTGATATACTTAATTAGGTCAAGGGGCGTCGGACGAAAGAGTTGTTATCGGCCATTGTAATCACAATTTTGGAGGACTGTTGAGTTGCATGAATGATAAATAAGCTACAGAGTCGCATGCGATTACGTTTCATAAAAAGAGAGTTCACCTAATCAGGACCAGAGATTAAGGGGGTCAAGTTTCCGCTGATTGAATTATGTACGTCCTTGTGTAATCTGAGGTCAAACCGTTGCGTAGTTTGACTTATGTTACTACGCCGCTACTCTGTAGGTTTTAGACGGATTTATGACCATAAACATTTGACTTGATCAATGTTTGCAATTTATTGTTATAATACCTCGATCTTTCACCGGTAGTGGTTGGTTCATTGTGGAATTATTCAAGCAATTGTTTGCTTCAAAGGAAATCGTGATATATAATACACGAGGATATTCAAGCATCTTTTTTCTTATTAAATTAAAATTTTTAGAATAATTTAAAGATAACATAACTTTCATATTCACGAAAACTATGTCAATTTTTTAACTCATGCCGAATTTTGGGAGTTTGCCAATGTGGACATTTTTATTTATATCATGTGGAAATTTTGTAAAAATTTTGCTTCAAAAACAAACGTAAAATCTACATTTACGGTCAATTATTTGCTTTAAGTCTTACTACAGTTACGTTTTACATTTCTCTATCGTAATTTCAAATTGCCACTTTTTTTTAATTTTTGGTGAACGTTTATTTGAAACTTCACCCCTTTTTCTCGAGTTGGGTGCTGCAACCGCTTGTGTTTAATAAATGGTTACATTTGCCAATTTATTATCGTCTCTTTTCTTTTCACTACTCTGTGACGGACAAGATGTAATCCAAGGTACATGGGGATCGTAATGGTGCGGGCGGCTAACGTACAGGCTTCCCGCTGAAAGGACCCGGGTTCAAATCCTGGAGACAACGAATATTTTTCAATAGTATCCCGATTCCTACTTGAAGTGTATTGTAGTAGATGTATTGTAGTAGATGTATTGTTGTAGATGAGAGAGTATTTTGAGTGAGTACGACGTCCGTCGGATGGGACGTTAAACTTGCCCCTTGGCGCCTTTCGCCAAGAGTAGGCTAATGCCGACGCCGAGTTTCTCTTCACCCTTCCTTTCCGAACCATCCCTAATGGCGCAAATGACCTTAACTGTCGGTCGTTTCCCATAAAATTACTACCACTCCAATGTATATGTAGGAGTATAACTCTGCCTAAAATCAATTAATTTGCTTAGAAAACGGCGAGGAAATTATTTCCCAAAAATGAAAACCTAATAAGACTGCGTCGGTGACAAAAGCGGGCATGCTGCCTTGCATTGTCTTATGCCTTGCAGCCACGTTTTGTCTTTAAAATTCCATTTCGTGACACAGTCTCCTTTGCTGTTAATGTTAATCTATTATTGAACGAGTCCGCCTAGAATGTACAGGAGTGTGTTTAACCGTAATATAGTATTCTCCGAAATGAGGCTTGAGTTACCCTTGGCAACTTGCCTTCATGTCCAGGGAAAGCAAAGACTCTGGCGCTGACAGTGGAAGTGAAAGAGCCTTCGGGCGTTTGCCAGTCTGCCACTGACTTAACACGCGGTACGCGAGGCCCCAGAGAAAACCTTTGACTGAGATACCCGAACTTTTTCACTCCCTCAAGCGAATCGGCCATTTACCCAAAATCACCAGCGTCCATAATTCCTCAGTCTTGGAACAGCATATTTTTCCGCATTAGTGAGACTTAGATTCACTTCTAGCTTGGCGGACATCTTCGTAGCGAGGTTATACAGTAACGATTTTCTCTCTTCAGAGTTTTAGAAGAAGAAGAAAGTATTTTTATAATACATTACGATAGGAAAGTCTTCCATCTTCACCAGAAAGTCTTACGAAAGAGTTCTTCCATCTAATTTGCAGTCATTGAAAAGAATTTGGGAAAGCTCCCGAGAGTTAGTTAAGGAATATTTTTGTCACTTTTCTTTTGCTTGGCCTGTGGCAATTACTGTATTGATGCTGATAGAAAGCGTGTACTTAAATATTGGAATATATTTTCCCTCAAGAAGTGCTGAATTTTAAGAGTGGAGCACTATTGATATTATTTGAGAATGGATTAATCCAAAATTGGTCGTTGCTTTTTAATAATTCTTTTAGATGTATGTTTTGTAAACATGAGTATCTGCGGGATGAGAGAACTCAAAAGACTTGGAGATAAATTTTAGAACGTGAAACATAAAAAATACTATCAGGCCGTAATGAATTGAGCTTTTACGTGATATATAACAGTTCTTTTCTTTTGGACAGCAAATAATTGAGCTCTCACATGGTGCATTCCTCCAAGATTTAGTTAGAATGAAAAATTTAGAATAAGAAATGGTAAAGACTGCTCAGTTTATAGGAAATAAGTTATTATTTTTTGAAGCCATTTATCTAATATGCAAACCTTGTAACTGCTGTGATTTTTATTTAGTTTATGCAAGATTATAATGTAAAGTAGAGCAAAAAATTGAAAAGAATGAGAAGAAACTTCATTGAAGAGTTCACGAGTGATCAAAATGGAAATCATGGCATAGTCACAAATTTTTAGAAACTCTCAAGTACCTTGAAATGCCGTAAATCACTTTAATCGTGTCAGGTTAATCAAATCAACCGCTTACTTCCTGCTACCCTCTATATATTAGTTCTTTATCAGTCTCTCCTTCGGCATTTCCCAGGAAATCCGCTTATACCGTTTAACCAGCGAAGGAACCACACCGGTGTTTCACTCTCGCCCACTGGTCGTTATCTCATATCGTGCCCATAACCAGTAACTCGACAAATATTGATGCCCGTCGAAGTGCTTAGATTGATAAGCCGGGGTCCGAGGCTATTATATCACTCCCGGTCTCGTAACGTTTAGGTGGAAGCGGCGAGACCAAATAATCAACAGAGGTAGGGAGCGATGCGCGAAAAATCCTCGAATATTAAGGGAAAGGTTGATACGTCCTTGATTCTATTGTTGAATCTCGCAGCTGGCAAGGCATTAAAGGGCTGGCACGCAATCTGCGTCAGCTGTACGCTGGATCGAATCATTGAAAGCTGGGGGAAAGCGGAGGTAAACAGATTCTGCGCTGGAACCACATTAGGGCGGTATGATATTGTGCCTATTCCCCCTTGTGTTTGAATTTCATTAGTGATTCGAAGTTGTTGCCACCCTATAATAAATATCCTCGCCAATCCACGGTTATTTTCTCGCGAAATGCAAACTTTCACCTTGTAATTGTACTGTTTACAAGGTCTCAATCTCCTTCGACTGCGGGAAAGCGATAATATATGGTATTGATGAAATGATAAATTTGAAGGAATACTATAATTATAAAATTAAACTTATCGAAAATGTCACTGTTAAGTCATTAATATTAGTGTAAATAAAATGACGATAATAACAATAAATAACACTATCGGATCAGTCTGTATAAAGAATCACCTTTCTCTTGCCCGAACTGCGTTCGTATGGCAGAAAGTGTGATACAATTATATTCAAAATACTCCAAAAAAATGTACTTAAATAACTTTTTACTTAAGTTTCATGATGTCACGAACAATTTTCCTTAATGGTTGGTGGCCTGTTACTAATTGCGGCAGGTCAATTTAGAAGAGTAACACAGAGAGAAAGAGAGATTCAATTGAGACGTGGATCGAAAAGAACAAACGGCGGCCAGCCTATTCAATAAAATATTCAATCAACCCACTTCTCAACTTTGAAACACTTACGCAAGTCAATAACACGGTAGCCAATCGATAAAAGATATCTTCGTGATTATGCTGACACAGAAAGACAACAGGATTATTTGAGCCTGATGATTTGAAAGCTTTATGGATAGATCTTATTCGATAATATGATATGTATTTGATTCTTCGGCTTTGAATAATCATTACAGGTTGGCAATTTCTTCCTGCGGGAATCGACAGTCCTGATTTTTTAGATTTAATCCTTTTCTAAATTGTATTTGCAAAAATGTCTCCCAGGAATAGACAGGGTAAACAAAACACCAATTTCATGTTTTTAATGAAATACTCAAAGGGGTAAGAAGGAGTAAGAAGGAAAGCGTGCTCTACTTGTAGTTGTAATTAGGAATTTTATTATGTTATAACTTTGAGCAATTCTGTCATGCAAATCAATGTCATAATTCATACAGATATTGTAATTATTTGTTTGCTATTCTTGCATTTTTCATTTCTGTATTTATTCTTAAGTTATTTATATCTTAGGAGGATTATATATATATATATATACATTTACATATATATACATATATATTGAGGAAGGCAACGGGAAACCACCTCGATTATCATTCCCAAGAAAATAATGATGGACAACATAATGATATTGAGTTCTGGCAATTGCGGGACTCGGCCTCATCCCACGAAACCCTTGCGGGGGAGAAATAACAGCAGCAGGACAGTAGATGCAGAAGAAGACGAAAGTAGTTAGATTAAGAACATGGAACGTCAGGACAATATTGAGGGCAGGCAAAATAGAGAATATTAAGCGAGAGATGGAAAGTGGTAATATAGATGTTTTAGATCTATGCGAGGTGAGATGGAAGGATAGCAGGGATTACTGGAGTGATAATTATAGAATAATATACAGTGGCGGGGACCAGAGCCAACGAGGGGTTGCCGTAATATTAAATAAAGGGGTAGGAAGAAGCGTAGTCAAAATAGAGCAAGCAACTGATAGAATCTTACTCGTAGAGATTGAAGCAGAGTCAACGAACTTGGTCATTGTTCAGGTATACATGCCACCGAGCAACCACTAGGAGGAAGAAGTCGATAGGATGTTCGATGAGTTAGAGGATATAATCGCGTGTGTTCCTGCAGGGAAACATTTGGTAGTGATGGGGGATTAGAATGCGAGGGTAGGCGAAGGAAGAGAGGGTGGTGAGGTGGGGGACTACAGTTTAGGCACAAGGAATGAACGCGGGGAGAAAGCAATTGAATTCTGCAGGAGACAGGGGTTAGTCATCACCAACACATGGTTTAGACATCACAAAAGGCGTAGGTATACATGGAAAATGCCAGGTGACTCAGAAAGGTATCAGTTAGATTATATTATGGTTAGGCACAGGTTTAGGAACAGAGTGATAAATGGGCACAGTTTCCTAGGAGGGGATGCGGACTCAGGAAATCCAACTTTTGTGGAGGCAGGAAAAATGGATGAAAGACGTATTGAGCGGTAGTGGAATGTTGAAGAAGGTAATAGAGGGGAGAATGCTGGGCAAACGAGGAAAGGGCAGGAACAGGATAGGGATGTTGGGTGGGATGAAGGGAGGAAAGAAGTACACAGAAATGAAGAGGGACCTGATGTGGATTAGGTTGCTGGACTGGGTTTTGTTTGGAATTACAAAATGTTTATTTAATAGTTGTGTCCATCTGAAAACCTACCTTAACCGGTAGATTACCTAATAATAACATATATATACAAACATACATAATCCTGGTATCCTAAAACATTATTAGTCATTAAATAAATCCTCTTAACTGAAGAGAGCTTTTTAGCTGGAATGGATTAGAGAATTAAGTATTAGAACTACGAGTGCGGTAAGGTAAGGTAGTACCTTTTCCTTAGATCGATGCGGGGAATGTCGGTAAGTTTGAAATAAATTTAATATTAGATGAAAAGATTCATCAAGCATTCCATGGGATTTCACCGAAACCCATAATCACACTCCAGCATGGAGGTTTACAGGGTAATATTTAGATCGTAAGATGAATTCAGCGCCCTGGCAGAGATAGTGCGCCGTAAAATCCTCCCCTGTGCCGCCATTTCGAAAGAAAGTAAGAGCTCCAGGGTTATTGGAGAAAATAATGTGGGGATCCCCGCGGCCCACTAGGGATTAGGGACTAGCCAAACCTTGACTTTTGAAAAGTTATAGGGAACTCCAGTTATGACACAGAGGGGATTGTTAAAAACTCCACATTTTAAATTCGGAATATTCAACTGGGTAAAATATTAGGAATACACTAATTCTTTGATAGATTTCAATACACCTTCCCCCGTACGATTCTTGATCATAACAAAATCATTATTGGTAAGTCTCCATTGTTTTATGGAAAGGGTTGGTTTTTGCCTGCCACCTGCCTTTAATAAACTCTCCTAAAAACAAATTCATAATTACTTTTAATTGCCGCAATTTAAATCTGACATCCTGACACGCACGTATCGGATTCCATTTTGAGATGCACGAAAGTCAAAATTTCTTCAGCCTTCATCTTGGGCATTTTGCGTGGAAGAATGTGATGCGTGGGATGAATATTAGCTTACCTTCGAATGACCCTAATTTCTCCCGAACGTTATTTCCCCCATGCGTTGCACCCATCGGGGATTGATGACGGCGAACATGAAATGAATATGGACACTGTTTTCTTTGAGGCGTGTATAAGAAAGAGAAAAAAACGAGTTTCAATTTAATTTTTTCATAATAAAGAGGAGTTAGTTTTCTTACTTACCCTACTGTAATCTTCTCACTTGTTCGGAAAAATACATATTTTTCTCGAGTTCAACGTTGACAGTCCCAAATCAACTCTCTCCTTAATAAAATATTTCATTTTATATATTATTTCCTGAAATGCTTTCCCTTAGTTTAATACGCAGAGAGCGTGTGAGAGATGCGATCCATTTGATAATTTTTGGGTTCAATTCTTAAGTGACAGTGCATCAGATACGAGTATGGAGAATCATTTATATCCCTTTCAGTACGATTGTCTGGCTGTAGTCCTGCGTTTATCCGCGTTCAACGCATGTTAGCTACGCTCGCAAGCCCTTACTGCTCAACAATCTTATGCACTCATACATTCACCCTATTTTTTCAACATGACGCTTTACATTCTATTTTACCTTCCGCGAGATTTCTTTTAAATTCTTCGTTTTAAGGTGTACGCATTCCGTGTGTGGGTCTAATTTTTCATACAGTGGCCAAAAAATATTATTTTACTTTCAAATCTTTGTGTTAATCCGCTTTTTAAATTTCATTTATCCATTTAAAACTCAATAGTTAGCTCTAATCTCAGGTTTAGAGGTTTATTTAATTATTTTCTGAACTTTCAATGATCCATATTTGTCTGGTACAATTTGCCATATTCCTCACGAATGTACATGTCCTGTATTTCACTTGCTGCATTCTCATCTTTACTCGTTTCGTCTTTAAACACGGTATCAGTATATGAATATTCATTATTAACTCCTCATTTGGTCGAGCAATTCTGTGCCTGGTGTTGTTAGTCGAACATTTTGCTGGAATTATAAAAAACCCATTGAATGACGGGTCCTATTAACAGTTCTATTAAAGTCCTAATTATCCTTGAAGTCCTTGATCCATGGCTCCCATCCAGGGATGTCGGTTGGTCATTTTTTAGGCCATAACTATGACGTCGTCTGCGAACTATAGAAATTTAATGATCTCCTGTATTTATCATAATTCCTTTGACTCATTATTACTTCTTTACTACCTTTCCCAAGCATACATTGAATCGTCCTGGTTAGAGATCAAATTCTTGGTAAAATACATTTTGTCCATAATATGTAATTCTTTTTATAATATGTATGCTTTTATTCATATTTCATTTTCATTTCAAAATTGTAGTATATTCTGCATCGTGTGTATTGATTTTTTTACGCGTTGAAAAAGAGAATTTTGAGGATCCTACTAATCAGTCGCCAATCAATTGTACTGATTCGACTAGCTTGGTCTTCCACAATTTAAGGCACAAAACATATGCTACCGCATATATTTAGCCTAGTCTTTTGTTGGTGATCTTTTAGAGGCCTATGAGCCTATTGGGGTACTTTCTAATTATCTTAAGGGAAGAAACAGAATACCACTAAATTGTTTTTGTTTAAAATTTTTCTGAAAATTTTCGAATGGTCTCTAACTTATACTATGTAAAAAATGCTTATGTGTCATTTTAATTATTTCATTTTGAATGTGTGTTTATTCAAATACCTAACTGCTCGAAATACCAAATTTTCGTTATTTTTGAGCTACCTAAATGGAAAAATGTCAAATGAGGCATAGAATATATGATGACAAATATTAAGAACGTTGAAGATTCCGAGTACATAACTACTTTGCATGTTAAAATAAAATGCATAATGGTGGTTGGTTTTCAGGTGATTATTACTTGCTGACTTTGCATCTTAAATTTCGCCTTGCTTAATGATGATGGGAAGGAAATGACGCATGAGAAATGTTTAATGCATATGAATGTGCTTCGCTCTGCTTTTGAAGGTGGTGGACTAATGACGAAGTACTTAGGCTGGGCGGTTCAAGAAATATCAAGTCCCCTGAAGAATCGATACACCATGTCTTACAGCATGCTTTGATAAATGCTTTAATTTTTTTTAACTTTATCCAGTCAGCTAAGGCAACACGATTCTTAAACACTTCCCATTTCATAAATCACCTTCGGAGTAATAGATTATATGCCAGCTTAAATATTATGCCAGAGTTGTGGGCATCTTACATTTTATTTGCCACATCGCATCGAACGCAAGCCATTAATGAGTGTTCAAAACAACAATTTTAATCTATTACATTTGATTGATCCGGAGAAGGAATCCACCTGCTTTTAAGATTAGACATCCTTTACATTTTGATTGAAGAGAAAATTCTAATCAGGTCAACATTCAAAGAAAAATATACAATTCTCTTTCAACTGGCAGGGACATATATTTTTAATTTGGAAAATATGAATGTCACTCTACGATTTTAATGACGTTAGTAACTTCAATTATTAAAATGAAGGCCAGAATTGCATCATAAGTAAGAATTAAATTAAACACCTCAAAAGTTATTTTAATGTGGCCTCGTCACATTACACCCTCATCTTAAATAGATCGTGTGCATGTCCACCCCCTGCTAATAAAACTACTTGTAATGTGGAGTGATTATGTATGAGTAACATTAAATACAAAATAAGACATGGGGTTGAAAATTAAAAGCTCATGAAGGTTGAAGTAGTCGGGAGACACTCCAGCCTCCGGCCTTCCATGCTCTACTCACTTTTAAACAAATACCCATGCATACTTTTCTTCTTCTCTTTTAGTGAAAGGAGTTCTAGGAAAATATTATAATTACGTGAAGGAGTGGTGTTATTTTAATTGATATGCCAATATAGAGTCTATATGACTATTCTAGTTTCATGAGAGAAAGAATAATAATGTTCGAATAATGTTGTGAATGGGTGAAATGTTGTATCCAAGTGTCACGGAGTACTGGGAATCATAACTAATTTTAAGATGGGACCCTTCCAATTCCAATGAGAGCATTCGACGCTGATAATAAGGCTTTTAGAAAGGAAGAGGGCACTTTAGTTACTGGATGAAATCGAGGGAAGTAGTGATCACACTATAAATAGGCAGACTGAGAAAAAATAGCCCTGTTTTGACAGATTCAGACACAGTTTTTTTCTTCCCCCACCCACGTAATTTGCCAATATTTATACCGACAAAACCAATGCAAAGAATGATACTCGAAAGCACTATTTTGGTCTATGATTTCTATGACGAACGTACGACATTTAACCGTGATTGGATCATTAAATTTTCTTGCCAATACGTCCATGCCATCCACGGCCACCATACGGCTCGCAAAATATAACTTATACATTAGAACAACAGTGCATAAAATTCATTATAAAGGAATTCCGAGCGCATTGATGATAACAAAATCAAACCGGATTATATTCCATTCATCAATTAAATAATTGCAAATATTCAAAAAATTACTTAAATTCTTTTTGGCTAAACGTTTAATTTAACCGTTTTATTATTTAATGTATTTTAATGTTTGATTTTTGAAATCCGTCTGTTAATTTGCATGTCAGTGTGTTCCAAAAATAACTTGGTAACAATTTAGCTGTTTTTTTGAAGTTTCGGAATTTTGAATACACGTCAAACTCAACATTATAATTGGTCAATTTATTCTTAATAATTTTTGGTAAAAACGTAAATAATTAAACGAATATGCATACTGAATATTATTAATGATGTACTCAAATTTCTTCTCTATAATACTGATGAAATTATTTTAGCTACGGTTAGGTTGTCTCAATCGTTCTCGCTCTCCTTTAATCCGTTTTAGCGACACAATGGGTTCATGACAGCGGGCATGATCAAATATATTAAGAAATCTGCTCTGCGGTCAGTTATGTGGCACAAATGGTTAATGTCTGATTTTTCATGAAAGATTAACACTGGGAAGCAACTTTCGGTTTCCACATTTCATGTCAGATTAGAACGACCAGGACCTTAAAATCCATGAAATGAAATCCCTAAGACCGTTCTTTTAAATGAATTGAGCGACTAAAATATTCTCCAAATAAGATGAGTTTCAATTCATGTCGGTGTATTCATAACTTTTGCGTTACGGAAAGAGTAAGTCGTGAAATATCGGAAGTCGTCATCAGGCAACATAGCAAACTATTCTACTTTTGAAGTTCTCAATTGAACCAATTCGGAATAATTTGTTTTTTTCTTCATTCAAGAAACTTATAATAATAATTGTACAACTTAGGTTTTAAAAAAATATGTGAAAAAAGTAATCTTTTTGCGAATTTTCTGGAATATTTTTCTCCATTCCCTTGCGAGAGTCGTTACAAGGGTATTACGGAGATCACATCCCTTGGAGAAACCATAGTGCATGCATAATTTTTTTCTTCGTCCAATGACGCGCAGAAGGAAGGCTTTTGGAGAATATAAATGAGACGAAAGCGTTAGCGCAAAATGCGGAGAACAATTTGATGAAGAGGATCACCTCAGTGATGAATGCATAATAACGAAAACGTGAGTTGTTACAGAGGGTGGGAGAGGAGGGAGCGGAGGGAGGGTGTGCGTGGAGAAAAGGGGGCTCGGTCGGTCGTTGGGAGGAAAAAGTTATGGGAGAGGCGATGGATCACGCAGCTTCTTCTGCCTGCCACCCGCGGCGCTGAGGGAGATAAATCACGGGTGCTGTGAGCATGACACGGCTCGCCTCCCTTACACGTCAGTCGAGCACTCGACCCACTAGAGCTGCCCGCTCCTCCCCGCGACCCCTCCTTCAACTCCCGCCCTACCACCAGTCCTCCCACCGCCAACCATCACCGCAATCCCTCCTTCCTCGCCCAAATACCGTTCTTCATGCACTTCAGACCTCCCAACATTCGCCACATCTGTCATCGGAAGTGGAAATCACCGTCTCCGGACGCAGCCGGGGCCTCGCCGGACTGTGGGGATGTGTTTGTTTTGTGGAATCAGTCCAATCCATCAAATACCATTTTACCGTCCACTCTCGGAGCAATGTGGGAATTCTTGAATTATTCGCATTGCTCTATCGTCGGGCGTGGACACGCCTTTATTTTGTACTTTGTCGAAAGAAAGAGGTCTCTCGGACCAGTCAGTTTCTGAGACGAACCCTTCGAAAACCTGGCGTTCAACGATCCAGTTTGATTATTTAATCGAACCCAGGACGATCCATCTTTATTTTTTGCTCAGAAAGTCACGGGATTATAATAATTATAGTCTTTTGATTGCAGTTTCATCGAATGATGAAGTGCCACCACTACTAATTCTGCTCCAGTCCGTAATGTTTTACTAAATGTTTTACTGTATGTTTAGGCCGGAAGATACATGTCTGAGATCTTAGTATTTTTCTTACTTCTTCGTATTAACTTGGGGTATAATTGGATTTGAAAATATATCATATGTGGGCACGTGATCCAAACAAAGTGTGAAAGAGCATTTCTAGGAGGCCATACTTGTATCGCACAGAATTGAGTGGGAAGTTGACGTTAAAATGCAGAAATTAATGTTGGATATTATATATTTTTAGTAAGTTCCTGAATAATTTATTTTAACTTAATCTTAATTAAATGCCGTGTATAACATCCTGAGTACCTTAGGAAAAATATGTGCAGTATTATCAATATTTCTGTAAAATTAAAAAATTATAAGCAAATCAGATTAGTTTGGTAGTTATATTAGCCAGATTTGCCACACGCACTCTGAACCACTTTTGGTATTTGAGTGGAATGAAAACGGTAAGTGGTAATGATTCTACCACACAAGGTACTATCTGACTGCAGTTGTGTATCTGGTCACCACCAAGATAATTCTCGTAAAGTATCTTTTCAAACCATCATAATAAAGGGATTCAGCGAAAAATCAAGTTCATGACCGATAATACGATGAATAGAGGAATTGATTATTTAAGTGATGAAACACAACAGAACTTATATTAAGAAATGGTTCATGGAAGTAATGTACAGCAGGTAAATTAAGTCATGGGAAACCTTGATTGTATGGAAAAGGAGTGTATATTTCATATTCCCTGAATGTAAATGTGTCACTAATGTATGTTTGGCAACAGTAGTTCATACGGCTGACTGAGAGGTAAAGGCATTTCGAATGCGTGCCCATAGATGGAAATTTTGCATGCATCATCCGCTGACAAGCGTCATCTGCCCGGGAGTTGTTTCACGTTGCAGTTTCCCATCGAGGGCCAGATCGAACTGGCATCCGTCACCGTAATGGGCTAAATGTTAGCGGCTGAAAATGAACGCGGATCGTCCGACACGATCGAAGTTTACATTGGCAATTGAATGAAAAACATCCTTTTTTTTTCATCACTTTCACTCGCAAGTAGGCACGCTCAAACCTAAAGATAAATTTTCATTAGCGATTAAAGGGTTGCATATCATGTAACAGAGTGCGGATTCACAAAATTAACCAGAAAAAAGTGGATGAATGCTTTAGTTTTTTAAAAATTCATCTGAGCTGGATGTGAATCTCAAAAAACAAAAAGGGAACTCTCATTCATTGTTCAACTCAAACCTAAAAATTTCTGATTTCGTTTCTAGTTCCCCATTCCAAAACTATTTAAATCCTTGTTAGTTGCGTAAAGCATAATTTACGTTTTAATCTTCATTCAGAAATTCTGGAGACAAGAGTAATTATTTTTACCAAACGTATATTCCTAAAATTTCACATTAATGTAGCTGAATGAAATTTTTTTCAAATTTTTGTTCATTGTTCAAGTAAATTCAATATTTTAAAGTTTGCATGACTAATTGAATTATTAATATTGAAGATAATATGCGGCAGTGAACTAGTTATTTTGACGAGGTTCCAAAATTAACACTAACATGGAATGCTTGCAGTAATAAGATTCTCTGATAATAAAATATAAATAAACCTACATCCGCATAAAGTCGTACATTTTCGTTTATTCATGGAAAGTATGACCTTTGGGGCTTATTTTATGACCCGATGAGATAACACTTTATAGCTGGCTTATTTATACTCGTATAATATCTTATAAATGGAGTTTTGATAATCAATTTTGAAAAAAATACAAAGATCATTAAGTCCGCATTGGACACCTTTTCATGACGATGGAAAATTGTTTCCGAACGCTCCACACATACTCTTTCGTTCCCCACACATTCTCGACTCACTATACATGCGATCAATCTGATTGATATTTGTTGAGATTATTAGGACCATAATTTAATCGCTAGAAAAATGCGTTTTGATCAATAATTTCAATTTTTCACCGACTTAAAATTGTCCAAAAAACGCGGAAATATATTTTTTTAACAAATTTTTAAGGAACACTCAACCTTCTTCCTATAGATCCCGTTATTGTTTGCGAATACGTGGGTATGTTCTAACACTAAAAAATCTCGCTATTGTTCTTTTAAAGTACTCTGAACTCGTGTAAGATTACCCTAACAACTTTATTTCTTCTTCTCTACGGGAAAGGACCCGCTGGAATGTTTAAAAAAGGAATGTTAAAGCAAGTAAATGTACTGAAAGCTACCGGCTATTTTTTTCTGGATATTCTGAAGAATACGAGCGGGTTGAAGAGGAAGTGTGAATAGGGAATTTTTATGACTAGTGTAGGATCTTCTACTCTAGACACACTCTATGATTCTTGGCATGATATATGTGTCCATGAAATCGTAGATGGGGCAAGTATTGCTCCCAAATTTCCCACCCATCTCCCCACGACGAATCTCTTCACGCGATAGCTTGACAATTAGTACGAGATGCGGCTACCAACAATTCGGATTAATGCATGACCGTCGTAGTATGTCTTAAACGACATTGCTTTGAATAATTAGATGTTACGCATCAGCGAGATGATATATCAGTTTCTCTAACTATTAATCACAAAGGAGTAAAATTTTGAATATATTTATGCAATGCGAGTCGTCTGTTTCGTCGAGTAGTGAGTGGGCAGGCGTTTTGTCTTTCGAGTTGCGATCCTTTTCAGCCACTCGAACGTTTGCTGCCAAGGCCGAGGTCTGTCCACGTATGCGTAATCCAAGCGAGGCCCGAGGAAGCACTCAACCAGCAGCCGTAAAAAGCACTGTTAACGAAGGCCATTAAGGTAGTCATTACAGGGAAATGCCGTAGGCTGCAGAATAATGAAAACCCGTCCCACCAACGGGATCCAGCGTGAAAAGATAGTATGACGGAGCCTCAACTGGAGCTCCGTGTTACCATTTGATAGTGATCCCTACCCGCTTTTTCTTATGGGCTCGGGGAAAAGTATTCGCGAAATTACCGTTTTTGTACTGTTAGAAATTAGCTAAGATATTTGACTATGCTTGAATTAAACTCGGGAGCAAACTATTCAAGAAGCATGAGTCTTGATTGTTTCTTCTTATTCTTTGAATATTGATGATATATCGTTACATAAATTGAAGACAAGTACAGATGGTTTTTTAATCGGATTAAAAAAATGGATTAAAAACTGATGACTGTGTTCTAGTAGATAATAACAACAAAATAGGAAAATAAGAGTAAATGAGAATATTGAGTTATCGGACGGCACTTGACGGAGTTTTATAAGGAAGATCTGAATAAATAAACACAGGATTACTCTTTTTTTCCAATAGCATATCGCATAAGGCTAATGTTCGACTTGGCAAGCTGATTTTAAATCATTTTATTAATCAAATGGTGGACACTAACGATGCATACTCATCTCGTAAAACCTGACTTAATTGAGTGATTATCTATGATTAATGATTGGGAACGGTGTGATTCCCTCAGTCGGTCTTTCTTTATTAGAAATGATATTAGATTGAGCCATATCGGGATACTGGGGTCCACCGAGTCGAACGTTTCATATTCATCCATTTATTCATTTGGGGAAATAAGATCCTTTGAATGGCATTACCATCAATGTAATTTTCAGGTCTGTGAAAACTGGTTTAAATTCACGCGAAGGACTCATTTCAAGTTTTTATTTAATATTACATTTTATTAGTCATCTGTAATGAAATATTATTGATTTTAATTAATCTTATTGATTCATTCAATATACTTTCTCGACGTTCACTAATGGTCTTTTTCGTTATCATGAACTCAATGTATGCTTAATAGTCGCTTTGTAAATATTATGTTATGCAGTGCGCATTCTTAATTTTGAGGGAATGTGGTTCTGAGAATCTGCATTCTATGGAAGGGAACTGATACCCAGCACTTAAGATCTACGTTTAGTGGACAATTAAGAGCTTGTCTCAGTTGTTGGTAAGGCCTTGGATAGCTATATTATCAACTAATTATACGATACCATTAAATGTTAATTCTAGGATAAATATTACTGAATTCACTCTGTAGCTGTCCCGCACAGTACAAGGGAAGATTTACTACCCCCTTTTTTTAATGGTGTGATTGTGCATCATCAGAAGACGTTCGGGGACTCTTGAGAAATAAATGGCAGGAAAAGAAAATGCGATAAATATTCCTTCCGCGCCTGGTATAAACTTCTTAACCCTCCCTTTCCTCGTAGCACCCCTTCCTCACCTCCATACCTCCGGTGTAAAGTTCTTAAGACGTCGTGAAGTCAGCTGCCGCCGCGATTGCGCCAGGAGAAAAAAAAATGTAGGTTACCTCAAGAGGGACGCTATGAAAGTGGGATAACGGGAGGGATATGACAAAGAAAACTTAATAGGACGCCCCCACGAGAGAGAATTCGCTGCGTCGCATATAAAAGACGTCGCGAGCGAAATGAATAGAAAGCATGAAGTGAAAGGAATATTTCACTATAGGAATCAACTGGGAACGCGTTTGACACTTGAGAATTATATTATGTGGGTATGGCGGTGGTGAATGGTGAGAATCGAAGGAAAATACTGTCCTTTATGTTTGATTAGAATTTATGAGGTATTTCAGAAGCAGAGAAGGAAAAACAATGATGTCCAATTCCTTTTGAATAAATAACATATAATTTGCACCCAAAATTGGCGTTGGTTTGGCAGTATTTCGAGATAATTCAGGGTTAATTATTTCCTATCCCTTACCGGAATTTCACCAAAGAGCACCAAATTATGACAGTGTTATAGACGTCACTTGGTGGAATTGTGCTATTGTAAATATAACAGAAACACATTAATTCCACAAAAAAAAACGAATTAGTGATCATATGGCAGAAGCAAAGCAGCTTTACGATTAATATTTACTGATGAACATGGTTACACCGTGTGGTATTATCAGGTGCCACACAGTGGTACAACAATGATCGTCAATAAATATTAATCGTGGAGCTGCTGTGTTCCTCTAATGTGGACACTAATTTGTTTATATGCGTATAACTTTCGTGGGTTTGAAGGCACTTCGCTAATCGTTTAACTACTGAGGATCCCTAGTGTGATTGATGCTTATGTTTGTGTATGCGAAAATGTACGATGTTTGAATGATATCACTTTAAAATCTATTTTTGTCCCACGGAAATCGTAAAATAAAAACACTCGACGGGGTTTGCTGTTCAGATCACGAAGGCCACGGGTAAAAATACACACGATTCGACGGAATATGCGACACCCACTCACTAAACGACGTGCAGGAATTCCTAGGTGTTTCGCGTAGCGCCAAAGAATGTCTCCAGAGAGAGAGGGATGTGGCGAGGAGGGTAAATTCATGTGACGAGAGGTTTTCGAGTGCGTGCACCGGTTTCGATCCGCCGTCTGGTGTTGGCGGGATTATCGCCGTCCTCGGCCGGGAGCGAGATGTGGGAGTGATGGTCGCGTCGGTGCCATTGGAAGGGATTGGAATAAAAGAGAGGGAAGAGAATGGATGGGGAATGGGGAGGAAGATGGGATGAGGAAATGAACGTCTAGCGGTGGCCATCGGCCAGCGAGGGCGCCGGGCACTGCATGAGTCAACGAGGGGGCGGATCACTTAACGCCGTTGGGACTGACGGGAGGGGGGGTGGTAGGGCGAGGAGATCTATCATCTCGCGTCTCCGTGGTCAACCTGCCAGCTCACTCAATAGCGCGCGTCACGGGTTGTTTCACCGCCTCAGAGAGAATATAATCATCTCCGAAGAACGTTGTACCTATCAGATGCACCACTAGAGATGGCTGGAAACCCTAAAATCGTTTTTTTTTCTGGCCTGATCATAATTCATTCGCTGTCCAATATCTTGAAACGCGTAGCCATAATTCTTCAATTATAATTCTCGACTGGGTTGGAGAGTAAACTTTAATGACTTTTAGTTGCCAATGGAAATGTGTTGGGGGTAAGTTAAAGGTTAAAACTCCATATGAAGTGTCGGTAGTGAAAGCATTTTCTTCATTAATAGGATCTGAGCGTGCAATATCCTAATAATTAGCGGGAACAAATATAAACTACACTTTTTAACCTGGATAGGATACACTCAGGTATTTTGTATACAGATCTGGTGAAGGGTTCGTGGCAGTTAGTTGTAGTTTTTCATGGGAGGCGACCGACAGTTAAGGCCATTTGCGCCATTAGGGATTGTTGGAAAAGAAAGGGTGGAGAGAAACCCTGTGTCGGCATTAGCTTACTCTTGTCGAAAGGTTCCAAGGGGTCCGCAGTTTAGCGTACCATCCGACGGACGTCGTACTCACTCAAAGTGTTCTCCACAAAGTACCTCAAGTAGGGATCGGGATACCTCTGAAAAAATATATGTTGTCTCCAGGATTTGAACACTGGCTCTCTCTGTGAGAAGCCTATAGGGTGCGTGGTTTTGGAGGAGATACACAATGAGAACTCATTTAACTGGGGATTCAATTTGGATCTATCATTATTTTATGCTTATTTGAGGCACTTTTTCATTGTGATTTTACGCCTTGATAATTTGAAAATAATGGTGCAGCATATTTCGGCTATTTCTTGAATTCGCTACCTATCACTTCTAGGGTGCGTGACTTCCGAAGTAAACGCGTCTAATCTCCAAGGGTGTGTAGATTCGGAATCTGAGCGACGGTTCGATCTCTCTCCGGGGATTAACCCAAATCACACAACGAAAAGGAAAATATACGCTCCGAGCAATTTTTACGAGTCAGCCTTGGTCTTAAAAAGTGGATGGCTTTAAGGTGGCGAATCTCCCGGGACGGTGTGGCGATGGTGGAGTGAGCTACTTGTACTTGCCTTCCGCGGGAGCCTCAGCCGGAGGTGACAGGGAGAGAGGGGGGGCGTTGCGAAACTGACGTCTCCCTTGACGGAGGACGCCGGAGGGGCGGGGGTGGGGTGTGGCGGAGATGGTTGTTGATGGCCGGCGGAGGTGACGGCCTGCATCTCTCCCTTGCTCCAGATTACGACATGGTGTGCGACCCTCAACAAGACGCACAAACGACTCACCTCGATATAATGCAACCCATGATAATTTGCTATCTGTCAGCACCCCACGATGCGGACGCATTTTTTACGGATCCCCGTACTCGGGAGAGGCGGTCTCAACTCCGAAGGGGAGGTCTCGGAATTTCAAAGCCGTCGAGGATTTCCTTCATCCTTCCTCGTTTTGTCAGGACGGGAACTATTGCCCTCACATTACCTCCATGATAAGAGT
Source organism: Hetaerina titia (assembly GCA_037158775.1). Taxonomy (NCBI): domain Eukaryota; kingdom Metazoa; phylum Arthropoda; class Insecta; order Odonata; family Calopterygidae; genus Hetaerina; species Hetaerina titia. The sequence goes on along the minus strand of CM073774.1, from coordinate 90,694,537 downwards.
TCCAACGGCTGAATTGTCCTATGAATCTATGCTAGGAAATACAATTTAACTCCCCAGCCCCATTATCGTCTTTTACACGGACGTTGGCTGCCACTATTCTACATTCGCAGTGAGAGCAGGCAGAGTATAGTGAAAGGCAGTGAAAAATTGTGCGACAGCTGACGTCAAATTTTATGCATCTTCGAAGTATCTTATTTGAGAAAGAGATTAAAAGGAGAGATGCTGCTCTGGCACAAGTGGTGGGGAAATATTTTCGTTTGCAAGATTAAAAAAAGCGAGCCCTTTGAGGTGTGGAGAAAAAATCGCTTTACGTAAGGCGTAGGAGTAAACGAGTCCAGGAAGAGCATGCGGCGTGAGTGTAGAGAAACACGCTGTTGTTACTTGTTGCCATGACAAAATGGAAAACGACCCATGATTACGGAAAACGTAATTGAGGGAAACCAAGATTTGGGATAAATATGCACTCCAATAAAGTTTACTTACTCAACGTCATAACTTATCACTCACAATTCAATTTTGTCACTGAGAAATAATTAAAACACCATGTTACACTGTTGAGTTCGTTCAATGTGGAAAATGGGTGGGCATAGTCGGTTAACGGATATTATAACCAGGGGTTTATTTTAGCTAGTTCGATTTTCGATGGTCAAAACACATGATCTTGAAGTGTTACTGAGTGTAACCTATTTATTACATTTCCTTCATATCTCCTGTGCCTAATTTCGGTAGATTAATTTATATAATCCTTTTTGTCTGCGATTGGTATTAGGTTTTGTTGAAAACATTTTTCCAGAAGATATTTAGGAGTCAACCTTGCATTTACCAGTAACATAATAGATTTCAAGAGAATGCTTTATCGAGCAATTCGTTCTTTATCTCACCCTTTGGCTAATGATTCCTAATTCATTTCTGTCTCTTGTGAGGTGAATAGTATTATTATGAGGTTCAATCCTGGTCTATATTTAACGCTCATATTATCTATTTGCTAAGGACCGTGCCCTATAGTTCTTCGCATAACCTCGTGATTAGGGCGATTTGTGTACGTGGGCTACCTGTCTCTACGGGCGAATGAATTCCTGAACGTTCATTCGGTCGGATCTTCCGAGACAATCTCGTTGGGCTGCCAACAACGCGTGTTCAAACCATTGTGTTTTGGTGCCCAATAGGACGCGGCCGCGGCTAAAATGTAGGAGGTCCATACGGCATGAGCGAAACGTTTGTTGTTTGGAAGCGTTTTCTTTGAACCAAGCCCAACAGAGACTCGGTTGAATGTGCTATACATGAGCTGAGAGCTAAGAGATCCGAGACACCCGCCCCAAATCCAAGAACGCAAGACAGGTTAAAATGACTGCAGCACGCGCCGGTTCCCAGTGGTCGTCGTCATCATCCCTTCCACTCGCTTACCAAGCTCTCCTCCTCCACTCTCTCCCTCCGTCCAACTTCTCTCTTGCAGGAAATCTACAGTTTCCTTTCTGAGAAAAAAACAAGGAATACCTCCGGCTTCTGGGAAAGATTTCACGGTGCAATCGTATAGCCGTCAAATGTTTTTCCCGCAAAAGGTTTTAGGGCCTGGATGTCGTTATTGAATTGCGTCAGCAACCTCAAGGTCTCCCTCAAAAATGAGGCGTCTCGTGATCTGCCATTAAAAGGCCGACGTTGAATTGGGTTTAAAAACACCTACGATGAAAAATTTATTGCTGCGATGAGGTGTAGTGTTAGGATTAGGGAGGCCGGCGACCCAATAAATATTCTGAATATCGTGCCATTTCAATACAAGGTTCACGCTTCCACTTGGCAGCGCTAGAGTTCTTATCGTCAAGGGTATCAAGTAACTGGGAAAAGCAATGCATACATATATTTATATTAACGAGTTGGTGCCGGATATCTCCATTTCAGCTGTTTGTGTCGATTGAATTAATTCACGTATTATTATTAGCTGGAAGTGAAGCTATATTATATGTATATATAAAAATATACACAAGCATATATATATATATATATATATATATATATATATATATATATATATATATATATATATATACATATTCATATATATATATATATATATATGGGACGCATTCATATATATGTATAGGTATAAATGTTGGACGGGATGAAGGGAGGAAAGAAGTACACTGAGATGAAGAGGGACCTGATGTAGATTAGGTTGCTGGATTGGGTTTTGTTTGGAGTTACAAAATGTTTATATGAGAGTTGTGTCCATCCAAAAACCTACCTTAACCGGTAGATTACCTAAAAATATATAAATTTTTTCATATATATATATATTCAAACTCGAAAATCCTGCCATACGACGAACAAATATTATTTTACACACATAGAAATAGGCATTTAAGGAAAGGGGATAGGAAAACACATAAAAGACCAACACAGGGAAGGTGGGGAAGGCGGTTTTGAGCAGATCACAAATGTAAAAAATATTTCCTTATCGTGTTGGTCTTTTATGTGTTTTCCTATCCCCTTTCCTTAAGTGTCTATTTCTATGTGTGTAAAATAATATTTTCATATATATATATATATATATATATACACACACACACGAAATATGGCAAACAAATAATCATTCACAAGGAAATGGATATAAGGGAAAGGGATAGGATTAGGAACATATGTAAAGGACGAACACAGGAGAGGTGGGGAAGGCGGAATCGTGTAAATCACAAGCGCAAAAACATTTCCTTGACCGGGACTTAATAACCAAATCTAACCACTTGCCGGGCGGATGCTCTAACCACTTGAGCAATCGAGGAAACTTAATTTTACACTGAGATTTGCTAGTCTTATATGCAACCAAGTTCCCCGGTTAGAGCATCCACTCGGCAAGGGGAAAGATCCGCTGTTCTAGTTCCGGTCAAGGAAATATTTTTGCGCTTGTGATCTGCTCGATTCCGCCTTCCCCACCATTCCTGCGTTCGTCTTTATGTGTTTCTATCCCTTTTCCTTATGTCTATTTCCTTGTAAATGAATGAATATTTCTATGTATTCCGAATATTCCTCTTGAAGTGATAAGTAAAATACATATCTCCCAAGGATTCCTAGACTAAGCATTTGCCCGCGTAGGTAACGAAGGGTATGGGTGTACTCTCTGGGTGGAGAGTACGGAGGCACGCGTAAAAGACATCAATACTATATTTGTACACGAGGGATATTGAATGAAGAAAGCGGAATACAGAATTGTTCAAAATAAAAATCGTAAAATTTCACTATACACAAATAAGAATTTACGTCCACCATTCCAAGGCTTTCCTTATTAGTAGGGAGATAAAAATGTTCCACTTACTCAGAAGAAATGTCATCGGAAAATAATTAATCGTTGATTCATCGATACTTTCTTGAAATCAATCGCCCCTGAGAATATTCACGAATTTATTCGAAACTACCTCTTTCTCTCTCTGCAAACCAATGGCGATGACAAATTATTTTTATAGTTTAAGTTATATCATTCTCTGAATTAAATTATAATACAAGTCTTGCGTAGCTACTGTCTCCTCAAGGCGGAGAGAGCCTTGGGTTTTTTACCATCACTTCAGATCAGGATTTAAAAACTACGTCAATCACTTGAAAAGGCCATTTCGTGACTCTGAAACAACTTCATTATGTGTTGTAAAACTTGAAGAAAGCACCCGAGAAAAACTCTCGCATTTAAAAAATTGATGTGGAAAAAAATTTTGAGATATATGTGCCGGTGAGAGACTCGGCGCGCATGCGTGACGTTAGTCGTGATATTAAAAACCTGGTGACATTTTCATTTTTGACACTGTTGTGAATTCGGTGGAAGACCTTTTGATCTTCAAAAACGCATTCAGCCCTCATTTGTTTTTTTTCACTCTCATTTAGCATCTTTCCACGCGCACACCCTCCTCTCCCTCCCCTCCTCTCTCTTTTCGTGATACTTTTACGACTTGTCGGCGTGAGTGAAGTGAAACATGATCCGAATGCATGACCTGTGAGGGTAGGATGTATATATGTACTTTGTATCTTGCGAAATTGCTTAGAGGGGTTTCCCATGCGTAGCGAGTTTGCACGGAGAGAAAAAAAATGTATTTATTTTTGGAAATTTTCGCCGTGAAGTCTCGTGCTCGCACAGTAATGGTTCTTGTCACTTCTCTGCAGGAAGTCACCCGTCGCTTCGGGGAATCAAACTCGGCCCTTTCCGTTTAGAAAGGATCGTGAAAGCACTCTTCTGAGCCTTCCTCTGCCTTTCGTTTGTCGAGAGAAACGAGTTATGAGAAAAGGCGTTTATAGGAACTCCGTATTTTTCCGCCGATGGTGAAAGCGGTCGGTCTCTCCTGCACGATGCGTGCGTATTGTATCGGAACAAAAGATTTTCTGAATCCGATTTTTTTCGTATCCCCGAGGTGAACGTTAACAGTTGCGGGTCATCGTGGTTCTAACAACATCCAGCTTCGAGTTCGTGAGGATTGCCAAGACACGATTTCAACCCACCCGTCTTCGATAATTTTTAATCAAGGTATAATATCCACAATCATTCTCAGGTGACCTCTTCAAGCATTCATTTATCATTAACTGACCGTCTGGTAATTATTCATCTGATGATACGAGTTGTGAGCACACAAGTACCCTCTCTCTCTTCTTTTGCAAAATGTATGCTAGTTCCTTCTACATATTACTCCGCAAGTCATCACAAAGGCCTGTGGTGCGGGGTGTTTGTGCACCGATCAGTAATATACAAATAAGAATTAATATATGCATATTAATATCAATTTGCTCATACACACAAACACACGCACATTCATGCCCATATATGTCATGAAGAATGGGTGTGCTTAATAAATTTTTGGAAAGTTAGTTGCTTAATTTTGTTTTCCTGAATACAAATATTCGGCCTCTTGGGTACGATTTTGTTATGGATATTAATCGTACGAAGGAAGAGTGGGTACTGAATCTATCCGCGATGGTACCCTTCTCTCCTATTCAATCACGGTGGTTGAGTGTACTAATATAATATGTAGCCATGATGAGTCCTGGGATGTCGCAAGCAAATTTGCGTGCTCTGTACTTTTCTAAGTTTTAATCTTATTGATATAGTCGACTGCTGTACTTATTCTTCTCTTAGCCCTCTCACGATACGCAATCAAAACAAAATCTAACCAAGCGTCCGAATATATTGATGTGAAGACCAAAATCAAATGATTTAGTCGAACAAAACAATTGTTTAATATTGTACTTACATGGGCATATATGTGCACGAGTGCTGTTGTATATTAGTTGATATATATTAAAATTATTGCAAGGAGAAATATTTCTGCATTAGGTGCAGCAGTTCCCTGACACCCCCCGCCACACGCACTTGAGGCTGTAATCAGGGCGTTGTGTACATGTAAATGTGGAATATTTCCTGCTCGCTTTGTGAATTAATTGGATTCCAATCTCTTTTCAAATTTTGAAGACATTTCCTGCTGTTGATGAATTCCATTTCAATTTTATTAACCATATCTAAGCAACAATGGTTTTTTTCGGCAAGAAGTCCTCGCTCCATACAAAATTTGCTCCGTAAAGGACGATATCGATTCATTCTCTATCACCCCGGACAGCCCGGCTATTCTTCCATACAGCTCTTTGGCGTTCACTTATCTAATTTCTATTTAGACTTAGATGACGTTAAAACTAGTGCGACGAGAGGCTTCTGTGCTGCGTTTTGCAATATTTTCCAACAGCCCCCTACCCCGCAAAAAGTTCCCTTTTTCCAATTGAAATCAACAATTCAAAGTCAGAGAAGTCCGTCCGACATCTCAAGCCAAACGCATTTCGTTGCTCACTCAGTTGTCTGTCTCCCAACTCGGATCGTAAATCATAAATGATCTCCCTTCCATTCGCGTTTGATTGGCAATCTAATGATTCACATAGGAACTCCATTAGCACGTTGAATTAATCTCTAATGCAGCATTTTTGGATTAATCGACTCGAACTTTAATGATTGATCAATCTCCCCGTATCCTCATTTTTCTGGAACTAAAGTGCGTAAGAAAATTGATTTGTCCCTGAAATGGTTACCTTATATGTTATTCCTTATACTGTTTAGTGTTTTTGATAGGAAGAAATAACAGTAATTTTATAAGGATCAGAGCGGGTACGCGAAGGATTTTCTTAATCGACTAATTTGTGCGTCGTTAATTTAACGCACGATAAGTTCAATTAGTTGAGTCGATGCTAATGCAGGCTATTGTGACAGCAACTATATATGATTTCCTATGTCGGTCATGTACACTGACTGCATTTCCGCAGTGAACGTGTTGGTTAACTTTCAGGTGAATACGTTCGTGAAATTCGAAGTCAAATAATTCATTTACCGAGACTAAGCAGCTTAATTCATGAATCTGTTGGATCTAGACTTTTCAGTGCTCCGGATGGTAGAGATTTTTCAGCCCCCTGCTCATAGCTGCTCCACCTTCTCCGCTTGAATCAGTCTGTTGATCATTTGATATAGTTAAAAATCAGCATTGAATCGCCTCTACAGTTTGGAGCTCTAGGAAGTCACCTTTTCATGGAACCGACCACGCCCGTCGTAATATGACGCCCTGGGCGTCCTCCGAGTTCGGACTCAATGTTAGAACCAAACTGACGCGTCTCTTTTATGATAGGCATATTTCTTCATTTCCATGTAGAAATAATTGCTCTTCAAGGTTTTAGAATCCCGTTTTAAACGTGGCGATCGACTGATGTGTCAGTCACGTTTTTGGGTATCGGATCGATTTATCAGTCGCTTAAGAGGTATTAGCCCATTCCAGAGTAAAAGGCCACATTTAATATGGAAAGCATAAACGTGGAGGAGAGAATCGTAGCGTATTCCAGAAGATATTATGTATTTGTAAGAAATGGTTGGTGATGAAACGAGGGGAGAGAAAAAGGGGTGGGAAAGTTATTTCGGATTGAAATTATATGCACCCTGCTACTACTTGCATCCCTGTGATCTTCCTAAAGGCCTGAGGCGGGAGATTCTAAAAGTAATGGAAAGTCACGGGTAATGTGAATGGGGTTTTAGGAACTGGATCCCGAGCTGTAACCTTTGGATTGCCGCTACCACTTATTGGTAACGAGATTATGTTGTGGCAAACTATTAACATAGTATTGTAATTAACTTCTCTGGATAGATTTCGAAATGTAATAACAAAATCAAATTTGACATTCCATGTCCAGATAGAAAATATACCGCAGACTACCAACTTCGTGTTTCAAGCTATCCGCTTTATATTATATGTATATATATAAAAATAAAGCTTGAACAGCAACAAACAATTTAAGAACACGCAAAAAGAATACTCGCAGGTTATTTCTTAATAATTCCTTCGGAATTATTAAGAAATAACGTGTGACTGTCCTTATATTGTTTGTTACTGTCCAAGTTTTTGATTCAACACTTCCGTGTTACTCCAACGAAATCATCTATATATATATATATATATATATATATATATATATATATATATATATATATATATATATATATATATATATATATATATATATATAATATAAATAAAAACATACAATAATTTATTTGGTAATTGTGTCCATCCAAAAACCTTCCTTAACCGGTAGATTACCCAAAAAAATATAATGTATATTTTAAGTGACTTCAATTTACGCCCGCCTTAGGACTTCGTCTTTGAGAACATTATGCCATGGCAATTTGAAAGCAGCTCATATTAAATTCTAGATCTTTGAAGATGATAATAAGATGAAGATGAGCAGCACAACTTTGACATCTTGTCAAAGTTTGCTCACTTGATCCATGTTTAATTTTCACAGTGTCGCAGAGGTGACACTATTAATTTAAATTTGTCTAAAATTCAATGAAGATGAAAATTTTGAGTTCGATCGTTGAATTAGGATGTCTCGTGTCAAACAACTACCATGCCAATTTTTATTTAGGCGGGGTAGATATTTGGAGTTCTCTGCGTTTTCTGATCTTTCCTCTGGGCATGTGACTTTATTGATTTTTAAGTTTTCGTTCCTTGGCATTTCATCTTATCGCTGCGGCAACCACTCTCCCAAACTGTGGAGACTTGCGTCCGCTTTCTACTCTTCCATCAATAAAGATAAAAAACAAATGAAAAAGGACGTAGTGTAGGAGTGGTGACAGATTTTTTTGCGTGCGTTGACCACCAAGACCATTTAGCATCTCTCACTACCCGATGCGTCCACAAGAAAGATATGCACCTGTAACCACATCGACATTAAAATTACACTAAAGGAAGAGGAGATTCGTGCCTTGTATCACATGGCATGTTACAAAAGCGGAAGGACTTATCAAAAGTAGGAATATCGAGGAAGGAAAAGCACTTAGGTAGTAAAAAGCGTTCGCTTCGATTTGTTTAGCCACGCAATGGAAGTATTTTGTTTTATTTGCCTTATGCCCTTGTGCGGATGCATTTGAGGATGGAACGTGGATTTATCGATGGGGGTGGAAATGTTGGTGATTTTGAATTCCCGGAACGAATGGAGGAAGAGAGCCATCGATTGTATAGAATTCGCCGGAAAAATAAATTTCATCAAAGTTTTTCGTGTTCTCTTTTAAATCCTCTTCCTTATTTATTTTTATTTCCCTCCGAGAAAGTTTTCGCTCGGGCCAGGATTTCCAGGAATTCCCTCCCCCAGAAGAAGAAGCGTGCCTGCTACAAGTGGCTAATGTATTCATCCCATTTCCACGAACTCTTTGAAGTCGTTTGTTGCCGTGCATAATTCACAAGTGGCGAGGTCGAACCTTTAAAACATTTTCCTCGCAGAAATTTATTTGGGAAAACTTGCCGCCTCGATGATTCCGGCGAAGAATATTCTCGCTGTGTTCACCCATCAAGAGTTACTTGTATATTACACAGGGTAAAAAGCCTGGATTCTTTCCTTTTCCTGTGAGCGAAAACCCCTTTTGACAAAGATAACTTACAGGTAGATATGATCTGCGTTCTAATATTTTACCATGCATGGTGAAGTACTCATGTTGGAGTGAGAGTCCCTCCTCCCGATCAATAGGGACATACTTGGGCAAAAAAGCTTAAAATTTTGTTGTCGACAATAATCAAAGCTAGTAATAAGACTTAAGAAATTAATATTATCTTTGCTTTCTACAGAAAGTTCTGATAATATTAATTTCTTTAGTTAAACATGGATTTCTACAAAGTTAAGCCCTCAACCATTCAGTGCATCTAGTAATAAGATATAAGTTTCAGGATAGGTTCACTACTTGACATTTACATTGGCCATAAAAAAACAAATGCCAACTCAAAAACCACAATAGAGGTGTTGAAACGGCGATGTTTTGGCAAAGAATGCACTACTAGCATCGACCTGCCTGGCTGTAATACAGTCGGTTATGTCTGGAAATTTGTGAAATATTTTTCGCAAAAAATTTTAAAAGTAAAATTGAACATTTAAGTCATTGAAAACATGAGAAAAAACAAAGTGGAACTTTTCCACAGGTTTTTTTGGTTACGTAGAGTTTGGCGCATTTCGGTTCACGGTAAAATTTTCAGGTACAAGACGGTTCTGTTTTTCTCTTGAGAAAATGGTTCTGTGAACCGAAACGCGTTTTACGTTACCAATAAACCTGTGTAAAAGTGCAAATTTGTTTTTCTCATAATGACCGACTTCCACTAAATCTCGCCTGAATCTATTGAATTCATTGATATCGTCTACATCGACATCGATTCAGAGAGTAGGAACCTGTTAATTTCATCCTGAAGCTGCAATTAAGGATCCAATTGAGTACTTATTTAGTAAATGTACATTCGTAAACAAGCATATCGCCAACTTAAATGACAAGAACTCGGAAAGTAAATAAAACAGTTTCTGGCGTAACTTGGTGGAAAATCTTCACATTGACGTTTTTCAAAAAATAAAACCACTTTGCTTTTCCACATAAACTTTAAGTATATGTGGAAAAGCAAAGTGGTTTTTTTTTTTTAAAAACGTCAACTCGGAAAGTAATAAGGAGATCAATTTCTTTTAAATTGAATCAATTAATAGTAAAGTATGTTTAAAGCTCTAAAGTGAGGGACACTTAGGAAATATTTCATCGCCTAAAATCAACGAAACATACGCTATATAGCTAGAATAAGGGGAGTGGTAACCTGGTAGGTAGGACACTCGGCTATTAACCAGAGGGTACAGGGTACAAATCCCTGGAAAGGGCTTGGTTAACCTCAGCTTACTTAATATTGAAGGGGCGATTTTCATGTGACTAAGACTTGAGAAATGGAGGGTTGGGTGAAAGAAAGGAACTCGTCTTCTTATTTTGAATATTCACTTTAAGACTCTTTAAGGGCTAAGTGTGGGGTAAGTTACTTCTATATTTAATACGAAATCACTACCATCGCCAATCATAATTGCTTGTGATTACTGTGGGTGGATGGTTGAATAAGTCTCTTTTGTTTAAGAAATGCATGATTATGTCGTTAAACCTTTCTTATTGAGAGTAGTCTTCCGTAGAGATTTAGGTTTGGGGCAGTCCTTGCATTATTGCACATACTAATGCTAATTATTGTAAATGCTATTTGTCTCCCAATATTCTTCTGAGCGATAGAAACACATTTTGATCCACGGTATACCTTTTTATCGGCTTCCATTACATAAGTATTCTTTCGCATCTGCGTAGGTACACTCTCCCGTAAATTTAACATTTAAGATCATCTGGAAAATAAAAGTAAAACTCTTAGTATTACCCCAAGAAAAGGGACCTTAGATACTAGATTTGAATTTTGGATTCACATCTGATGCTTAGAGTTTACATATCTCGGAACAGTTTACATATCTCGGAACAGTTTACATATCTCGGAACAGTTTACATATCTCGGAAGTGTTCTGGACCAATAAGGTCAAAGTAGTAGGAACGTAAGGAGAAGAATTGCGCTTTCTCAAGGAAGAGGGAGTTGATGACGGGGATGTTGAGTAGGGAGATTAAGACAAGACTCGTAAAAACTCTGATATGGAGCGTAGCTATGTACGGCGCGGAAACGTGGTCGCTGAAGCAGGAGGATAGACGTGGATTGGAGGGTTTTGAAATGTGGGTGTGGAGAAGAATGGAGAAGGTAAAATGGACCGAAAGTAAAACAAAATGAGGAAGTCCTAGGGATGGTGGGTGAGGAGAGGGGTTTGTTGGGAGAAATCCTATGGAGGCAGGAAAAATGGATGAAAGGTGTAATGAGCGGTAGTGGATGTTGAAGAAGGTAATAGAGGGGAGAATGTTGGGCAAGCGAGGAAAGGGCATGAACAGGATAGGAATGTTAGACGGGATGAAGGGAGGAAGTAATTACACAGAGATGAAGAGGGACCTGATGTAGATTAGGTTGCTAGATTGGGTTTTGCGTGGCGTTACAAAATGTTTATTTGATAGTTGTGTCCATCAAAAACCTACGTTTACCGGTAGATTACCTAATACAGGTATATATCTGATGCTTAGATCTAATATTTAAACCTCATAATTATCAACTATATTGGTTGACTAGATTTGATTTTTCTGACTAAGGATTAGATAAATCAAACGATCTATTTACTAGCCATTTATTATTCTCAGATAATATTATTTTTCACCTGTAAGTCATCTTAAAATTGTATTTTCTAGAATTTAAATCACGCTGGCTTTTAATGATCATTTACTGAATCGTACTTACTTTTTGCTCCCGGCATTTAGTGCGATAATACTCGCCATTATTTTTAAAAAGTATATCTCATTATGGTTATTAAAAGATTTTTCTCGCGACTAGATATGTAATGGCGGTGCTTTACTGCATTCTGAGTGTTTTTCCCGCGTAGAAAAAACAGCTAGTCGGCGAAGTGGGAAAGTGATTCACGGTCAGTCTTATTGCGGCAAGTGGCCTGTGGCTATTCTCGGAAAATAGGGTGCGTTTAATAAGAATTCTTTGTGCTTATTACCTGAAAGTATTTATGTCATGTGCTGGATGGTTCATGACGGTGATTTACGCGATCCAGTTACACTTTGATCTTTTTTCCCTTCATTCGCTGGATTCCATATTTTGTTTCGATTTGTACTAATCCTGAACAAGGAAAAACATGATCACTGGATAACCTGACTTCTAATTTAAATCTCATCGTCGCCGTGAAAAACTTGAAAGACGAAAACGTTATTATCGTCATTAGCTTTATTTTATAATGTAACATTCTGGCCGTAAATAGGTTCCTTATAAAAGTTGCGGGAAAGAATTAAAAAACAGAAAACTTTCATTCGATCAAGGAATGATAGAAAACTTAAAAAAAATGCCCTTAGTGAAGTATCAAATGTCCACAAATAATTGGAAAGTTTGACGTCAAGTTACTTGAAATTATAGGGCCAGTCACAATAACGTTTGAGAACGAGTGAACGGGAATGTGTAGCTTTTGTAAAGGCCTAGCATATTGAGAAACTTTTAAACATTTAAGTGGCTATCCACAGCACTTGAATAGCACGTGCAAAGGAATACTTTTATATATCAGCCCCTTTAACGGAATTCCTTTAAGGCTCCTATCATAAATAATTTTATTTTTCGTGATATTAATGAAACTATGCCACATAAAACTATTCCCGACCACATGCTTAGATAAAGCGAAAAATTGTCTTAGTTTCGGGAAGAGAGCAATGACAGTGCTAGATAAAATAATCCACAAGTTATCCCTCCGCCACTGAATGTATCTTGACCAAAAAAATCCACGCTTAAATTTACGAATGGGTAAATTCACTTGGGTGTAAAATGGTATAAATCGGGAAATTCGTCCGAATTGCTCCATTTTCTTCCACTCCCAAGCGTAGACGAATAAATTTTAAAGAACACTTTCAGTAACTTTCTTCCTGTCGGACGTTAAAGGATTCTAATTCCGACTGAAGTATTAGCAATGTAGCTTGATTACGGTTTTTTGTGATGGGGAAAGTGTGTTTAAAAGTGCCTATATCCATTGAGATCACCTAAAAGTCATCAAGGTAAATTTTACGAAGTTGTCGATTTCTTTAAGAGGTGTCAATATAAAAAAAATTTATTGAAGAGGAAATGGAACAATTTTCTCATACCTACTCGATCAACCTCACGTATAACCCCTCAGTTTACCTAAACCATTTTGGTGAACCCATATATTTGTTCTTTGTTAATTTTTATGAGGACATGATAGCTTTGAGGGTAAACCTAAGGTTGCTAATTTTGTGAGGAGGAACAACATTGAAACCAGTATTAATGTGGATGGAAAACCTCAACCTGGCCACCATATGTATTGATAAAAATAGATAAATCATTAATGTTTTTGATTTTTCAACCCAGATATTGTCCACTGATTATTTTCCGAGGTGAATAAGGCATTGGAATGTTGTATCGGTGAAAGACCGGATTGTAACTTGACCATTTTTTATACGGATTGTGCAGAGATAATTTATTCGCATACCACACCTTAATGTAATGACGGCCGATAACATCGGGTATGAAATTTATTATTTATGCCGGTTAGAGTAGCATAAATAAAGAATGGAATTGGAGATCGTAATAGTATAGTTGTATCTCCCCGTCATAGGGGTTATTTCTAGTTAAGCTCCACCCTATCAACTATGAAACCGCCATCCTCATTGGTTTAATAATTCTAGTGAAGGCTTTGGCAATAGCGAAAATGAATGGAATATAACAGAAGGCCCACCGCCAGATGTTGGAAATGAGCGATAATCTTCCTGTATTGGGTCACGATATCCGTTCACTGCTGTGATGCCCCCGTCATTCACCAGATGTTGGCCTTCCAACTTGTTTACTGTGTCCACTTCACCGTTATCATCTCTGCTTCATGCTTTACGGCTGTTATGTGTAAATGGCTTACCTGTAATTCAGTCGTCTGGTGGTCATACTCCTCATTTCCCCTAGGAGAATGAAGAGATTTTTCAGCTCAAGTGGGGTAAGCGCTCGGAAGAAGCCCTCTGCAGGCGAAGGTGAAAACTTGCTTAAGAATCCATCAGCTACGGTGTGCAAACCAATAAAGGTATAAACTTAAGCCGATTTAGGTAGATTTAGTACGCTTCCGAATTAAATTATGCATTTAATGATTGTTTATCGACCCTCAACAGTATTTCCCCTAATTACTTCCACATACTGCATTAAGATTTTCAACGATTCATATACATTTTCATGTTCACCTTTTAAAACTCTCATAATTTGAGCTGTTTATTTGCTGGTAGGCTGCTGGTAGGAAGAATTCTTACATAATTTTGCTATGCAGGAAATATACCCGCAGTCTTTTGCGTTGCATATTAATGTCATTTTTAGGTCATTATTAAAAAACTTTTTAAATTTTTGGCAGAATTTTTAGTGTTACGCAAGGGATATTTTCCCCGTTCGCAGGGCTGTTAAATTCTAATCCGGCGGATATGTTAAGCAAGAGAGGTAATATTTCTTAGAATTATGTTTGGAGTAGGGAAACCTAATGCATTATCATATTAAGCCATAATTAAGCTATAGCCGTTCATGTTTTCCATGCACCCGTCAGAATTCGCCGTGTTATGACAGCTTTCTACGGCCTGTGTGTTCTTCGCCACTGATTTAAGATTACGTCCGTTTCCGTAAGAGTACATTATTATTATCATTCCGTTGTGAAAATTTAAATATTTTATCACAAATGCCCTCGCAATTAGCTGTGCTCTTCTAGTTTCTTAGGCGTGATTTATATTTTGCCCCTTTTTACATGCATCACACGCCTAATGGAAAGATGGGGACTCAAGATTGCGGAGATTTCCTTGTTCTTCCCCTTACGACTTTTCTTAAAAGCGGGGACTTTGTTGCAGGTTGTCCCTCCCCATCAAACCATAAATCCCCAACCGAGTAGGCATAATGGCTGTTAGTCCCGGCGTCTCGGTATCGCCCGGGGGATCAGAGCGCCTCCGTGGTCGAACTCTTAATGAGGACACTTCCTAGAATTCCGCATCTCAGCCTCTCCCGCATTTGACGGCGAGGCGCCTGCGCGATGTGGGCGAAGTCGGCAGGCACGCTAGAGCTTTTTATCGGCCTCCTCTCCCCTTTCCCACCTCCCGGTCCCTCTGCCTCCGCGCAACACGTGCTTGACACGCCCCTGAGTGGTTCTCCCAGAAGAGCACATCATAAGTATCAAAAGGCCGTTTCGCGCATCTGCACTCCAGCTTAGTCTGTAGACAGAAATTTACGTGCAAGGTATTCACAGGCTCGAAAATACCCCGGACATTCGGGATGCTGCTAGTCTCATTCGACGCCAGCGAACAACTACCGGAACTCTAACTGGAATAAATGCATAAATAAAACGAAGAAAACCACAGTAAACAACGAAAGTATGAAGAAGATTAGTCATTAAAAGATAAACTAAAACGACAATGAATGGGAACAATGGACACTTATGAAAACAATAGGTTATTGCTATATCTTCGATGTGCCGGTTAAATAACTTCTTCCGTGCTTATTTGAGGTACTTATTTGTATTTCAAAAACGAAACGGAGTACATAGATTGATAAAAAGCGAAAATATTATATTTAGGGCAATTAAAATAGACTCAAATGTTTAGAAAATCGAATTGACGACACTTGAAGTCTAACACATTGAATCTTAATGTGCAGACAGATGAGCGATCCGCGCATGCAACATCCTTCACGCTGCGTTAGACCAGTCGGGGTTGACTATTATAAATTAAACAAAGATAAATCGTCCCGGTACTTACATCTACAAAAAGTCATAAATCTACGTGAAAAACATTTCCATCGAATGTCCATAGCGGTAAAGCCTACGCCGTACCCGTTTACACCGCCAGGCGTCAAATTCAATACTTCAATTTATATTTCAATATTGTTAATGTTAATTGTTGTTCTTGTTAATGAATTACTTACATTCGAGTATCATGGAGAAATTGGTCCAAACTCAAAACATGCACAGTTAAGGGAAATATGAGCCCATTTCCTTCTTGAAAGCAGTACTCCTCAGGAAAAGCACACTACGTGATGTAAACAAAAAAAATGCTGAGACCGTAAACTTGACGACTGTAAACGGTAAACCGTGATATCTGTGCACGAGATTAAGCTAAACGATTCACTACAATAACAAACCCTGCTTTTCAGGGAAAGTAAACTACACGATATATAGTATAGTCGTATAACCTGTCGATATATTCCGCTCTAAACGGTAAACTAATTTTTTTGTACAAGTATCCAACGAAAAGATATGTACTTGTATTGATCCAAATAAATATAGGTAATCAAATCGACAACGTAATTATATACAGCAAACTATCCTTCTACATCTACGGGATTATAAGTAAAGGTATCCAACCTGCCATCCTGTTATTCAAAATTTGAATAGGTATGTAATAAAAGTAATGTTAAAAGAGCATAAAAGCCCATATGTAGTCAAATTAAAGTGCTCATAAAATCTTCCTTCGCAAAAGATGACTGAAAAGGATTCTTGCCAGGTCCGAAATAAAATCCCGCCCAAGGTTAGGGCCCTGGCCCAATCTTTTGAAAATGCGTCTTATCTTCTTCTTAACCCCGTGCGCGTACCCTGTCGACTCTTCGTAGATTATTCCAAGTCATTTCCTCTGAATTTAAGTCAAGAGAGTTAGGATATAACAACGAGCTTGAGATGCCAGGCCAAACACGTCTTGCCAAAAGGACTTCATCTCTCTCGGGACGCCGGTAATGCGATCGATATCATCCCAATCCCACCTTTATATATGTACATGGTCTGTCCCAAAAATGAGTAGAATATATTCGGGAGAACTTAAATTACAGATTAAAGTATAAATTACCAAAATTCTTCAAAATACCACCCCTGTGTATCGACGCACCGATGCCAGCGCCTCAGGCAGCCGTTGTACGTTTTCTGGAAGGCGTAGACGGGAACATCGTTCAGGCACGTCTTAATGGCCTCTTTATATTTATCTACATAGTACCCCACAAGCCACCGCAAGGGCCTGTGGCGGGGGGTGTTAGGTCACCATCCATAAACCGCATGGAAAACCCACAAATTTATGCCAATCTATGCCCACAAATGCGTATATATTCATGCAAAAACCTTTATAACTTACATGCATGTAAATACTTATATTAACCACTAACACACACATGTACCAACGAATATACCTTATGTCTACGCAACATTTAATCATGACTTGACTTGTAAATCTATATTTATAGGGGTTATACGTCGGTTGGGGTAGCGTCGGTCACCTTGTGTTTGGCCAAATACTCGGCCAAAAGGAAGGCGGTGTGGGACAGAACTTTGTTGTGTTGCCACCCCAAATTGGCAAAGATCTCCTTCCTGACAGTTTGCACTCTTTTCCGCCGCCTTTCGAGGACTTACACGTAAAACTTTCTGTCCACTTGCTGTTACTGGAACACAAACCCTTTGACGATAACGCCTTTTAATTCGAAAAAGGCGATGGAAAAATGTTATTAATTTTTGGGAAAGATCTTGTGTTGTTTATGTTTTGATTTGATTTTGAAACATTATATTCTTGATTATTGTTTTCTTTATAGTATTTCTACCCATTAGTTTTGTTTCAGTAGGTTTTCGCAAATTTTCCATACCCCCCTTCCTTTCTGGGTGTTACCCTGAAGTGGATTTTTTCGTTGAAGATATCAGTCCTTATTCTTTAAGTTTTTCCACCAATATATATGTATATATTGTATTATATTTATTATGTATTATCTTGTGTTGCACATAAATATATATATATATATATATATATATATATATATATATATATATATCTTTTCACACTTTACCCAATTAATCATTATTTGACATTGTAATTTTGTTTTATTTTCATTGTATTCACTCTTAAACTTTCTGCTCACTTAATTGTATCGTAACGATTATAATGGATTAATGGATAATGGATCAATTTTGATTAGTGTCACTCGGAATATTGCTTAGGACGATAAGCGTGAGTTTATTTGCCCCTTACTTTACCTCGACCATGGGATAGTCAAGTTGGTGGACCGTGCGGTATTTCCAGATTGAAGCTGAGTAATGTCTATGGAAACCGCTAATATTAGTACGCGTGTGATCAGATTTTTCAAACATTTCTCGGAAAAGTCATTTTTTAACTTAACTCTGACGTATACTCGTACAATTATACAAATTAATAATTATTTGAAATCTAAATGCTGTATTTTTATACCTTAATGAAAGTTTTTGGAAAGGATATATTATTGGTATTTCAACAGACTTGATCATGTCCTGCTAATGGCTTTAAAACTTTCTATTAGCTAATGTGGCTCGCGAGGGAAATTCGCAGTAGCAACTAAAGCCAACCGAGACTCTGATGATGTACATCAGCCACAACGTACCCAGAATGCAACGCAATTATAAGGCGAATGAGTGTTGGTCGTTTTCGTCAGGCCTCGAGCACTAATTGAATCAATACTCCCAGCAGTCGAGGTCTCGTTACGCTCTTGAGTTTACCTGTTGCATATGTATTCCCAAATGCGGTGAGTATAGACTTTCATTGGAAAAATGCACTCGAAAAATGCTCGCCGAAAACACCCAGATTTTATGGATCGAGGTGTATGGAAATGTGATCGAAATTGAGAGAATGGGAGGTAGTGCTCAATTTGTGGGAACAAAATGAATGTTCCGAGCAATTTTAGCATTCTCGTGCTACCATGGTGACCGACTGTCACACACCCCCACCCCCACACGTGACTTATGACCATTATATTTCTTTTCCAACTCCACCCCAACCCCTCTTCTTAAACTTATTATCACGAACGTATTATTTCCATATCTTCGTGAAGGTTTCCTTGGTAGGGCAAGAGAAAACTTTTTTGGTGTTTCCTTAACTGAGATTTGGGTACTTATGTCATTTAGAAATGACGGAGGTCCAATTGGTAAAAGAATTTCTCATTCCCTAGTGCGCTGTTTCGCTCTTTCAAAATGGTCCTGCGAAACTCGAGAATCGTCGATAAAATGAGGGCTTCGAAACAGTTTAAGCGTCGTTGCTATGAGAAACTTTGTGGAGGCACGTTTAAAGCAGTCTCATTCCCATTTGTTTCTCCATTTTGTAACATCTCCGAAAATTGTAGCCCTTGGGAGATGTAATTATTTTATTATGTACGTCGTTATACACTTATTCTAAAATATTTCCTCTGGCCTATAATTCTAAGATGAATGAAAAGAGACGTTTCAGGAGTGATATGGTGGAATAACATGATTAATTATAATTAGCAATTTTCCACAAATATTTTTGTGGAAAATTGCTAATTTTAATTAATTGTAAGTTGAAGATAATCAGTCGCAATCAATCACAATTGGTTAAATGATACTATCCCGTCAGATTATTGAAAATACTAATAAAACAGACACTTAACCAGGGGAAAAAACTACCAAAAAGCAAGCGTGTCACTGCACAGTTTTTCAACACTCGCTTCAATAAAAGACACATTATTGGTCAAAAATGCACGAGGCTCCGTAAATATTGACCGAGAGCACTGAATCACTGAATGGTTGGATTTTATTATGGGTTATGTTTGAGGGAGTTGTTATTCCTAAAATTGTACTCATGCGTTGATTAAATCACCAACTAGAAGTAACTTGCCAACAGATGAGGGGATTGAGTTAAATAGTTCATTATTAGTGAGAATTAGATGCAGCGTAGAGGAGCTAGATTTGTAAAACGTTGTTATGATAAACCGAGTTGTCTCCGAGTTGTTGTGAATCAAAATTATTAGAAGGGTTAGGTTAGGTATCAGTCGCGGAGCGAAGGTTAAATTAAAAATTGCATAAATTAGAGGGATGTCTCTTTAGCGATGATGTTGACAACGTATTATTGCCCCCATCGCACTACGGTAGGAGAGATCATGGCAGTAAAATTAGAGAGGTAAGGGTAGAATGTTTAGATTTAAATGTCATTCTTTTCGACGAACGATAAGGGATCGGAACAAAATTGTCCGACCGTCAATGAGGGGGCTTGCAGAGTACCATGCACGTATGTAGATGAGCGGACTACTTATGAGATATCGTGGTCAATCAATATAGCCATTATTCGAGGTCCATTTATCTTCAAACCGTTTATGAGATCGATTATGAAATGTTTAAGGCGATGGCGTGGCTACGAACCCAATTCCAGCGCGCATATTCCCAGCGAATTTTAATAAACGTGGATGAGACCCCCCACTTGAGTCAATCCGTCCGAAAAGGAGAACCCAACATGATCCCGGAACATCAAATAAATTTCGCATTTTGATCATTTCGAACTCCCTTCCCCACTCGCTCATTCGCCGTCCTTTGCAAAACGCTCCCCCGCCCTTCCCTAGACGGCATCCCATCGATTTTCCCCGACAAACCTACATACTAGCATCATCGCCAGCCGCAGCATCGGACGCCTATTTCCCCTTGTCATCGCAATCATCGGCCGTGTACTTATTGATGGGTACAAAAGCCTCCACTCTCCACCGTTGGGAGGGCGGGAGGTGGAGTGGTTTTGGGGGCGGGGGTGGGGTCACATCGCCCGTTTGCCCGAAGGGAGGTGGGGGTGGGCGGGAGTCACTCACGAATGGCCAATCACAGTACGGCCATTCCAACTCATTCGAACTTCTATCCCCCCAACCCCACCCCTAACCCATCCTCCCTCAGCCTTTCTCTTCTCCCACAGAGCGACACTCGTTTGCTCGGAAACGTATTTCTTTCCCTTTCATTTCATCTTTTTTTCCATCCCTCCCCTCTCTCTCTTTCTCTCTCATTCGCATCGCTTGCCATTCTCCGATCCTCTTGAATGGTGATGGCGGATTGAACGACCATTCATTCCCCCGCGAACGACAATCCTTTCGGTCGCTCCACTCCACGAAAGGATTCGCGCTCGCAGCGATCCAGTTGTCCGTTTAGCGTCGCCCCATCCGGAGTCGTCGTCCACACTGGGGAGGTAATTCTTTCCCTCTCTCTCCCAATTTATATATGCTCGTAATAGGGAACGGTGATTTTTTTGTTATTAACACTTTCAGCGAAAATTTCTCCATACGTTTCAATAGCATTCATACATGCTACCCTTCCAGCCGCAGTTAGAGTGTGTACCAAGGGGTGATTACACACCGGATTACTCGTTACACAAAATACTGTTTACCTTAGCGTGGTCGGACAACATAATTTTGATCCATTATCGTTCGCAGGCTAAATTACATCTTAAATATATCAGTACTACACTTAACCTCTATAATCTTGTTGACATGATCTCTCCTACCATAGTATGATAGGACTGACGACACATTTTCAGCATCATCGTTTAAGAGACATCCTTCCAACTTATACAAGATATTAAATCTGTAACTTAAACTCACTCCGTGAGTGATTCCCAACCTAGCTCTTTTAATAAGTTTGACACGTTGTTTATTTAACAAATATATCTCCTAAGTTAAGTCGATTTTTGCCATGCGAAGCCACTAAGAGTAGAAAGTGTATCTTTTCTGCAGATACGGGTAGTATTGCTTGGTGAAATTTCAGCTTGAATTATCTGACGTATTTCTAAGAAATTGTTTCCATAAATTATTATTTTAAAGGAATTTTTATAAATTGTGTTATAAAATGGATTTGCTAGATATTTTCCAAGCTAAAGTGTATATATATCTAATTGAGTCAGGAATGCACCAATGTAATTGCTCATAACAACGGCTGCTGTGGGTGTAGCTAAAAAAATCAATTTCCTCATTCGAATACAGTAAAAGTGTCTCTGTTGGAAAGATCATGTTCCGGTGCAAAACCCAATACAAATGTTATGCAATGGTTGTTGAATAACTTTGTTTGATAAAAATTTGCGCTGTGACGTTTTCCACCGTTAATATTTGGCATCTCTCAATTTTACTGCAGAAAAACAAAACAAAAGTTTTATCATTACACAACCTTTTATTTTTTTGTGCAATCAGTTTCATCCCTTACGGCATAATCAGTTGCATAAAACAGAAGGTTCAAGCCATTTTGTATATATCTGATGGCGGCTTAGCTTTTACTTTTTTCATAAGTAAAGTTTGTGTTTAGTTTATCTACATGTTACAAGTGTTCATATTTGTAAATTGCCAAATGAACTTTTTTCACCAGTGAATAAATTCACATGCAAATGTGAATTCATCGAGTGAGTAGAGCAACCTAGAATTATATAATTTTTTTCACGTAAATTCAATCCTTTTTGGTCCAGTTTATTTCAAGCATGGGGGTATGAAAAAAGTCGGAATTTCATAATGCACGATCTATTTCTAGTATTTCCGCTATTCACACCCTTACATAAATCAAAACAGCACGATAGTACCGCTTCTTAAAAGCAAATTTATTGGTATTGTTAAAGTCCACATATTCTCTTGATAAAATGTATTCGCAAAAAAATATATATTAATACGTATATAAAATAAAAATACATTCATATAAAATTCATTAAAAATTTTAAAGAAAGAGATAAACTAGATGATATAGATAATGAAGATGTAAATTGCTGAGTAGGCTATTGAAGTTTTTACAAAAAAATTAAGTTTAATTAAATATTCCAATACAAAATTACAGATGGCAGAGAAATTCAAAACGAGGAGGGGTTCATCTTCATTTTAACTCCAAGCAGAGTCATATAATAAATACATACTAAAATCATTCCAGATAAAGAAACCTATTTCATCAGATAACTCCCTTTGGATTATGGAAACGAGTGACAAATCTTTCCACCATCGTACTCCTCGTGCATTCCAGCACCTCTCCTTCACTCCACCCACGCACTCGGGGGGCGTCGATGACACTATTGTCTCCTTGTTTATGTAGGCGTACACTTTTTAATGAAAACTCCCCATCATTTCTCCTTGTCTCTCGAACACCTAAATGCTTTCAGTTCGGGGCATCAACATCCCCTGAGGAAGTTAACCGCCTCCCACTCGGCATTCTATCCTCTCTATTTGCCGCCGGAAGAGATTGCAAGGGGGAGGGGGTTTTTGGGGGCTGGGGGCGTGGGGGGGGGGATGGCTTGAGGGAGGGAAGGAATGGAAGCGCTTCGAACGGAATCATCCGAGCATTGAAGAATGCATGGGAAGTGTTGCGGTCGATCGATTCGTAGCCTTTCCCTGTGCGTCCAGTGGAGGGAGGGAGGGAGGAGATGGAAGGGGGGGAGAGGAGCGTTTGCTCCTTTTCACCTGGAAGGGCTAGGGAGTAGAACGGCATTCCACCCCCGCCTAGCCGCTGCGCTGACGGGAGTCCAGGCAAATGAGTTGAGAAGCGTTCCCGGAACACGCTGTCGTCCAGTCGTGGTGGCGTTGTTCGAATGTTGTTGCCGCGGAGGCGTTAGGTATAGGGAATGGAAAATTCACGATCCCCTTTAAACGTATACGCGGCCAGGGTGAGGCGCAATAATTAACACTACATCAAGGTAATTATTTTCACAAACATTCTGACTCAATGTAGGTTTTCATTTAGGATTTTGGTTACTGTGACCTTCAACGATCCCTATTCGCCGTGTCAATTTTTAAAAGAATAATATTAAATTTATTGATTTTTCCTGTTCGTCCTGGTCTTTCTCATGCAATTTTACCTTGCAATTTTTATTTCCGATCATGTTATCCTATAAACAATGAGTGCATTTTTTTCGTCTACTGAATTTCAGTGGATGAATACAATGTGTTCCTTATTTCATGAACCTGAAACCCCAAATTCTTGAACCTAAACAAAAAAACATCGAATTCATGGTGCACCCGAATTAATTTTGATATAATTTTTTAATTCTGAAAATTTTTTAAAATCGATGATATTCTAGTCCGCCATTTTTTGCTACCGATCCGTTATTTCGCTTGATCCATCCTAGAGATTTCAAACTGTCGCCTTTAAGCACCGATATTCGAAACTTAGTGATAGTTAGGTCGTGATATTCATTTTTTCATCTTTTTCTGTTCTCTCATTCACTTTAGGATTTTAGCATATTTAAAAAAATGAGCACTAACGAAGAAAAATGGGAAAGTATCAAGGCAGTGATTTCGAAAGGCGCAAAAGACACTATAGGAACCGTTAACGGGAAAAGGATTGGGAAGCATGAGTAATGGATGAGATGATTGCAAAGATGGATGAGAGAAGAAGATGGAAGAGTGTAAGCACAGAGTTAGGAAAAACGAAGTACAAAAAGTTAAACAATAAATTGAAAAGGGCCACAAATAAAGCAAAAGAAGAATAGTGGAAAACACAAGGCGAAGATATGGAAAGTTTACAGAGGAAGGGTGAAATTGGTGCGCTATACAACAAGGTTAAGTTATTATCTGGAAGTAAGAAGGCAAGATCTGTGCTAACAGTTAAAGATAAGTGGGGTAAGATAATAGTTGAACCAGAAAAATCCAAGAGAGATGGAAGGAATATATAGAAACACTGTATGGTAAAGAACTTAGGCCGACAAGGTTAGACATAGAAAAGGAACATGACGTAGAAGAAGATAGCTTAGGTCCAGGCATACTCGCGAATGAAATAGAAAGGGCATTAAAGGAGATGAAAGCAAATAAGGCCGTGGGGGTGGACAGCATCCCTGTAGAACTGTTGAAATGTTTAGGAAAATGTGGGAAGGAGGCACTATATGGACTGATTCATAGTATCTATGAGGAAGGAATCTGGCCGGTAAATTTTGTGAGATCAGTGTTAGTTCCTATTCCGAAAAAGGTAAAGGCTACATCATGTGAGGATTTCAGAACAATAAGCTTGATATTCCACGCAGCTAAAGTTATTCTCAGGTTCATCAACAAAAAGATAGAGAGTAAGGCAAATTATTGCTTAGGGGATGATCAGTTTGGGTTTAAGAAAGGAAGATATACGCGTGGCACCATTGCAGTAATGAGATCACTAATCGAGAGGAATATAGAATACAATCAGGACGTATTTACCTGTTTCGTAGATTTCGGAAAAACGTTTTATAGAGTGAAATTGGAAAATTAATGCGTGTATTGCATAAAATAGGAATGGATTGGAGGGACAGAAGACTGATCCGCAACCTGTACATGTCTCAGACTGCTCAGGTGCGAGTGGGGAATGGAGAGCCCGGATGGGCAGTGTTAGGAAGAGGGGTAAGGCAGAGTTGCCCATTGTCACCGGTGCTGTTCAACGTATATGTAGAGGAAATGATTAAAGAGGCATGGCAAGAACTGGAGGTAGGAATGAAAGTCGGAGGGGAATTCGTAAAATCGGTTAGGTTTGCTGATGACCAAGCTTTAGT
Organism: Hetaerina titia; assembly: GCA_037158775.1. Classification (NCBI taxonomy): domain Eukaryota; kingdom Metazoa; phylum Arthropoda; class Insecta; order Odonata; family Calopterygidae; genus Hetaerina; species Hetaerina titia. The sequence goes on along the minus strand of CM073774.1, from coordinate 90,669,372 downwards.
GTGTCAGTCAGCCAAGGGGTTGCAAGCATTGCTGAGTGAATTGGAGGTTCAGTGCGATAGATATGGGATGAGAATCAATATTAATAAAACAATGGTTATACGATTTCCCAGAAAGAATAAGACTAAGCTAAATATTAAAATAGGCGAGGAAAAAATAGAGCAGATAGAACAGTTTACATATCTCGGAAGTGTTTTGGACCAATACGGTCAAAGTAGTAGGGACGTAAGGAGAAGAATTTCGCTAGGCAAGGAGGCTTTCTCAAGGAGGAGGGAGTTGATGACGGGGACGTTGAGTAGGGAGGTTAAAAGAAGACTCGTAAAAACTTTGATATCTAGCTTGTACGCGCGCTATGTACAGCGCGGAATCGTGGTCACTAAATCAGGAGAATGGACGTAGATTGGAGGCTTTTGAAATGTGGGTGTGGAGAAGAATGGAGAAGGTGAAATGGACCGAAAGGAGAACAAATGAGGAAGTACTGGAGATGGTGGGTGAGGAGAGGGTTTGTTGAAAGAAATACTATGGAGGCAGGAAAAATGGATGAAAGGCGTATTGAGCGGTAGTGGAATGTTGAAGAGGGTAATAGAGGGGAGAATGTTGGGCAAGCGAGGAAAGGGCAGGAACAGGATAGGGATGTTGGACGAGATGAAGGGAGGAAAGAAGTACACCGAGATAAAGAGGGACCTGATGTAGAGTAGGTTGCTGGATTGGGTTTTGTTTGGAGTTACAAAATGTTTATTTGATAGTTGTGTCCATCCAAAAACCTACCTTAACCGGTAAATTACCTAATAAAAAATTATAATTTTCGGCTGTCTCCTTGAATCGGCGAATGATCTGAAATCTCTATCCCAAATCCAATCGCGTTCATTGAGGCCTAAAAAGGATGAAAATTCACAGAATTCATCCGTAGTGTGGAGCTGCCGAGGGTAGTTAGCTGCTTAAAACACTGAATTGTTGACTACAAATTATTGTTTCCTCAGTGACTGAAATCCTGTAATATCTTTACTTCTAGTGCTATTCGTGCATTATCTCCTTACGCTATACATTTTTAATTACATTTACGTTCTCACTGCATAATTTCATCTTTGTATAAGTTTTCGACGGAATAGTCAATTGACGAAGCAGTGGTTTTTTTACGAAAATTCAGAATGTTGTCAGCTAATTTTGTGTATAATAAGGTGAAAGTCAATTATTATAGTGACACTCATTTATTGAATCTGCATCGACAGGAATTAGCTATCACGGGGGATTATATTCACGACATTTAAGCAGCATTGACCTTTTTCCAATTTACATAAATCATGCATGTATTATTACTATCAAGTGCATTCTTCTAAAAACGCTTCGGTTCTTTCAAATATTTATGAAACCTACAGGATAGGTAACTGAAATTGAAACCAGATTAAATGAGCCATCAAACAGGAGAGTGGTTGGCTTCATAAATTGTCTTGATTTTATTACGAACGTCTTCGTGACATTAATCTAACTCCTTGTAAAAACTAAGTCATAATGACTAAGCGTATCAATCCTTACTGCTATGATTTGTATCTTCAAGTCGATATTGCATAAAGATTGGAGACTTATTGTTCTAAATTCCCACGCTTTATATGGCGGTAGCTATTTTGAGAATAAAGTTTTACACGACAAGTTATAAAATGATAAAAAGAGTATTTAAGAACCCAAGGGTCGTTTCAATTATATGAGCTTCGGAAACGACACATTGACATATCCTGAAAGCTATAATAGCGAACTTGTGGCATGGAGTGGGTAGGACAACAGTTAATAATCATGATAAACGATTTTCGAGATCGTGGAATGTTTCATTTGTGGCTCAGTTAATTTTCTTTTAGAGTTTCTACCATCTCTTAATGTAGTACTGCGTAAATAATCTGTCTGCTTTCGTCATTAATCCATTTTATTCTAAAAACACTTAATTTTTTTATTTTAAAAGAAATATTTAACACAATCCCATCGATCAATAATTAGATCAATAATTCTTATTTACCAATTTAATAATGAAAAATCCTCAATCCATTTTACAGTGGAATTGCAGCAAAGTTTTCAATTATATTTGGAGCAAACATTTATGATTGCGCATGGAAGCGGGAAAGGAAGGACGATTTTGTCAGATTATCGTAAATGCAATCGCCGCAGCTACCAATCCTGAAAGTCAATGTTATAGGTGAGAGTGGAGCCCACCTAGTACTTAAGTCGTATCGCATGTGAAATTCACACGTTCTGGATATGGATGCACATTCCATTCTCATTTATTCTGCCTTTGGTTTCAAAAGAAGTTCTCAACTCGATAAATTGTCATTCGGATTCAATTATGTATTCCCCGAATCTTTACTCGGTTTTGAAGTTAAGACCGTTGTTAACAGTAGAGGACTTCCAAATGACCTACCACGCCTCGCCGAGGCATGTATTATACTTGTAATTATTCTACATCCATCTACGCCCACAAAATAACACACAAGCCCAGACAAAGTCGTTTGATGGTGGGTATTTGGACACCAAATTGTTATGTACAATTTGAACATTTAAGTAAAGAATCGCACGATTTTACACATGCATCTTTATCTGTGTCATGCAATAACGGTTGTGATCGAGTGTAGCTTACAATTTTAATTTTGAAATCAAAAATATACGAGGCATTTATTTGGATTTTGTTTTTATTATGTATCGTGCGAGAGAAGAATGTAATTTTGTATTCACGAAGTCATTAGTGTATACATGAAAATGTATATTACGTGAAACTATCAGTGGTTGTGCCTGTCTAACTTATTTCGTCCTTGAAGTCCAATCTAACAATGTAATCTGGGTTCACAATATGGCCCAAGTAAACGAGGATGTTCCCTACCTCTGTAAATATCTTAAAGTTATTCTTTGGCTTATGCCTTCGGTCTCAAGAATCTCCCCGTCATGTGTTCTTCAGCGTGCCAGTCAAGCCTACACCTTTTTCGTAGCATATTTGTGACAAATCTAGTGAATTTTCTCTTTACACTCTTTTGATCCTCTATTACGTATCTTTATAACCGTATAAGGACCTAAAATATATTTTTTAATTCACCCTAACATTTGAATATTTTTATTCTCTTAAGCAGTATCAAAAAGAAAGAAATGTGCGTCGACGTTTCCTTTTGCGCTGTTAAGTCCATTGCCATAAAGATACGACACTCCTTTAGAATCGGGTACGTTACAATTGCAATTTCAAACCGATTATATGAATTGGACGAGGCAAATTATTTTTACTCAGTTCACAACTATTCTTGTCTTTCGCGTAATGTTTTATCTCGGAAAATTAATCGCGGTCCAAACTAAATGACCCTAACGGGTCACGCTAGCTCTGCGGGGCACCGTAAGCCCCACACTCACGCTATGCATACTTTTCGGCTCAGAGGGCGCCCCGCCTTCAAAATTACTCCGCATCCATCTCCTCTCGCCACAACGATTCGTTAGCGTCAAGTGTTGTTCTCCCTGCCGCGTCGAGGTGCAATCTTCGAATCGATATGCTTCGACCGAATTCGGGACCGTGGGAAGCTGCCCATTCCCATAGGCTCCCTTATTTTTTCATTGCGTGTACGTACCACCGTTTTTCTTTCGCCTCCTTTTCTTCCTCCCCTGCTTCTTTTTCCCTTCCTGCTCTGAACGAGTCGTCGGCGAGAGTGCCGGCCATTTCCCGCCCACGGGCGGCCCATCGGAAGAAAAACCAGTTTTCGGAAACCGATTCGTGACGATGTTGGCTGCGGGGGTTAGTTTTAACGACGGCAAGGGGGGAACGACTCGCCCGAGAGGCTCTGGACACGGGCTTATGGCTTATCTCACGTGGTCCACGCACATTTACGCGGACACTCGGGCCGATACGTGACTCGGGTTTATTAGGGAAGCGTGTGAGGTGATCGTCATCGTAGGTTATCAAATATAGTGTTGGTTTAACGTGGTTATGACATTTCTGATGTCCTTTACACGACGAGCTCGGTTCTCAAATCTACAATTCTAGGTACAAATCCTCAGAAAAAATGGTTTTGTACGATTGTGTACACATGCCCTGCAAGCTATCGGCTAGAGTACGTGGCTGAGAGTTTGAGGACACCAGCTGTACATGAATAAATATTGGCTCATACATACTCATACATTTGCTCACATGCACCAAGTAAATCTTTTATCCACACAAACACGCATGCCTATGTACATGTAATGATTGATATGTTCGACTTAAATATTCAATTTTGGTCTTCGAATAAAAATTTATATTCGGGCGCATCCCTTTTCTGACATCAACTTATGGTGTCAGGAAAAATTTAAAATTTGGCAGGAAAATTACTTCAAGTACCTTGTGGGCTGTTAATGAAAGAATTGAATTGTTGTCACAATTCTGAAGAATGAAAAACTTACTTAAAAGAGGAGGTTCCTTTTGCCTTGTTAATCGGGAAATACAAGAAAAACCAAAAACTTGAGATAAATTATCAGTCATCGTTTTTGTACACTATTACATTGTATTTTTTCACTTCACCACATCAATTCGTACTTACAGTTCTTATATATTCTCATAGCTGCACTGCAACTATGATTTTATCAGCGAAGATAAATGCCAATATCACATTTCAGTGTGGTGTGAGAAACAATAATGAGATGGGGAATTTCTTTGGAAGGGTTATATGGTGCATCTTACTAAAAATATTTTAAAGTAAGAAAGCTAGAGAATGTGATTTCGACTACGATCTTCGACCGAAACCTGTATCGCATACAAAGAAACCAATAAATATCCCTCTTATCCTTATAGTTATCATAGAAAGACATAATCATAATTTTCTCCATCTGTGTCTTCATCCTAGTCCTGTTACCTTCTTATTTTCTCTGCTGTCGTTATCGTCCTCTTCTCATTTCCACTGTAAGGAAATACCACGTATCAGATCATGTTTTTATTCCCTAAATGAACGCAATATCCTTGGAAAAATGGCATAGAGAATGAATATATTATTTTTTTTATGTACCTCCTGAGCGGTAATGTTTTATGAAATATGTGCGGGTGAATTTCTTTTTTTCTATTATAGTCCTCTCACGGAAACATTTGCATAATTTATTCCGAATACTCCTAAGCTATGCAATTGAAGAGTTAGCTCGGTCGAGCTCGTGCATGTTGTCATTGCCATTTTCTAATGTTACTGAGATTTTAAGCAGGTAATTACAAATCTTTTCTATTACCAACCTGTCATGAGGAGCAATCTAAAATAGCAGTCAGAAGCCCATCGAAGTAACTTGGCTTCATTAGGTGGATTCTAAGGGTAATAACAAAAGTTTTAGAAAGGATTTTTTCACGCACTTCGTAAGATGTAGAATACATGTATGGAAAGCGTTTTAACCATTATAACATGTATTCATCATGTATTTAGATAATTTTGATGGGCCTTAAGCTAGTTATCTGTAAAATTGTTACAAAAAGAGTTCTACTGTGGGTTTATGGAAGAAGCTGGGTAGTCAGAGATTTCACCGGAAAAGCTACGAGGCAGATTAGTTTAGTTCTATCGGAGAACAATTGAAGCGACCCATATTTAATTACATTGTCGTCCGTGAGGAAAAATAATGGAGAGGTGTTATTTCAAATTTCGCGGAGGCCGGTTATGAAATAGTTTGGACCAGTCGGAGAAATTTAAGAGAGAAATCAGGAGATTTTTTATAGATTATTTTCTAGAATGGTAAAACATTATTAAGAATAGAGTTTGTGACGGAATATTTTTAAAAACTTAAATTCGTGACTCTCCAAACACAAAGAGAACAAGTGAGGGTAAAGGCCCCGTATCATTACTCTCTTCCCAGTTCTTGGTTTCTCTACGGGTTATCCCGAGTTGAAACTTTCCATCTAATTTTGGGAATAAATGCTACCTCAAATTCTCAAAGCTCTGAAATATCTTTTGGGAAATTTGGGTGTAAGGGACGATTTAGAGGCACATAAATCTAGAAATATGATTACTGCACTGGGTGTAAGGCTCCAGAGAGTCGCAACACTTTTGATTTTGCTTAAGGTCCCCATTGAAATGAATACGAGAGCCCAATACTTCGATAAATTAAGTCAACCGAATTTAGAATGTAAAGTGACTCCCGCAAAGTTGGATTACTATAAAACAAGTGGAGATGTCCAATAATTTCAATCAACAAAGTTAAAATAGTTACCCTTTTAAAGAATTTAGCATATTTCTCTGTTTAACTGTCAATAATTGCTATCACAAAGTTACACCAGCACAGTGTCTCGAGGAATGACTTAGATTGGAAAAAACGACCATAAACATGAAGTATTTTCGCAAAATTATCTTTTAAGAATCCGCTAAGTTCGTTGCCCACGGATGAACTCGGATCGACACGGTTCAAATTTGCACCGGTTGTTGAAGATACTTCGCAACATTAAGATATTCCTGAGAATAGTTTTCAGCGAAAGAAGGAATAAAACCACCATATAATCTGAGGGCTAAGTCTAAAGATCCTTCGGAAGAAATTATTTATACCGAAATTCTTGGTGAATGGTATTAACATGTTGGCAATCCATCGAGATGGTTTAATTTTTGATTTTGTCGGCTGACGTGTGCACTTGACCTTACGTTCTCGACCCGTAGCTCAGTGTGATGTGCTCATTATATTGTAGCTTCTGGACGACCTGTGGATAGGCTTCTTATTACTCATAAGTTAATTGAAATCGCAAAACGTGCAACCAATAGTATGCTAAAATCTCTTGCGCGTTTAGTTATCACTCACCAACAAATTTTCTAATTCATGTTTTTTCCCAAATTGCCAATATATGACAAAAATTGAGAGTTCAGAGATTGCCCATACATCGCTGGCTTTGAGGTATTTAGTATTATTTTTTAAATGGTTTTGTGGACTGTCTCGTCTGATGTGCAAGCAGTAGGAAGGTACCCTACACCCACATTCAATTAAGCCTCCTCCCTTCCCACCGAAGGCCACTCGCCGTCCCATATCCGCGTCGCATCTACCTCCGAAGAAGCTCTTCTGCGGACGAAACCCGCTACTCCTTTCGTTGCCGTATCCCTCAATTCATCCCCTTGGGGCGACGGATCCGAGGGAGCCCGAGATAGTCTAGTGAAGGCCAAGGAGTGGTGCACGGCCGCTGAGCGATCCGAAATATTTTCATTTATATTTTTTATTTTTGCAGTGTAAGATTGCAGAGTGTGTGATAAGGCCGGCGGAGCACGCCCACTTCGGTTTTTCGCCCTAGGAGAACGAAACGAAGGTTGACTTAATGGGATGGAGAGGATTTTTGAGGGCGATATGGTGGGCTGCGGATATCTCGGCGGTGTGCGGGAGGGGAGAAATGGAAGAAAAAGCCAAGGTCTCCTTTTCCGTTCCTTTCGGACCTTTTCTTCTTCAAGTTCATGTTTCGATCTCCATTCACCCGAGAGATTGCATTTCAATCCATACGTCCCTCTCCGCGTGAACCACCGCGTCGAAGACATCGCCGCGCCTCTGATCTCAATCGAAGGAAGGGGCAGAGTGTAAAGGAATGAGCTGTCACTCCCGTGATTTCTAAGTAGTTTATACTGGATTCCCCACACCAGATATTCTCATGCTTGTAAGATTAATAGGCAGATTTTTTTTAATAAGTGTGTATTCCGATTTCTGGTAAATTGTCAACATTTGATCGGATTTCAATGGGATGATTAATATTTTGACTTTCATGAGTTTTGGCATGTTTAAAACCCGTGAACTTTTGAGAAAACCTTTATTCCATCGAGGCGTATAATGAAAATGCATTTTAATGGCAGTTAAAATGGAGCCATTTCAACATTCATGGATGTCAAAATTAAAGAGTATTGCATTATAGACGTTGCATTTACTGGAGAACTAATAGAATAGATTGGTTTTTGTAGCATTTTGAAATATATTTTTATTGATGTAGTTATTATTAGTCATTCTACCGTTTAAGTTGGGTTTTGGATGGACTCAGACTGAACTTCACTGCATTTCTTAGTCTCGCTTTTCAAGTCACAACCTGATATCCCACAATACGACAAACACTTCTTCAATTCTGCATTTTTCCTTCCTCCCTTCATTCCGTCCAAATTTCCTGTACTTTTCCTCCATCTACTTAGCCCGCATACCACTCTTTCACAGTCTTCAACATCCCATCACCTAAGAATATTCACCACATCTACCTTTCCGGTCTCCTTTGAGTTTCTCTCAACATGGCTCTATCCTTCTCCACCCACTAGTACTTGTTTTCCTTTAGTTTTTTTTCCCGCTTTAGCCATTTCCATCCGTCTCCACCCTTAAAATTTATTAAACACCAGATAAAGTCGAAATTTTGCTCTATCAACATCACAAGTTCACACAATTGCATTCGTGGCGCAGCTCTGCGTAGCGCAGTTGCAATTCATTGAAACATTTTATATTTCAGAAGGCAAAAATCGTCACCATAATTCATTCAAAGATAGGGTGGAATTACTTAGGGAAGGTTGGATGGAAATTGCTATATAATTTTAGAGTAGTATTTTCTAACATCAACCTCATATTTTTCACATAGGATTAGGGTGGTTTTCCCGCAAAGAACACGCTAAAACGCAACTTGTGCAAACCCTTAAATCCATTTCTAATCCTCTATCCCTGACCCCTGTTGCATGCATCCCGTTAATGTAGTCGAAATGAATCCTCATTTTTTCAATTAAACCATCGGTGCGAAACGTTCTCTCTTCATGATACTCATCCTGGTTTTTTCTCAATTTAATGAACTGCGTTTCGAGGAATATGGCAGCCGATATATGCTCTTCTTCGGCGCGCCTATATATGCTGTTTAGTTCATGTTAATATATTATTCCACTCGAAGATATTCAATAGAAATGTATGTGAAGTATAGCCACGGACCAATATTTAAGGATATCATGAAATATAAAAGACCCTTTTTCTCTTTTTTATAAGTCTAAGATAAATATCAATGTATAGAAAATTTTGAGACGCACAAACTGTCTGTATTATTCAATCTGAAGATTAACTGGACATACAAAGAGAAGAACGATGCGGTATATGGGGACACTATGGCTATATCTACTCCAAAGACCTAGATGAATTGAATATACCCTTAAGATTCATTGAATTACCTAGTGATACAATGAAAGGGAAGATTGAAAAGAATATCCCTTAAAGGTAGACTAAGAAACAAGCGCAGTAGACAAATGAAGAAGGGCGTAAAAACAAGAAAGCTAAAAGGGGAAGAGAATTAACATTGCATAGAGAAGAGTGGGCGGCTGCAATAAACCAATTTTAGGATTGAAATACTGAGGTGGTGATATTATCTAATAGCTGTAGTGTTTATTATTTACCTAGTTCGATTGGGTGTGCTTAATTTTGTTATGCGTTGTAAGTTCTTAGATGTCGTCTCTATGATAAACGCTCTGGGCATGCTGATATTTTGTGCATTTCGGTCAATTAAGGAACTATGTTGGTTCCACCCGAGAAAACGTTAAAGTTTGTGTGTTAACTTGCTCAAACCGTATTCTACCTCAATGAGGCGAGCGTTTTAGGATAAAGAGCGAGATCATCTTCCTCATTTAGGAGAACCTTTGTGCAAAATTTCACCGTCATTACGGAATCATTTGCGAAAATCGCCCCAGCGTTCGTCTCTCATTTGGGTCACAATCCTACTCCTTTGTGTCTCCCAGGACTGGAGGTAGGAAATCTTGGTGCCTACCCCTCCGGACAAACTTGGAACTTCATTATTCCCCCTATTGATAGCTTTCATTGGAATATATTCGCCGCGCGCATTCTCTTTCATTTCTTAAATGGGCGTTTTTGTAATACCTCCTTCCATTGGCATCCTTTTCTACCTATGAATGATGTTTGTAATAAAATGTCTACTGCGAAACTATTTCAATCTTTAAATTACACTCAAAGAAAGTGACCAAATTCCTTCTGGTTGTTCTCCCAAAGTATTCATCGTGTTGGTTAAAAAAAATAACGATGTAGAATACTGTCACAGTTTCCTCAACGTTCTTGAATCTTTATTGATCTAAATTCAAGCGCAAATAACAACGTGCTGGCAAGCCTCGATCAAGCGCATTCGTTGACTAAAAGATCTATGCTAACTTAAAGGAAAGAAGGCAAACAGCTCTATTAAAACGTTTTCTGTAGCGCCGCATCTGCTGATTGCTATCAATCTAAAAATGCCTGTTTTAGATTGCTTGCTATTAATGTCCGAATGATGCATTGTATTCTTTTAAATTTAGATCTATCTCCACGGTACACGGATTCGATGTTTTTGGCCGATTCGATTCGACAACTTAGCCAAAAATATCACTTTAAGAATGGTTAAGTCAGAATAGAAGAGAGAACTTCTATGGCTTGCGTATTTTACAGACAGATACAATAATTTGTTTTATTTTTAAGAGCATGATATCTTTTGTTGGCATTAGAAACGAAATCCACATTTTCATTTCAAAGCCCTGTGGAACATGTTATCAATGTTTTTGATTTTCTAATATTTGTATCGTGGTTCACTCTACAACGTAAAACTAATATCCTATCGCGGAAGATTCTATAACACGCACAATACTTTTTCATCCTTAGGATTTTTAATGAATCGTAGAGAATCGCGTTATTAATCAAATGAAATGGCCATGGCTTTCCTTCAACTGCCTTATTTCGCCTTTCAAACGCGAAATTTCCGCGTGATCCCATTCCTTGTGAGCTAAATTACAATTCTCCATCCGGTGAACCAGACACACTGGTCTTCATCCGGTGGACTTTGGAAGTGTTGCAACGTCCGGGAACTGGGAAATCAAAGAGAGAGGCAGAAATAATTATCATTTGTGAGGATGGACTTCCGGTAGAAATTTTTTCTTTCTTCACATTACCATTTGAAGCCGTCGACAGGCGGAGGTTTCTCCTCGATCTCTTTTCATTGCATTTGGAGATTATCCTACAGTCAAACAGTCTAGTTACAGGATTTTTTTCCGGTTAAAAATGGGTTATCTGTTATGTTGAAATCCATTGCAACATTACCATTTCTTTCAGGTTCTTTTGAGTGAATGAATGAAATTTTATAAAGCGGATAAAGTCCAAGAATATTTTAGTGCATATGGATTTTCAAAAATGGACAATTGATATAATCTAAAATCGGTCTAATCTAATGACTATTGTCGAGACTGACGAGTGATGGGAGTCGGGATTAAATAAATAAGTCAATTGGGAATAGGGTGAGACGACAAGCTGTTGAATGCCAATCTTCAGCCTATTATCTATTTCCGCTGTTAGGTTGCTAATTTTTCTCATTCGGTGAAAGTATCTTAGTTTCAAATTATCCGGAAAAAATTATTCTTACGCCGTCTAACCATGAAATTTAGAGTGATGAAATTTCGGAAGTCCCTGTGGTCAGCAAGAATTTAGTTACAATCAGTAGACAACTTGTATCTCCGGTACGTTGTGGGCGTCTGTTATTTCATCTACGTGTATATACTCAAGAGAGTTATTTATTCCCGTAAGTGTAATGTGTGCATTATAAGCCATTTAAGGAGCAAACTTAGCATCCCGGTGAATTTTGTTTATGATTACACATCCGAAATTCCCAAGTAGTATGGACATAACAGGAATAATTGCGTTGGGTAAAGAAGCTTTCACGAGGAGGAGGGAATTAGTGACAGAGACTTTGAGAAAGCATGTTAAGACAAGGCTCGTCAAACATATGGAGCGGGATTTTAAATAGCGCGGAAACATGGTCGTTGAAGGAGGATGATATGCATAGTTTGGAAGCTTTTGAAATGTGGGTGTGGAGAGGGATGAAGAAGGTGAATTGGACTGAAAGAAAAACAAACGAGAAGGTGCTAGACATGGTGGGGGAGAAAAGAAGTTTGTTGAGTAAGGGGTTGGAATAAGACATGTTGGACGGAATGAAGGGGAGAAGGAGGTATTCAGAATTGAAGAGGGGGCTATTATGATGATGGAAGTCATGTTGTTTTATTAGAACAGAGACGGGAAATGTCGCTGTACCATTTATTCCCGAGTGTTCATCCGAAACCTACCTTAACCGGTAAATTACCTATAATAATAAGTCTGTATTTATTCACCTCCGCTAAACAACGTCACAACTCCCGAAGTTTCAAATCAGGAAACAAGAATACCGTCCCACCACCATCTATTCTTTAATGCCAAGAATATGGACGCACGTGGGTGTGTATGTATATATGTATATGTACGTGTATATATATATATATATACATACGCATATACATACACATATGTTAGACCAATTATTCGTAGTGTTTACTTACGTACTAGTGTACACACAAAGGCGACAAAATTGATAAGTTCAAAAAAATTAAAACAGTTTTTCGATTTTCAGCAAGAGCATAATTTTAGAGTACTCATTTTCAAAAACATTTCCATGTGGGAGAGAAATTTGTTTTTAAGTGAATGGTGATTTAAAAAATTAATACCTTCAGTTTAGATGCCCGTTGATTTTTTTATGGGGCCCTTTGTGCGTGGGTTTGATGTTCTCACTTTCGGTCGTAAACCGAAGAGTTTCCGGAACATCGTGAGCATAAAATTTTTCTGCGCCATTCGAACAAATCCAAATAGGTGGGGGCTCATTGGAGTTAATGACGACGTGGAGTCCCCTCCCCGTTGATGAGTTATCAACTCACTTTAAAGCGCATAGTCACTTCGAGTGTAGTGCACTCCAGCCTCATTGATTTTCACTGAAGTACGCGAAATTAATTCCTTTATTTTTCTTATCGCTGTTAATTTACAATAATTTTACGATCGAGTCTTTCTTTCCAGAATGAGCCCATTGAGAACCCTTCACGGCCATTCGATTATCGGATATTGTTTTAATAATCCGTTTCCAGGAAACCAGCGGGAGGAGTTTGAAATCTCTGCGGAATCTTGACTTAAGTATAAGTAGGTATTTTTATCTCAGTTTTACCCCGGGAGGAGTATACTACTTTTTGTGTGTCCATATCCTTTCAACACTAAGTACATTGGACTTTTCTTGGGGTCGAATTTTGAAGAAGATCAATAATGACGGAGGAAAAAATGAGGCACCATACCTACCTGTGATTGAATCCTTAAAACTGTTAACCAGTGACCAACTAGGGAATGGTTACTTTTGGATGACGCCGTTATACACTAAGCGTACATATTTTACCATATGGTGATAATGTGGAAACGCTATGAAGTAATAATAATAAGAGTAGTAGATAATATCTATCAAGACGGTTGATCGTGGTCGGAAATTAAATAAAATTTTATGAAAGTTTTTTTAGTTAATCTTGTGAAAAGTTTAACTTACAGTTTAGGGGATTTTTCAAAGTTAATTTAAAAAAATTGTTGCAATGAACAACGTGGAAAGGGAGATATTTGTTGTTCCAAATAGCATGAAGTGATCTTCCACTGAAGGGTGTACTACTTCTGCTGCACTCTGGAGGGATCTTCAGATATAGGATTGCCGTCATCCTCAAGTGTTCCGTAGGAGAGGTATAAAGAAACACGTTTACGATTTCGTATAAGGGTGAGAGAGAGAAACCAGGTTGCGAATTGATAAAACAGTTCCTTCATGCATTTCAAGGTTCCGCGGTCGTGATATGTGTCTCCATTTTCCAACTCTCAACGCGAAGTGCCATCGTAGACATAATTTTTCAATTTACAAATGTTTTGTATTCTTCATATATCCCCCGGAATACATTATTTTTCTTCCATTCGCACTCGGCACATGAGTAGAGCCTCCATGCAATCGCTAGAGGTTATAAAAATAAATTTCAACGATAAATATTCAAATGGCAAATATTTCCTCCAGCAATCCAATGAACGGCTCATTACGAAATAATTTATATACGTCCATGCTGCTATAATTATATAGGTGAATAATCACTGTGTCAGGTTTTTGCTTAATTTATTTTTATTTTTTAACATTTAATTTGGTAAAATATCTGATTCATAACGCGATTAATTGAAATTTGCTTGAATTAAAGCCGTAAGATATCGTTGAAACTGCTTTAATCTTTCAACAAGTTGTTGACTTGATGGACTACGGGATAAGAATGAATTAGAGCAGCTGTATCCTCAGTCGTTTTATTATTGGAAAGTAGAGTTAATGCTTTAATTTGACCATCTAGTATCTGGAAAAGTTTATTATTGATTTCACCTTTATTTTCTATTTCGGAAATGAGCTCATTCGTGTGAATATTTTTCTAACCAAAAATGTAGTTTGTAGCATATCAATTCCTTCTTACGATTATAACGTAGTTTGCTTGAAGAAGTATTTCGTATTTATAATGCAATTGAAGATAATATGTTGGACGTTTCAAGCGGAAATAAATGGCCTTCTCACGTATAGACAAATAAAAATTGTAATTTTACGAATGAATTTTCATTTTCTATTATTTCTATTTTTATTTCTACTATATTTAAAATTCCGACTAAATGCTTTAAAAAGTTTCAACACCTCTTTTTATGTATAAATTTTCATCAAGCATGATGAAATTTCATACGGATTAAGTTGAGGGTGAAAGAAAGAGAAAAGAAAACTTTGCACTTCCACACACTTTTAATATAACACAACCATGGTTTCGATGGGGCGCATCATCATCAGGTGATGATGATTCAATTTTTTCAAGAACAGTTTTTACACTGCCTATAAAAAGGTGAACTAAGATCTAAACTGTCGCAATCTCTGTGATAAAATTCTGATAGTGACTTTCTCCTTTTCCCATTGACAAAGAAAAACCTCGTACTCGAACACTGTATGTCGATGTTATCCACCTTACAGCACCATGTTTTAATATTGAGTGAGTTCTCATCTTGAACAATGTTAAATATTCACTAAGACCTTACTAAGACGTAGTGCTCATATTTAAAAGCTGTTATCAAATTTTAAAAGTTCTCGTGGAGTGGCAATTCAGAGATTCAACAAGCCCGAATGTGAGGAAACGCTTCGTTGGAACATATTTCTGGAGCGTCCTACTTTCTGGTAGCGAGAAAAAAAACAGCGAACGAAAAAAAGGCTGGAAACAATGGGAATGCGGCACTTCGATAGAATTCGGAAGACATAATTTTATAATCGAACGAGGAACGAATAGGTTCTGTGAAGGCAAGGAGTAGAAAGAAGTCTAAAGAAAACTCTGGAAAAAATATGAGAGTGTTAATCGGACTCCTTTTGGGGTAGGAGTGGGTGGTGAAGACAGTCTTCGAGGTACAAATTAAAAGGAAAAAAAACAGGAAAGTAGATTTAGGATGAGGCTAATGACACAAATAAAGAAAAGACGACGCAATGGTGAAATGTGACGATGTGAGTGGCTTAACCGATAAGAGAATTAAGAGACGCCATCAAACCAGTCCTGAGATAGATGAGTAATGACGATGGTGATTCTATTTTGAAGTGAGTGCGCCTTTTCTTTTATATTACGCTGCAATTAATTGATATACAGTAAATACTACGATGTCATTCGAGAAGTTCTTTTTTTTGGATCCATTAGGATGTCGCTGGTATAGATTATCCGGATAATGTAGACTTTATACGAAAGCATCCCTTTAGACGTGTACCAAGGTGTATGCATCGGAAATATTATGCAGACATTTATCTCCTAGGAAAACCAATAGGTGAAAATCTTAGCTAAGGTACTTACTTCATTAGCCACGCCCATGCGGTGAAGTAACCTTCGCTGGAATAATTTATTGAACAGGCTACCTATATCATACGCGCCTTGACACATGTTTGTTATTGTTCGAAAATCAGTTATAATTCTCATGAATAAAAAAAGAAGTTCGAAGTTTCGCCATAAGATGGATTGGGGTGAGCGGTTATGGAACGAGAACCATCTCCTTGAAACATTAATAGCACGTTTTGAAAAAAATAGCGAAAAAATAAAATTATGACTCTGGTGAGTAAAAAAATATTCCGAGGAGTTCGTGAAGTGGTCGACGGAAGGTCACGATGGTGACGGAAAGGGCGAATAAGATTTTTAAATCCTCCGCGGGAGTCCTCAAACGTGCACCGGCCGAGGTCAACGGATGAGGGTGTGCCCAATGGGGTCCTGCCCGATGGCAAGCCCCTCTTACTCTTGTGTGATATACTCATTCCCATCCATCCCGTAAATTAAAAAAATGCGAATGCGTGCTCCCTCTCCTGGCCACCCGGCGTCCCTCCACCTCCCGAGCTCAAACCGTCCGCAATTAGGCGACCCAGCCGAGTGTGACACACGCCCAAAACGAATCTTGGCCGTCGGAAGGCGAAGGACAATGCCACGGCGCACTCTGGACAAACCGAGGGAGAGGGGGATCAAAACAAGGATATATTCTTCGAAAAATAAATCAAAGTGGGTGGAAATAATTTCGCCATCTCGCTCGCCCGGATCGGTATTGGGCGATCTAAATCAGTGAACGATTACGTCGGAACGACAGCCTTGAAGAAGGGGGAACTTGAAAAAAAAATGCCAGAGATCTCTTGCTAAACTTATTAAGAGAGATGATCGCCGGGATCGCATACAGGTGCGGGGATATTTTCTTCCAAAATGTATTGCGAATATTCTAAAAAGATTGCGTGCAAAAGTTTAATCTTCGATTGAGCTTGGCTCCCACCTTAACTATCAAATTGCATTAAAGTTTGTGCCAAATATTGACGTCCATAATTAGTACGACTTTAGGTCATGGTTCTCAATTCCCTTATAAATCCTTGGATTCTTTAGTACTAAAATGTATAAATGCTAACATGCTTTACAATATCCATTAGTAATTAAAATTTAATTGTCATAAATTGTTATACTCAAGAAAATATATAATTATTTTTGCAAAATTGCTAAAAACTGCAAGCTACTCCAACAAACGAAATTTAATAGCTTAACAATTTCCAATTTACATCAGAGTGTTTATAAGTAAGTGGCTTGTAACTCTGAATATATTACTAAAACATTAGAGAACTCTCGTAGTACTATTATATTTTTCAGTCTAAAGACTATATTATTGTATTATTTGAGTGGTCATTTAAATATAGTTGCAACTGTCTCAGGTGAGAATTAAGCTGAAGACTTTATGATCTGGACTGGTTCGATGTTTTGAGCATTTACAAGAAAGTTTTAGGTTTATGTGTGCGCCGTAGCAAAAGATTCATTCATAACAACATCTTATTTCTTAGTGTTGGAACTCGGTAGTCTTTTATAGAGGGAAGGTCAACATTTAGAACGACGTAATGCGGCCCCATTCATTTATTTTTCCAATCCTTTCCCGTATCATGACCTTTTTCTTTTCTATTGTCTCTATGAGTAGTGGTTTAATTTTGGCCTTGGCATAGTGAAATGAAACTATGTAACGTAATTAAAAAATAAGCGATTTCAATGAAAGGCCCGCTTAATGGTGGTTCTTTCTTCAATACCCTTACAATTCTGATATTGACATACTCAGAAATTACTGCAGTAAGAAGAGTATTACTAAAACATCTGCTAGCAGTCAACAAGATATTTTAGCATATTTAAAGTATTGGAAAATAGAACTCATTAAAAATTGAATATATTTGGCCTCATCAGTATTTTTTTCTGTATGCATAAATCTTTGCAAAACTCGAACTTCCTTCCAAAATTACTTCACTTTTTGTAGCTGGTTGACCCTTGGTGAACCTCGTTGAGACATGGAATTTGTAGGTAATAATTGAAAACTTTGGCTAACATCACGGCTTATTACCTACCTAAATAAAATCTTCTATGAATAAAGTAGGTGTTATAAAAATAGTAAGCATGTTCAATGAGAAATGACTTTATAATAAATGGACTGAACGGAAACGTATGGTTATCGTTTTTTCCGCTACATGCATATCAAATGGGTTACTTAAACCTAGCTTAATACATATAATATAAAATGCAATGACTTTGATCGGGACGTTATTGTTAACGCATGTAGTATATATAGTATGTAGTATGTATATATATATATATACACATACATATATATAATATATATTATGTATATGAAGTTAGCACTAGCAAAAAAGCACGGATAACAACAAAAAGGATAGTCAAGGAAGGGAAGGAAAGAACTCCTTCCTTCTCTTCCTTGAGAAAGGTGGCTTGTATCACCGAAAATTGGAAAACGTGTTTTCTGTGTTTTTTAATATACTTTATTTTTTTTTTTTTTTTTTAGGTAATCTACCGGTTAAGGTAGGTTTTTGGATGGACCCAACTATCAAATAAACATTTTGTGACTCCCCACCTAGCAAACTAATCTATATCAGGTCCCTCTTCATCTCGGTGTACTTCTTTCCTCCCTTCATCTCGTCCAACATCCCTATCCTGTTCCTACCCTTACCTCGCTTTCCCAACATTCTTCCCTCTATTACCCTCTTCAACATTCCACTACCGCTCAATACGCCCTTCATCCATTTTTCCTGCCTCCATAGGATTTCTCTCAACAAACCCCTCTCCTCACCCACCATTTCCAGTACTTCCTCATTTGTTTTCCTTTCGGTCCATTTCACCTTTTCCATTCTTCTCCACACCCACATTTCAAAAGCCTCCAATCTACGTCTATCCTCCTGCTTCAGCGACCACGTTTCCGCGCCGTACATAGCTACGCTCCATATCAGAGTTTTTACGAGTCTTGTCTTAACATCCCTACTCAACGTCCCCGTCATCAACTCCCTCCTCCTTGAGAAAGCCTCCTTGCCTAGCGCAATTCTTCTCCTTACGTCCCTACCACTTTGACCGTGTTGGTCCAAAACACTTCCGAGATATGTAAACTGTTCTACCTGCTCTATTTTTTCCCCTCCTATTTTAATATTTAGCTTAGCCTTTTTCTTTCTGGAAAATCGCATAACCTTTGTTTTATTAATATTGATTCTCATCCCATATTTATCGCACTGAACCTCCAATTCACTCAACAATGCTTGCAACCCCTTGGCTGACTGAGCAACTAATGCTTGGTCATCAGCAAACCTAACCGATTTTACGAATTCCCCTCCGACTTTCATTCCTACCTCCAGTTCTTCCCATGCCTCTTTAATCATTTCCTCTACATATACGTTGAACAGTACCGGTGACAATGGGCAACCCTGCCTTACACCTCTTCCTAACACTGCCCATCCGGACTCTCCGTTCCCCACTCGCACCTGAGCAGTCTGAGACATGTACAGGTTGCGGATCAGTCTCCTGTCCCTCCAATCCATTCCTATTTTCTGCAATACACGCATTAATTTTTCCCAATTCACTCTATCAAACGCTTTTTCGAAATCTACAAAACAGGCAAAAACGTCCTGGTTGTATTCTATATTCCTCTCGACTAGTGATCTCATTACTGCAATGGCATCACGCGTACCTCTTCCTTTCCTGAACCCAAACTGATCATCCCCTAAGTAATCATTTGCCTTACTCTCTATCCTTTTGTTGATGATCCTGAGAATAACTTTAGCTGCGTGGGATATCAAACTTATTGTTCTGTAATCCTCACATGACGAAGCAATAAGTTTGATATCCCACGCAGCTAATCTGCCTGTGGCCCACCACTTGACAGAGAATTTTGCGAAATGCTGTGCTCTATGAGAAAGAAGACACTATATAGTTATAAATATTTTTATACACGATATATATATATATATTATACATGTATGCCTATGTATGCTACATATATGTATGTATATGTTATATATATGTATATGCACGAAACATACATAAATATAATACATGTATGCCTATGAGTACAATATATACAGAATATATATATATATATATTCAAACAGAAATAGGTATAAGGAAAGGGGATAGGAAAACACATAAAAGGCGAACACATGTCCTGTGTCCTTCCCCACATGTCCTGTGTTCGCCTTTTATGTGTTTTCCTATCCCCTTTCCTTATACCTATTTCTGTTTGAATGAATATTTGTGCGCCGTATGGCGGGATTTTCAAGTTTGAATATATATATATATATATATATATATATATATATATATATAAAGTAAAAATATACTTTATATATATATATATATATATATATATATATATATATATATATATATATATATATATATATATATTCAAACTTGAAAATCCCGCCATACGGCGCACAAATATTCATTCAAACAGAAATAGGTATAAGGAAAGGGGATAGGAAAACACATAAAAGGCGAACACAGGACATGTGGGGAAGGACACAGGACATGTGTTCGCCTTTTATGTGTTTTCCTATCCCCTTTCCTTATACCTATTTCTGTTTGAATATATATATATATATATTCTGTATATATTGTACTCATAGGCATACATGTATTATATTTATGTATGTTTCGTGCATATACATATATATAACATATACATACATATATGTAGCATACATAGGCATACATGTATAATATATATATATATATCGTGTATAAAAATATTTATAACTATATAGTGTCTTCTTTCTCATAGAGCACAGCATTTCGCAAAATTCTCTGTCAAGTGGTGGGCCACAGGCAGATAGGATTCCTACTCGTCACAGGGAGTAGGAATTTTCTTTTATCGGAGTATGTTGGAATGCGTCCGACTGAGATGGTACCACGAACTATGCGATCGGAATTTTCTAGCACCAAAGTAGATTTGAAAAACGCCTTCCATCATTCTGCCCGTTGCCCCATCCCTCCCACCTAGCATAAAATAACGCCATCTCCAAACGTCCTCCATCCTAAAAGCGTCCACGTAATACCTAACCGTTTAACTATTGGAATACCTATATTTCTCCCACCCATTATACATTTTTAAGTTTAACAAATTTAGCAGGTAAGCATCGAATATTATGTATGTCATTTATCCATTTTTGAAAGATGTTAATGAATTTAGATGACTTGGAAGGGTCGAATACTAAGTAATGAGGACAGTATTCGAAACATAAGGGACTGATTAGAGAAATTTTAGAAAGGCAAGTTTTGTGAAAGGAAACTAGAAAAGAGGCCGATGCAGAAGGATATATATTTGCATTAAATCATACAAATGATGAAGGGGAGAATAAATATTATAAACATAATGGTGGAAGAGAAGAGGTCTTGATTATAACGACAAAGGTTAGCCTTTAGATCAGCGGTCACCATGCATTCGGCCTTCGCAAAGTGCTAACCTGCCAATTATGAAACTCTCGGTCTACTGACATGATTTTTTTAAATGTTGAAACATATAAAATAACGACCGTAAAAGTTCCGTTTTAATGGAATAACATGGCCGATACACTTGTTTATTACAGAGGTTTTTTTGAGTGTGCTAAATTTATTAATGCTATGTCAGTTGCTTCTTATTTTTATTTGAAATATTCAACAGACCAATAATTTTTTCTCACTGCCCATGTGTGTGTGACTGTTGGTTTAGGTAATGACGATGAATCAGTTATTAGTCTTTTAAATTATAAAATTGGCTGATTTAAAACCCTACATCATTCTGTCCATTACTGATTCCATTGGCCATTGATAGCCCTTCTCTCTCACTTACGTCCCATCTCGGTCTATTAGTCTGATCCCTGTCTTTTTGGTAAAATCCATTTCCCCCAATAGGGTGAATGATTTAGATTTTTTCGGGATACATGGATATAGGACCATGGTGGGTTAGTTCCCTGAATAATTAACTCTTACCCGCGGGAGAATGACGCATTTTCATGCGCTAATGTATTAAATTTATCCATCATACCTTCATTGTCTTTTCCATATATCTTTTGCACTTCCCTTTTCCTTTCTCTCTCTTTCTCCTCTCATCTGTTCGAACTTTTCCTTCTACCGTCGACCTCCTTTCTCCATTTTACGGCCGCCTTCTTTATGAAATACGAGAATCCGCTTTATTTCCTCATTTTATTTGGTCATAATCTCCCTCCACCTCTTCCCAACATTTCTCTCTCCCTCTTCGCCACATGCCTCGGGGTGTATCGGCGGAGGGAGTTCGGTGTGCCGTGCATTTGCGAGCGAACCGCGCTCTGGCTTTTATTCAGCCCATCGGTCGTGTACAGTTTACACCGCGGGGGAGTTGTGGGATGGGTTGGAGAGAATGGAGTAGCGGGAGTTACATTCTGATAGCAGTTTCATTTTTTTTCATGGCACACTAACACACAGACAAGCTGGAGAGAGAGAAAGAGAGAGGGAAGGAGGGAGGGAGGAAGAAGGCCAACCTCGGATAAATATAAATAGGGGAAACACGCTGCGATTTTTTTATTATGAAGCAAAGTATCCAGAGACGTAGGACTGTAGACCCTGTTGGGGCTTTTTTCGAAGGGAGTGTTCGTCAAAAGGTTTGAAATGGGGAAATCCGGTCGCTTCGGCTTTTGCGGATCGAGGTGGAGAGGGATTCGCGAAAGGGAACGTCGCTTGTCCGACCCCACCCAACCCTTCAATCTATCTCTTGCTTTTGACACGCGTATCGTCCATATTTATGAACATCGCGCTGATTGCGTGTGGGGATTTGGGGGGGTTCTTCCATTATTCCCTTCCCACCTTCATTCCTGACCATTTTCATTCATGCCGAAATCCAAGTAAGCGGTTCCGATTCCTCCCCCTATTCCCCCCTCCCCAACCACCCTTTTGTTTTGAACATGAACCTTTTCGCGGTCGGATGAAGAGAAGTGGATACGCGGCCAGGTCGTGTCTCCTCCATTCCTTCCACCTCTTTTTAGTCTCTTTCGAGCGGAACGATATGTCGCGTTCTCTTTCCCTACCTGACAACAGGCGATAAAAAGTTACAGCATGTACATTAATGTTGAGAGATGATTTAACGTCATTCGTTTTGATGGATATACGCTTCATAAACATCCTTTCTCCTCCTCGACTTCATTTCCAAACTCCTCCGTGATATTTTTTTTGGAGTATTTGAAATTAAAAGCTTATCATGAAATGAAGAGTATTCCACTAACGTCATGGTGTTGAAGGCTCCCATTTTTTTTAACTTTTCTCCTCGAGATATTAACGCCCAGGACCTCGTCCACTTTTTTTATATTGAATCTCCTTTTTGGAGTAAGCACTATGGTTATCTTCTCCGAAGCAATATTCTGCTATTATGGAATGCTCCTATTTATACCCTATTATTCTTAGATTTGTTCTGTATTCTTAATTTTTTCTTAAATTTTGTGAAAGTAAACTGTGCCTCTTGTGAAAGTATTGAGTACACACTCAGGGCACACTTATTTTTGTTTATATTATTTATTTTTATTTATTTATTTGGTGCATTTAAACGATTTCCGTCTAGTGGATTACTTAACGGTAGTAATTTTTTCAAAATTAACTGACATTACACATATGATTTCAAAGGAATGATGACTATGACCCGGAAAATGTGGAAAACACAGTGGTGATGGGCACGATGTTTGGATCTGTACTATATCTCTGCGAGCGTCTTATCGTCATTTTCGTGTGGGAAAACCCCAAGTTTTAGCCGACACTTCCTTGTAAAATTAACTTTAAATCGCATCTGTAATGATGGAAGTAAATAGATTTAATTTTAAATAAATCAATTCATTTTTAAATAAATCAGTTCAATAGATAAAATCACCTGGTCCCCTGTTCCAACCTAGGTACGAGGCGTGTCTTATTTTAACTCTTGCTGCGTTTACTTTCGTTTGATTAATCATTAAATATTTTTTTCGAATTGAGTGAGCGAAATAAGATCATTTTAATTTCGTCAATTTTAATTCTCTATTAGCCCGGATTATTTCAATGCTCTGAGGAGAATTTTCATGTAAGATATTTAGCATAAGTAAGCGTAAGTTCATCCAATCCATTTTTCAAGTTCCGTCCCCAATAAAATCATTGTGGAATTAATTAAAATCCGCTAAACAGTTGGAAACAATTAGATTGAGCTGAAACCCAGGTCCAAATGAACACACATCGCAGTTGAACCTGTATATTATCGATGGAATTGGTTAGTTAATTGAAGAAGCCGGATTCCAAACACGATTTAATTTATTCCGTCGCTTTTTCTGATGGACGACCTCTCGAAAATGGTTTAATTTCATGTAGCATGCAACGACATGCTTCCGGTGTTAATTGCGGGCTGGTAGCATTTTCCGTTCACTCGCGAACCTCCGCGAGGCATTAGTCTCGTTTGGTCCGACGGATCAGATCTGCGTCCATAGCAATTTTCCCTGCGCTGGCTGGATCACGTAACAGAGCATCCATAAACGGAGTCACTTTCGAAATGGGATTGGCCTCGGGGACACGTTGCGATAAGGGGTAAGATTACGTTTCGTAAGAATGCGTGGCGAAAATAGCAAGCGATGTGGAAAATTATCATTTTAAAACACCGCTCAGACTAAAGAGCTCTAATGAATCAATTGCATAAATATATGGGTGAAGGAGGGCACAGAATTCAACGTCGCATATCTCTACCATCTCTAACCCTTCATATGTTGGAATATAGCCTACCCTTTGTCAACAGCAGTGCATCTAGGGTTGCATATGTTTAGGGAAATTCATCAAACGTTTCCTCCCACGCATAAATAAATGTGTAATATTATAAATATGGAATATATATCGATTTTATCATTATAATTTTAGGGGGAAATAATATAAATCAAGTTTATAAGTGAACTATTAAGTATCTATATTTATTGATTGATTGATATGAACTATTAAATATATATATATATATATATATAAGAACTATAAGTAGCACATTAGTTTAACTGATTTTCAAGTACCCAACCCGTTTACTGTAGTGGAGTAGGAAACACTTTAGCTTTGACTCTAAGTTCGTGGCTTTGAAATTAGTTTTTGATGATTTCTCAACACATAATGAATTTAAATTTTTGATATTGTCAGATGACCTACTAAATATATTTAAAAATTTCACCCGACTGTTTAGCAAGCAAAGTACTACCGTCTAATATTAAACAGTTATTTGTTGGTCCCTAAAAGTTAGTATACTTAGTTATAGGCATTTTAAACACGTCTGAATCTATGCAAATAATCTTTGACTTTCACAATCACTTTTCTCAGCGTCTCTTATACTCTCTTTTTTTACTCAAAAATTTCTTATCCCATCTATTCTCTACCACCTGATCTCCTTTCCAATTCAAAATGCCCTTCAACATACATTCCTATCACAAGTCCTTTACGCTCTGAAATTCCCCCACTGGCATTTTATCGCTTCTCCCAACGTTAAGCTCAAACGAATCACGTGTTAAATATTTAACTGTAACATTTTTCATGCAGCACAATGTTGTAGTAGCGCCGCATTTCAGTAAACAAATTGCGTATTTAAATTTATGACATCCTTGGTGACCGACCAGTGCTGAATCCCTTTTTTTTTTTAATCTCTGTATATTTTGCCAAAGCACGCGTATGTTCTTCAGCATTATATTCATTCGAGCGCACAGAGGGATTCTCATCAGAGAGGTGGGAAATTTCCATTTTGTTTAAACAGCCGGGCGCATGGAAATTTCTTTTACGGAGTTTCGACGGGAACCCGTGCGCACGTGATCGCCCAGGATGACCATTTCATTGACGCGAGGAAATTAATTTGCCTTCGCACGAACTCTACACAAATAATGGAAATAGGAAACGTTGCCGAGGCTGTAGAGCCACTTCCCGAGTCTTTGTAATTCAATGAGATTTTACTCTTCTAACGAGTTGGTATCATCTTACGTCAATAAAGAGCAAAGAGGGCGAAGTGATCATCATAACATCTCCTTTATCCTTTGTACTTACAAAAGAGAGATTTTAATTTTTCCTCCATTTTGCACTCTTTTGTTAATTACCAGTATTAGACGTATTAGGACCAAGACTATCATAGACATATCATTTAGACGTAACCAATCACGCGACTAAAGCAGGGTGAACCCGAAAAACCTGTAGCCAAAATCCGAACGCCCATCTGCTAGTGAAAATATCATGTGTCATACGTATGCAGCCCCAGTAAGCAAATCAATCACTGCTCTCAGGATAATTAATTCAACTGGACCTAACTTTGTGGTGTCATCTCTCTGCGGTTACTAATGCCTTCGAAGGTAATGGATTGTTATTCCGGACTGAATTCAAGTGAGTGATGAATGCAACAGCGAATTAATTTCTTTATTTTGGTTTCTCTCGGTGCTTGGTGTCTGATATTAAGCTCGAGATTTCGGCAAAGATGCCCTGGCAAGGCTCCTCACGTCCAAAACAAACTTCAACACTCAATCCCAATTTGTTTACTCACCTGTATTAGAGTGTAATGATTATCGAATCAATATTATTGTTCAGGATCTCATATTGAGTGTTAATAAAGTGTGTCGTCTTTATTCTTCAATATAATCTGCCTCTCGGTCAAGCTGCCAAGTTTCGTCAGCGAAGGTTTATTCGTCTCGATAATTTCAATAACTATACATTTTCATCGGAAAATGTTCGAAGCCCAACACAACTAGACTTCGGGAAACTGGAATAAATATAATTATTTCAAACGTAGAGCACGTCAAGAGTGTTGGTGAAGTTGAAATAGGAGGACAAATTACCTCTTACATACACCATATGATGCATGCATCTTTCATGCTGCATGCTTTGAAAAATATTTTCACGTTATTTTTTGTAATTTCCTCGTCCTCAGTTTTTTATTTTTAATTCTTTCTTTAAAAAAATTCACGGAGCTCAAAGTACCTGTCCTATACTCTTGCCCCTCACCTCCATCAATGGAATATGCGGAGATCTCTTGTTTGCGGGGGTGAAAGAGAAAGAGGGAGGAGAAAGGAAGTCGGTCGTCTTCATGTCTTGTGCGCTCGGAAGAAAAACTCTAGGGACCGCCAACAAACCTTGCCGACATCTGCTACGGTAGTATTCCTCCAAACCCTTTCCACTCGCCATCTCATGCCCTCCAAAACTCTTCACTCACGCCTTAGGAGTCTTTGAGTGCGAGAACAACAAGTGTCAGGCGTTTGTTTGGCCTCTTGATGCTGCTTTTTCCTCAAGCCTTGCGCGCGCCCTACGGAGAAAGCGAGAGAGAGAGAGAGTACAGAGAGAATGGTTTGGGCGCCCCCACGACGACGTTGGCGGATACCATCTGGCGGGGAAGAGTAGGAACTAGTGCGTCCTAGTATGGGGGAAGCGGCAGAATTTTTATTATTTTTTTAATCCTTTCTTCTTTAATGTATATTTTTGTTCTTTTTTATTCTCTTCGGCCGTCCTTTTCGAATCGATCCCCTTCGGGAAATCGGGGCAAAGCGTTTTAAGAGAGGGAGTCCTCGCGATGTACGCGGCCAATTCACCCCGGGTGTGGATGTCTTCTCTTTCGTCGGAGAAAATCCAGGTTTTGCTCGGCCGACCTTATCGAGTTCGTAGATAAACCAAATCCGAGCTTATTTAGCTCAAGGGTCAAACGGTCCCCGGAAATAAGCTTTCGGCTGTCTTCGCAATGATTTCGCCAGGGCTACCGTTGATTCAATCGGATTTTATTTAGAAGTTTTTTTCGTGAGCGTCTTTTCCGATAGCTATCTTTTTTGTCGGCCGGGTCATTCTCGTGCTCTTTGAAAAATCTCCCAGGGAATTAACGTGTCCCCGCCATTAAAATGAATGCGTCTGTACTTCCGGTCGAAGTGTTATATGAATCAGATTCCGGATGTGATTCAAAGTAAAAATTAATCCAGCAGTGTTTGAGGATGGGGGAATCATGAAGTGGAAATAAGATGTTAAAGGTAAGAAAGTGGTCACATTTAAAGTCGGGTAGATTATGAAAAAGGTTATTGAGGCTACAGTTGTTTATTTTATCTTCTCTGAGTCAAAAAATTAGATTTTTTTGGAAGGGTGTTCTTAAAAATCATTTCGGCAGCCTTTCAAAGGGAATAAGCTAATTACCTAGGAGGACATAATTTATCCCATAATAATAAGATATCATCTTCAGGCACTTATATTAAAGTGCAGTCATTCTTAAAACCTGATTTTTACTTCCTCAAACGTCTCATAAAGCAATCGCACGATTGAAAATTTACCCCAAAGGCCTCCCCCTTCACGTGTCCTTTGTGGCTGATGAAAGGAACTGACTCCTCAAAGGAGCTTTTTTTTCAATCTTTCAGTCGCTGTAGAAGATACGACAAAGGGTACATTTCGTTGCTGAGGTAATTGATGAATTAATCAATATTTTTTTGGTTGACTAGTAAATTGGCTTAGTAAATTGAACCAAGCAAGCATTCCATCAAACATGATTTGACGTTGACAAGAAAACGCTAAATTATATTTGAGTGAAAACAAAATCTTTTTCGATAAATTCACAAAATATATGTAAATATTAATAAAAATGTAGCTTTTGTCTGTTAATACCTGCGTGTTTCAAGATTATTCCAAATATTACTTGATAATATTTACCTGCTACTATAAAAATTATAATTTAACATAAAATATTTATTCCAGAGTAACAATAAAATGACAAGAGAAAATATAGCTCAACGTAAGAGCGAACACCTATGAAAGTAGTTTCATTACACAAAGAGGTTCCTACTTTATAACACCCCGAAAAACTAATTTACGGCTCAAACGTGAACTATGAACGTATTTATTCAAAGGCAACGAAAGGAGCACCAAATTAAAATCTAAATACTAGAATAGAAACATTGTCTTAAAATCTTAATGGAAATATATTCTCATCAGCAAGCCCTACTCTTTTGGCTGGGTAGATATCAGGTAATTTCTCTCACTATCCCTTGCTTTTTCTTTCTTCCCACTTTGTTGTCTCCTTATTTTCTAAATGCTTGTAAAATTAGTTTTCGTTTCAATATTCTTCTCTCACTCCCCGTAATGAATCCGCTGCTCTATTGTGCATACTTTCGTTCCCAAGAGTGAAAAAATGTTCTTTTTATGCCTTGTCCCATTAGTGCTCAAAAAGTTTATGACATTGTTAGTGTGTTTCTATATTTTGACACTTCTCTTAATTAATCTTATAATCTATTTTAGTTTCTCTGCCAACATAGGAAAACTTGGCATTGCCTCAATACTATGCCCGAAGACTTTCCCAACTCGAGAAAAACAACATTGTAATTAAACTAATGGTTGTTACTAAATAAAAATGATTTCTATTGAAAATAATCGCCAGAAGCAAATATTTTAGCATGAAGCATTCGTCTTTCCAGTGAAACATCAAGGTTCCTAAGTTGAGGGACTATCTTTTGTAATAGTAAAGCTCAGAATATTAACCTTGGCTAAAATCGTAATGATAGAAGAAAAAATTACAATGCAAACTAAATATTGGTTTGTACACTTTTTTAATTACTGTTTTTCACGCTTCGATACACATCTTCGGTTCAATGTTATCGGACTCAACCTTATGAACTTTCATCTTGTGCTATAAGACAAACTTTGTTAAATTCACAAAACATTTATTACTAAGGCACTACCGGTTTTATCACAAAGGCTACATCTTCAGGAATAAATTTCTTAAAGAGCCTAGGACAACATTTTTTCTTCGAGCCATATGTTCACGCAAATATATTATCCTACGAGTATGTTTTTAAGACATTTTTGCATGAAGATGCCACTAATGTGATGGAACCGATACTATCGTGTTAATAATTTTGTCGTGAATATTATAAAGTTTGTCTTGTTCCTCACTCGTCGTCAGGTTCATTCAATTAATTTTTGTGCAATAACAGAAAGAGAGAAATGGGCGGAACTGAATCGGTTTTGAGTAATGATTTCATCATCTTGGCGCCGTACCTCGATACTACGACAGTTTTGTCTGTAGTAATGGAAGTTAAGGTGCACAAACGCGAACACGAATTTATAGGACATGCCGAGGATTTCATGTAAACTAATTCCCCATTCCTTATCCACGCACCATGTTTCCGTCTCTTCGACAAAGCTGTCGAGGAGAGTCACCCTAACGAATTCCATCGCTGTGCGACATTCAACGGCGTCGAAGGAGCCCGCCCTAGGTTTTCATGCGCCGGAATCTCGGTTGCGCCCAGGAATCTGCCCACCGCACTTTGGGTGAATGTGCTACCATGCGTTGCTCTACATAGAAATGTTATCCTTTCGGGTCCTCCCTCACCCCACGCCTCCTCGTCCTTCCCTCAGCGAGCGTGGGTGCGAGACGAGTGCGGGAAGAGTAGGGAAGGGGCCCTCCTGCTTTGCCTTCTCCCTCCGAGCCATCAACCCGCAGCCCTTCCCGAAGACCCGATGGAGATGGGAAATTCAAGGGGTGCGATGCGGAGGTGGGCGGGATGACTTAAGCGAAGCATGCGTAAAAGCCCGTCCGATGCAAGCCATGCTGTTTATTTTTAGAGAGCAACTTGGTATCGTTGACCGGGCTCCATCCATCGTGTCCCTCTGACCGAGAACTTGAAAGAAAAATCAACCCTTAGGGTGTTTGTGTGGGGCGAGGAGAATGGGTAGTGTGGGAGTATCGTGAAGATATATTTTGTCGATAAATCTCCCCCAACTCTCATATCATTCTCGAGCTTGACCCTCCAACCCCATCCCGAAGAGCGTTCGTTTCCTTGTGTCATAAAAATATTCTATTCTTCGACGCCACCAAGATCGACAGAAGCGGGTTTACGATTTTACTACGTGGGGTCTGCGGCAAGAGATTCTGCCATAAGGGTCGAGGAGACTTCAATCAGCTCGGGACTGTGGATGGAGTGAGAAAGTATTTTCTGGTTGGAGAAAAATCATCGTAAAAGTCTAGGAAGTCTCACGTACGATGAAAAATATTGGGGCTGACATCGATAGCTGATAGTAGATACAGAAGGGAACCTTCATTCTATCGTGCAAAAATATTAATGGAAATTTTTGCTTTTAGGCATATAATATTGCAAGCAATCATTCTTTTGAAATTTCGGAAGGGTAGTAGTCCCTGGGGAAACATATTGGCTGCCGTGGAATAATAATAAAGCTCCGGAGTCCGAAAATTCTTTCTTTGACCAAGAATCCCATAAAGGGGGTCATAGTTTTTGTGTGCATGCGCTTATTATAATATTCAACCCGAATCAGATTTATTCCTGAAGATATTTTTGAAGGATAACTTAATAACAATGCTTGAAATAGCCTTATATGACAGTTATTTTTTCAAGCAAAAATATTACAGGTGGAAATTGAAGGTCTCAAAAATGTTGGGAATACAAACATTAAGACCAGTTTGAAATAATTTACATGGCTCATATATATCTTTCCAGGACCTCCCAATCCATTCCGCTTTGAAATAGACACATTCAATAAAAACCAGTTTTTTTTCAGCTAGCGAAAGACTTCTTTCAGAAATATGCATAGACACCGAACATTTCACTGTAAACTATCGTCGAATTAACTAAAAGATTGCATAATGATATTTATATTACCTCTTAGAATAAAGTGTTTAATTCTCGAGGTCGCCATGGGGAATCTGTATGTTGAGTTGTCCATATTACCGAGTTTTCACAAGGAACATCTGATCCATGGTCTCTTTCATTCCTATTTCCATTTCAAAATAGACGCCATAGTGAAAGCTGGACCTTAAACTTGGAACGAGCACCCACTAGCAGCAACAGATGCGAGCAAGCTCTCTGAAAAATCTTTATCGAGCCAATTCTGAGATAATCCAAGTTTCACAATGTTTTATTAGAAAAACGCTTGAATGTAGTAGTTCAAAAGTGAAAGCATAGGTCAATTACTGCATGGCATAAACAACCTTCTCGCTAGTTTATTTTTCAAAGTACACTCTTAGAATTCCACTTTATTTTTAATACTTCTGTGATGAAACTCATTGATTTAAATATTATACAGCCCTTTGGTCGTTCTTTTACTAAATTGTTTGAAGAAACGGTTTAATTTGATCCTCAGTTAGTGAGTGATTTTTATGGCAACGGTTTTTTTCAAATTGACAGCCCTGTTTCAGGGTTTCAGAAATACTGTTTCACTAAGTTGCATCTAGTTCTTACTTTTTCAACTCTTTCTGAACAGTAAAGTTCTTTTAAATATATTCAACATATTTTTAATATCAAGAAATGATCTTTGGAAATAACGAAATTAGATATGAACTCAATATTCACCCACATGTACTAGCATGTTTAGGAAAGCGAGTGTGGTACTTCAAATGTAATTGATAATTAATTCGCACATCTTGACATATTTGCTCGTTTTTTTTCCAAATCGTGTGATTAGTTGGGAATTTTTTTATAGCAGTGGCAGGAATTGGTACATTCCTTTGCTGAATTTGAAAATAATGACAGGTTGGGATGTAACTACTGAAAGATGCAACAAAAACAGTTGTTTGATGCATTACTTTTGACTTGCGGAAAGACCCCCGCTTAAATAACACAGTTTCAGGCGTAACATGGTGGAAATCCTTCATGATCAAAGAAAACACTTGGCTTTTCCACTTGGAATTTTTTTATTGCGATCTAGGTTTCGTTATTGAAACGTGACATATTCGGGTTTCAAAAGATCTGAAGATGTTACGCTGTAACGAAGCCTAGATCGTAATAAAAAAATTCAATGTGGAAAAGCAAAGTGTATCACTACGCTTAAATCGTTGGCAAATGCCTTTGAAGCCAAGAGAATTTATTAAAAACCTGCATGTAACATTTTAAATTTCGTCTGTTAGAAAAGTAAGAATTAACAATTATAGGACGTATTTCAATCAGATTTTGGTTGACCGTAGCTCTCTAATTCTCTGAAATATTCAATGTAGACTCCCTTTTACATCCTGATATTTCTTCAATCCAACATAACTCTTTACTTGACAAATGTATAGGTCACTTGGCCACCCTCTTAGCATCTTCCCTCGTACTTTTTCCTTCTTTAACTTCTAATATGCTCTTAGCAAATTCTTTGTCTCAAGGTCACCCAGTCCATAAGGTTCTTGTTTTCCTTGTCGTACTCCCTGGCGTCTTTTCCTCTTCTACTCTACTCTAAGAATATTCTTTCTTATATTGTCTGTGAAATAAGAGTAATATATCTGCAATTCTTTATTTAGTTCCTATTGATTTGCTCGAGTTAGAGGAGTGTAATTCAGTGTTGCCGAATGTCTTTGGGGGTGGTTCTCCACACTTGGCAAGCCCCGTGGTCCCACTTGGCACGCAGCGAGGAGATAATAATGCTGTTCCCTCAAAAAAGTGACAACTGTCGCTGGAAAAAAATAATATGGAGATTTACAGTGACGAGGCTTGTTCATTGAAACAAAAACTCAAGATGGCAAGGAAGGTGCAGCACCAAAGTTTTGTGCTCTGGCCTGGCCTTTGATTTTTTACGAATGAAGTCATTTTGAGCATACATCAATATTGTCAAATCTGTAGTTTGGTTGCTAAAACATTTTTTTTAAATCTAGGATAAAAGAGAATGTTTGTATGTCTAATCATTTATCAATTTATCAGTGAGCAGTACAAATCGATTCTTTACTTTGCACCTTTCCAATGCCACCTCGTCACGTCGAACACAGGGATATCCGTATGGATTGATCTGGGCTTAAATATTTTTTACCCTATGGGAGATTCGAAAAATATTAAATCAACATTTATTTTGGCATTCATCGGGTTGAATTAGCGTTTACTTCATAATTTTTGTAGCAGATCGGGTCAGATTTTTGACGCACTTTTATTACACTGGTGAGTTTGTTTACTTCGTGAGTTCGGAATCATCATTTAGGGACTTCTCTCCGTTAACTCGGGGAACGAAATTTCGCCGACTACTCGTTCACGCGGAGCGATGGTGAAACCACATC
The DNA here is from genome assembly GCA_037158775.1 of Hetaerina titia. Classification (NCBI taxonomy): domain Eukaryota; kingdom Metazoa; phylum Arthropoda; class Insecta; order Odonata; family Calopterygidae; genus Hetaerina; species Hetaerina titia. The sequence goes on along the minus strand of CM073774.1, from coordinate 90,635,804 downwards.
CTTCGCATTCCCTTTATAACTCCCATATACACACACACGCACACTAGCACCCCACTCGTTGTGATGGCGTAGAGAGGGTGCGCGTAGGAGGTTTATTTAAGGGATGGCGGGTTCCGAAGGAGCTAAAGGGGGAGTTGTCGTGTGGGCGGGAACGGTGGAGCGTTTCCTCATCCCGGGCTCAGCAGGGCGTTGATACGGAGGAGAGGTAGTTTTCCTCAAGGGGCGGAGCGAATCGGTAGGAATGCGATAATTTCGGGCTGCGGAGGGTATAGGTTTGAGGGGTGGGATGGAAAAGGGTTCGAGATAGGGAGGGTGGAGATGGCTGGGTGGAGGAGTTGAGAGGGTGGGGAACGAAGACCATGGAGGGAGCAGTAACTCATCGCGAACAATTAACCCCGAGCGCAAAATTTCAATGATCCCGTTTCCCTTTCACCCTTGATGAGTTAGATCAGTGAAACCGCCCCTTTTCATCGACTGAGGGAGGGCCAATACGTTTTCTCTCTGTATTTTGCTTGTATTGGAATTTCGCGCGGGGCGGGAGGCAAAGAATGAAAAGCGTCGTCGAAAAACGTCGCCGTTTCGCATCGTAAAATTTCGGGCACGCTGAAAATTTTATGTCGGCGCAAAAGGATGGAAATTTTTAATCATTCCTCATTCTCTCGCCGCAATTATTACCTACGGTCGATCGTCAATTTTTTCGGTGGGAGGGGTAAGGGAGGGGAAGTGCGCAGGGATGAAATGGTTTCCCGGGTGCTCAGAGAAACTTTCCCGGAGGATGAAGTGTGTGTGGTGTCATAATTCAGGCGCCAGGGTCTACTGACCCTCCGGAGCTTTTAGATGCAGCAGTCCTTTTCCGTCGCTCAAACGGAGGGTGGAATTTGGAAATCGTAATGGTTTAGAGCGGAAGGGTAGGCCGAATTAACCATAAATTAGAAGCTCCTCACCAACCAACCATACGCACCACTTAATGATTTGTATAATTTCATTTTACAATTTCACTCACCCCCATCTCCTCCAGTCTCTCTTCTCGAAATACATTCTTCTTTTTACATCGCCTGTTTGGAATTACTTAATCATGTGATTAGCACCGCAGGCACAAAAGGACGGAGTGTACGTGTGATATATATAATGTGCCCGTGGTCTTGGATCTGTAATCTGTGTTTCCTTGATTATTTTCGTTACTAAGCGTGTGTGATGGAAGACAAACTTGGGAGATTCACCTAGAATTTAGATTTTTCACTACCATTGTTTCGTCGTAAGTCAACATCATTAGATAACAATTCTAGTTTGAATCTGGCGAGTTAGTCTTCCCTCATTGGCACCTGATATGGAAGGCTTCCACCAAGTAACGCTCGAGACAGTATCTTCTTTCATTTTTAAGAACAAGAGAAAGTTGAAATAATATTTCGAAATCGAATGCGACGGTGTGAATGTGTACACCCTATAAATGAGCGATGAGTAACTCAAAGGAAATAATCATCAGATGCTCGAAGTGCTCTACCAAGAGGGGAACCCGTTTGTTAAGGAAGTCACTTAATGAAGTCGTACTTGACCTTCTAAACTCCGTAACTAATCACAAATGACTCCAGGTGAGACTGAAAATTGCAAATCGGTTTTGCTGTTAAAATTACTGTTAGGTCGTAGTAGGAAATAAATGGCCCATTAATCGTTGAATGCAGCTAAAAAGATGAAAATTTCATACGAACACGCTGTCGCGTGTGCGAATGTGAGGTTTTATGTTTGCCACATTGATCGGAAAAATTTTTAAACCCTCAAGTTTATTTTTGCTTGCGTATTTTTCTCTCGTGATTTTGTGAGTTTGTTGCACTCGTTTCCGTGTTCCTCTCATGGCAATCTGCGAATCAATAGACTTTAATATGAAATACCCCCGGGATATCGTTTTTTAAAGCGTATTGGATTTTTAGAGCTAAGACCCCCATGTTGAACTCGCCCAGGAATGGAAGGATTTTTTTGTGGTGTTGCGGTTCATCCGGGTCATGTGGAGTAAAAAAAATCGATTGCAGTATATCGTCCGTCCAATGCGACGTCAAAACTGTGGTCTCACTGGCGCCGTGGATTGTGGAGTCGATTGCCGACGTTATATTTTTCTCCGCCTCGCTCACCCTCCAAACGAATTCCTTCCCATCGTAAACGGCGTAAACGGTTCAGTCTCTTACCCTCCCTTTTTGTAACTGCTACTAACTACAACAGAATAATCATTATTCGGCAAAACTTTATATCTCATCGAATTGAATGGTTTGCTGTCACGCGGTGGAAATTCGTCCCTATACTTTGTTCAGAACTTCTCCACTTTCAGGCAAGCTATCTATTATTAAATGTTTCAATCTATTAAACTAAAGTCTCTTTCACTCGCCAATCAGACTTGTATCGTCTTACCTGCAGGCCAAAAGTTCAAATAATCTCTTCTCTCTTTCTTCTTCGTGTCAATGTAATTTTTTTAATCGACGTTCACATTAGGCTGAAACAGTTATTCAGAAATATCACACCGCATATTAATTGCCGAATAAATAATATTTTATTCTTGAAACACAGAGTCGAGAGTTATCCTAGGGGAAATTAAGCGAGGGATTATAAATGAATCTTGAGTACGTGTGCTTAACCCACTTCCATGACTAATTTCCCCCCGACTCCACGTACTTTCATGAATTTTAATTCAAGATATGCAAATAACTCTATAACGCCATCGGCATATGAATTGTAACATTATTGGAAATATTGTCTATGGGACCTTGGGCGTGGTACAAGTGTGAAATGACTGCGTTTAACAACACTCCCAATGGGGTAAGAAATCATGAATTTTGGTGACTGGAATGTAAAATATTGTCGAAAAATCATTAATGTAGCGAAAATTTGTGACAGAGCAATATCAAAAAGTAATTCGATAATTAATAAAAACGTTTTTTGGAAAAAATAGTTTTTTGGCAAAAAGTAAGCGGTGGGACAAAGGTTTTCCATAGTGGGGAAATAATTTTGAAATGTTGTTAAGTGACAATGTTTCGTGGATGATAATGCGGGAGATTAATTTTTATCTCTCAAGAGACACACACTATTGTTGTATTATTATAAGGTAATCTACCGGCTAAGGAAGGTTTTGGATGGACACAACCACCAAATAAATATTTTGTGACTCCTAACAAAAAACAATCCAGCAAGTTACTCTGCATCAAGTCCCTTTTCATCTCTGTGTACTTCCTTCCTCCCTTCATCGCGTCTAACATCCCCATCCTGTTCCTGCCCTTTCCTTGTTTGCCTAACTTTCACCCCTCTATTAACTTCTTCAACATCCCACTGCCGCTCAATACGCCTTTCATCCATTTTTCCTGCCTTCAACAGATTTCTATGGACAAACCCTTCTCCTCGCCCACCATACCTAGTACTTCCTCATTTGTTTTCCTTTTGGTCCATTTCACCTTCTCCATTCTTCCCCACACCCAGATTTCAAAAGCCTCCAATCTACGTCTATCCTCCTGCTTCAGCGACCACGTTTCCGCGCCGTACATATCTACGCTCCATATCAGAATTTTTACGAGTCTTTTCTTAACCTCCTTACTCAACGTTCCCGTCATCAACTCCCTCCTTGTGAAAGCCTCTTTGCCTAGCGCAATTCTTCTCCTTACGTCGCTACTACTTTGACCGCGTTGGTCCAAAACACTTCCGAGATACGTAAACAGTTCTACCTGCTCTACTTTTCCCCTCTTATTTTAATGTTTAGCTTAGGCTTTTTCTTTCTGGAAAATCGCATAACCTTTCTTTTATTAATATTAATTATCATCCCATATCTATCGCACTGAACCTCCAATTCACTCACCAATGCTTGCAACCCCTTGGCTGACTGACACACTAAAGCTTGGTCATCAGCAATCCTAACCGATTTTACGAATTCCCGTCCGACTTTCACTCCCACCTCCAGCTCTTCCCATGTCTCCTTAATCATATCCTCCACATATACATTCAACAGTACCTATGATAATTGTGCAACCTTGCCTTACACCTCTTCCTAACACTGCCCATCCGGTCTCTCCGTTCCCCACTCGCACCTGAGCAGTCTGAGACGTATACAGGTTGCGGATTAATCTCCTGTCCCTCCAATCTACTCCTATTTCTGCAATATACGCATTAGTTAGCAAGAATACAAATATGTAAAAAATATTTTTTCTTTGAAGAAGAGCACTTCAAGATGGTTTCCAAGTCATTTCGTCACGAGTCACAAAGATTTTGGACAAGTCAGGTGCCGTAAATTAAATTTGAGTCAAATTCAATAGCATAATGATACTACAAACATAATAGAAGTTATATAATGCTATAATAGAATATATTTCATTCTAAAAACGTAATAAAAAGAAATTATCAATAGTCTCATTCGAAAATTCTAAGCCTTTGTTTTTGTCTCTCCAATCATACAATCTCGTACCTCTCTTAATCATGTTTATGTGAAAAGTGAATGAATTTCAGCGACTTAGAGATATTAAAATTCATTATTATTACCAAAGAGTAAGATAAGCTGCACATAATGTTCTCGTGCAGGTCCGGATTAAGCTGCCGGTTCGAATTTCGTGAACGAATGAATTCATAGGTTCTTGGTTTGGCAAGGCGAACGCCCCGACATTCCTCGAATGGGTCGAGATTGGAGAGCTTGCGATTCCAGTGGGACGACGCTGTCATATTTGGACGGTAGGTACGTGCCTGTCGTCATTGGCCAAGTCCTATTTAACGGTGCTGCCAACTGGATTAGGCATTGAGGTGGGGGCGGTTACGCCTCGGTGGAAAGCGTTGTCGCGAGGGCGCAGTCAGCGCCGAGGGGATTGTGCGGTTGAACAGCCTATTGAGGCGGCGCGGCGTCACGATCGTGGTCGATTGCGGGGAATAAAAAGGAGTGGGAGCGGGAGCCACTTGCATCACTAGAAGATTAATGGACGGCAGGCAGGGGGTGGGAGGAACACCTCCCTCCACCTAGCACTCGGAGATGTCGATTTAAGGTGTTTCAACTGCTAAGTTTACGTCGCATCCTTAATCCTGAATAAAATCAATTGCAAGGAAAACGCGTCAGAATGACGAACGCTGTTTTCAATTTCTGCTTTTACGCATCACTTCATTATGGTAGTGGATCATACTCCTCGTGGTTTTAATTTATACATGACCTGACACTCAAAAATAATTAGAATAAATTAGAGAAAAAAATATTGCAGATTAAAGGACAAATTACTAAAATTCTTCAAAATAGTACCACTGTGCATCGACACACCGATATCAGTCGCGGCACGCTTCCTGGAAGGCGTTCACGGAAGCCTCGTTCAGGCACCTCGTCACGTCCTCACTGACGTCACCAAGCGGTCCAAAATGGTTGCCTTTCAAGCTACTTTTTCTCTTGGGAACAAAGAGTAGTCCGGTGGTGCTACATTGGGGCTACAGCCTTCAGTTGGCAAAGATCTCCTTGCTAACGCGTCAAACTTCTTATTCGTAGCCTTTTGAGGGCTCACACCTAAAATCTATCTTTCAATGTATATCTCTGAGGCACTAAATTTAGTGGATAACGACTTTTCAGTCGAAAAAGATAACGAGAAAAATGCTACTTATATTTGGGACAGACCCTCTAGGACGATTTAATTATTAATGTAATCCATCACCTGGGATAACAAAATCAGCAGAATACTATGCGTGTACAGTGTATTTGGGGGATGGGAGGAGTTTTGTGGTAACTAGGTGCCGTAAATAATGGCAAGAAATTTCTACGTATGGTCTTTTCCTTCGGGGCCAACCTTAAAATGTGTGTGAGCATTTTAAAGTGGTAGAGAAGAGCATAATTTTAAAGGAAGTCAGAAAAACACCAAAAAGGAGCACTTTTGGTTTTAAAATAAGGGATTCATTCAGCGATTCATCAGAAATGTAAGTCATAAAAAGGATAATTATCGGAATACGTTCGATGAAGGCAAGGAGAAAAGATATGCTAGTAAACCTCGCCTGGATGATTAAATGAGATGAGGATGAGAAAGCTATATTAAAATAAACATATGGAGCATCGTTCCATAAGCCTCGTTGTAACTTGTTGTGGGAAAGATGCTGCAAGCGACGGATATGGTGTTCCAGAAAACGAATGAATATTAAATTAAGCTGTATTGAAGAATTCTTACGAAGGCTTGGTGGATAATAAAATCCATTGGAAAACTAAAATTCAGAAAAAAATGGTCAAATGAATAATTAAATTGGATTCATATCTAACGCTATGGCCTCTCGTTCAACATAATGGAAAAATATATACGATAGGGACGAATTGGGAAAAGAACATTAGGGATCTTGTGCTTGAACTAAGAGTTTTTTCATGTCAAAAATTTCTTCGAGTACTTTCTTCTGTATTTTTTATTGCATTAATACGGCACCTACTAATGCTAAAAAATTCGTCTCCAGCAGACTCCTTTGTCTACGACGCACTTTATATTCAATGCCACAAAAAACTCTTGGTTTAAAATAAAAATAATGGTATGCTAATTCTTAATTGTCTACACGTATTTCCGTATTAAGTAGGCGCAAAAATCGAGCCTTGAAATTCACCTCCAAAGATTTTACGACGTGTATCTCCAACAAAAAAGTATAAATGAGGTTTAAAAAAAACGTTGCCATAGAAATTGAATATGCAAAACTAAAAAACACAGCATTAAAGATATCGGCAATTTAAAATAATCACCAAACATGTTACCCAAGAAAAAAAAGGAATGACTTGTGCGGTTAGGTTTTAGCTTTCAGCTTAATAGTCTTTTCAGAAAATGTTTCCCCTTCCCTCCCTCTCCCCAAATTTCGTTCTGAGATTTCTAAATTATTTTTTGTCTTCCATGCAACCGGTTTTGTCGTGAGATATCGCAAAATATTAATAGTTCATCATGTATTATTGGAAACTTCGTAACCAATTTGTAATTACGAGCACATTTAACTTTTAATTTCATGCTATAAATATCAAGAATAAAATTTATTATTTTCGGGAATATTTCTATTTGTTTATAATCTATTTATTTGAAGTTTGTAAATTCAAAAACCTGCCATGAACACATTTGTTCTTCATTGCCATCAGTTTTTTCATAAAAAAGCTAACTCTTAAAATCTTTCATGGCGACTGTATTGAAGACGTGCAAAATTTTATCTTTATATTCGCCGGTATTCTTCGCGTTTTCATTAGCATGTGACTCAGGTGTTCGAGTGTGCTTCAAATATTTGGGTTTTTCAAGGATTATTCTGGTTCATCTAGCAAATTTTGCATTAAAATTTACTATAATCTATGATGAGTGTGTAATACCTATTCTTATAAAATCAGAAAAATTCTTTCTAAAGTCCTAACTTTCGCTTTCTCTCACGCGATTTTCTTTGCCACTTACTGAAGAAAAGATGAAATTCCATATATGCCTTTTGGGCAGAACATCTAGTTTTGTGATATCGTTGACTCCTCTCTTTCATTCACTCTCCCCCCATTAATGCAAAGGAAAAAGAAACGATTTTCACAAGACTTTTTAGCACACCCTCAAGTGAGAAGTTTCAGGTTTCTGGTATCTATTGATACAGCAGTTAATGTCGGGTCACTAATTGTAAGAAATGAAATACTAAAATTAGAGTTGTCTGAATTTCAAATCATCTGATCGAATACAATGGCAAACCTCAATAAGAAAGCGTTTCTCTTCAGTATTTTCGACCAATAGGAATTCTCTGGCAATTAATTGATGTGTTAGTTTTCAACCTATTGTGGAAATTTGAAATAGTGGTAAGGTTCAAAAATGGATTTGGGATATTAGTTTATTGCTTCTCTCTTGTTTGTTGCCTTTTCATCGGAAACCACTTACAGTATTTACAAGTGTGTTGTAATGGTTGGTCACTCGTGGAGATACAGTAATGAGCGTCGAGAACGTATCCGTTTCCCAAAATATTATTGACTTTCCAGTTGCGTTTCGTAAATTAAATCCATACATTTGGTCCGTACATTTACTAAGAACCTGTCTTTCAGAGATACCATTTGGTCAAGCTATTAATGGTATGCGCGGATATTGTGCACGTGAAGGATGAGGATTTACGACAATGGAAGGGAGGGAGGAGGAGGTGTAGGAGGGAGGATGTGTGGGAGCGGGTAGAAGGGGTTGGGCAGGGCGTGGTTTGGCGGGCGACGTGCTGGAAGCTGGAAGGGGTCATGTGGCCTTTTCGCGCGTGGGTTGACTCCGATCAGCTGGTTTTTTTCTCTCCTCGAGATTGATTGATGCCATTTTTATGTAAGTGGAACGCGAGAAATATTCCATCCCACCAGTGCTCTCCGAACCATTGGGCGCGTGTGTGTGTGTGTGTTCTCTTTTTCTTCCTTCTCTCTCTCTCTCTCAGGGACGCGGGGGAGATTTGGGCTTCCCAACTCTTTTTACCGGTCGATAAAAAGTTTTCTCGTTTGGGAATTCTGTCTTCGGAGGAGCTTGTAGATGCGTACAGTATTGGTCGGATCCACACGCGAAATACCTCACCGCCGCAAGTTTTTGGCATGTTTAATTTTTTTGAGAAACTATCTCGGAACAAACTCTCAAAGTATTCGGAAAGGGTTTTTTGAAACGTTTATGTCCAAGTGTTTCGTGAAAAACCTTTTTGATAGGACGCAAGCATGTTCTATAATTTCCTTGGATACCGTTTTGAAACAAATATTTAAAAATATATGTTTCAAGTTGATTTACTCCGTAATATCAAACTAATGGTCTAAAACTGATTAAACTTAAATTTATTACTATTTATTTTTCATCGAATGATATCACGTCGTTTTGAATTTTTGTCGAGGTATTTTTACCGTTTCGAGTATCATATATAATCACGTATGCATCTTTGTACCATATCTACTACAAGGGTAAATGTATCATCTCATTCATGTATCTAAGTATCTATGTCAATCCATATTATATATAAATGTTTCCTGAATCTCACTGAAGTAATAATTTCGTTTCTTTCTAGGTAAGTGCCGCTTCATAGCATGGTATTGGCTGAAGTAGTGAGTGTGAATGAAAGCTGAAGGTACAACCGCTGATGGGGATGAGATAAAACGTCTCGGTATTCCATATGTATGTATATTCAATATTTATTAATAATCCTCTTAATCTGCGCTGCTGGCTACGGAAAACCGAAACCCGTGGTCATTTTAACCTTTAAAACAAGAAATTCCAAATTAATTTCCTTATCGTGAAACCAGAAAATCTTCGATTTCTTTAGCTTTTTTATTCCGCGTCATGTTCATTAGGTCCCATTCATTTGCAAATATTGATCCTTTTTTCATTTAATTTTCATAATTCGCTAGATATTAGCGTAAATTAGTGTTGGCCCATGAATTACAATGAAGTTCATCAAATAAATTTCAGCATCGCCATCAATATTTACTGTATACGTTCTTACTAATGTCCTCAATGTACATTCATTGGTTGTAATATCCTACAAGTGAGGACATAACCTCATATAGTTTCCTAAGGGAATAAAATGGGTCCCTCTAGAAATATTTGAAAGTTTGCAAGGAGCGAATGTGAACACTATTTCGTCTTAAATCTCACAATATCATATTATGATTATAAATATTTTTCTCTTCAAAAGCCCATCTCTCATCATTAGATGCGTGGAAGCCTATCCCACTCGTAACTTCTAAATCCCTATATTTACCTCTATTCCCCCCAATCCGCTTTCGAGCCTGAGATTGACGTGAATTGCCTGTGAAGGGCATCCTAACAATGTTGTTGAAGCGTATAAGTTTCTCCTTACCGCCTAAAATGGGCATTATTTCCATAAGCTGGCTTACGCTTGTCCGTAGTCTAGCCAAGGGATTTGTTTGTGGATGAGTTTCGAACAAACCCTCTTGTACACTTGTTCGACCCTTCTGTAGAATACGAAGGGATACATTTACATGTGGGATACCGGATGAACCGCTACGTAATCGGTCATAAATATGCTGTTAGTAAATACATACATGTTCCCCTCATGAACTAAGACCTTGGCTTGGCGGAAGGACTCGAGTGTTTCGATGACCCTTCTAGTTGTGCTGGACTGCGGAAGAGGATGAAAAGAAAAGATTAGTGGAAACTGTAATGTGGAGCGTAGTTTTATATGGATTCGAAACTTTATCGTCGAGGCAAGAGGATTAGCATTGATTTTGGAAACTTCCGAGATGTGGCTATGGAGAAAAATGGAAAAACTGAAATGGACGGAGATGGAGACAACTGAATAGCTGGCTTGTACGTATGGTAGCGGAAGGGAGAAGACTGCTGGGGAAAATTCGAAGAGGGGGGAGAAATCGAGGAGGGAGGGGTGCAGGAATTACCAAGGGGGAATGTTGAAGCCTGATGGAGGAGAGAAATTTCAGTAAGCCACGTAAATGGAGACAAGGAATAGGCATTTTGGGCGAAATGAAGGAAGTTAGGGTTATCATTCGGGTTTTAAATATAGTCAATTATATATAACATTTGGCTTAACAGTAGACGTTTCGTATTAACTTAAAGCTTAGAATTATGGCGGTGCCTTGTCCCATGGCCACTCAAAAACTTTCCTTAGCCGATACACCATTCTTAGAAAGTAAATAAATAAAATAGCATAGATATACGTATCAAATGATAGTTAGAAAAAACCTTACTGTCTTTGATTTCCATCCAACAAACTACTAAAATATAAAAACAAGTTTGCTGAGCAAATTCTCTTTATTGGCACCACTTAAGAGAAATATGAGACGGAAATGGGGAGTTGTCAATTGCGGGCTATAGTCAAACCGAAAAACATGTCTCCATGCAAGTTCCTTTTTTAAATCTACACGACTGATGCGTAAATGCCAAGTTAACTGCGTATGCAAGGTGTAACTGAGAGAGGGTACGGAATAAAACAGAATAATTATTCTCGATGATTTCAATACGAAATAAGACAATCTTAAAAGGAGGTTTTAGGCAGTATTTCTCACTATTTGAAGACGTATTGCTCATATTTTACCGCCAAGTAACACTTAATACAGGAATGTGACGTAAGTTAAAATACGCGCAAAAGAACGATTGCATGACATCGCGTGCATTATTTTCGTATGACCAAAATACTTCGTTTTTCTATTTATTCCGACGACTTATTGAACGAGCCATGTTTATCTAATTTTAGATTTTAGCAGATGGTGGATTTTTTTTACCAAATCACCATGTCTTTTTTCCCTTCTCAGTGAAAATTTGGTAGTGTACTTAGATCACCACACTAATGGCGACATGAATTAAAGTTATCCTAACGGGATATCAAGGGGTATCAAATAACCGGTGACAGAAGAAAAGCACTTTTCCGCTCCTTAATTTCTACTTCCGTTTCAGAAATCGTATCCTTGACACCACGAAAGAATGGAAGAACATTTTAAGTTGTTCCCAACTGACCTTTTTGTGTCGTAGGTGTTTCATCATTGGAAAATTCCCACCTTTCAAGGGTCATGATAATCCTAACTTGCAACTATGATGTATATTTTTTGGCAATTGACATTAATTCGTCATATCTTCCTTGAAGTGATTTAGTGGAGTGCCTGCTTTTTGCCTAAAGAGAGACGCTGTCGCTCGAAGACTTTAGGTGTATTTTTAGACCATTCACCTTGGAGAAGAAAAAAATGTGTATAATTTAAACAGAAGACCCTTAGTCTTCTCCAACACGTTGGACGAGAGACAGTTGAGCCATATCGGTGATAATCCTCGACGATGGCGAAAGACAAAGGAGCTATTCGTTATATGTCTCCCTTTCGGTCACACCGTGATGACAAAAAGACCGCTGTCGTATATCGCGATGATTTGATGGTAGTTTGTCGAGCCTTCGAGAAAAGAGAGCCCTCCATTCAGGGACTAGAATAGTGAATGGAACGTGACCGTTTTCAGAAGAACGTGTTCGCTAGGGAAGGCATGTTGGCAGGGAGGCAGGAGGGGGGGGGGATTGGTTTCCACAAGTGAATGCCAGCGGGAATCCCGAATGAACCAAGCAAAAAGGTTGGTATATAAGTACTTACTTACGTTCGCGACTTTTTTCCATCACGGTCCGGAGAGGAATGACCCTCCACCTCTTTATCCTCTCTCTTTCTCTCTCTATTGTCCGAGTGAGCTGTAAATGGAGGAAATCGATCCTACGTGAACCCACCCATCGTTCGTGATGCATTGTGAGTTGGCGTTCCGGAGAGAGCTGTATCCAATGCACGCCTTTCGAGAGCATGGGATTTTGTGGGAGAAAGATGTGCCGTGAATGTGAATTAAAAGTGGGTTTCTTTCATTTGGCTCGAAGGGAAGGGTCGAATGCTATTTTTCCATTAATTCAACCCCGGTAATTAGTGATGTTCAGAATTCATGAAATTCGTGAACTGATGACGGGAAGAAGAAGTTTTTCATCGCAAATTTCGAAACAATCTCCAAGCTTTTTTTTCAATAGGAAGATCCATTGCGAGTTTCATGGGTATTTTAATAGAGCATGCGATGGTCAAAGCTTTATTTAATTTTGACGTGATGTGAAGCCGATAAACAAACCCGATTTTTTCGAACGGATCTCATATTTACAGCTTGAGAAAAATACCCTCATACTTCAGTTATTTTCTAGTTCGCTAAATGCAAGAAAGATATGCCCCACAGCGTGGCTCTGTCTGGTACCTACTTGTGTTATGCGTTTCTGTGATGGAATTTCAAGAAAAATAAAAAAATGAGTAGGAGCTTGTAGCTTTCGTAAAAAACTTTTTCAATAATTCAAAAGAAGAAGTCCACTTGAACCGTTTTGACGAGATTATGAAAAAAAACTTTCTCGAAAAATATAATCCCCAGTTACAAAGTTCTTGAGGACATAAACATCATTAGCATTGCAATCCTATGACTTATTTACTGCAGCCTACCATTTTTCTCTAATTAGGGCATAATAAATCTAGTAAAATACGCGTAGGTATTAAAATAATCCTTTAAAACAACAGTTTTTTTTACATGTTTTAGACGATCACTAAGCAGTTATACGGAATTATTTGCCGGCCTCGGTAGCAACGGGTTAACGTCCTCGCCTGCCAACCCAGAGGTAGTGGGTTCGTATCCCGCCTGGTTGGATTTTTCTCCATCTAGGGCTTGGGTTTTTTTGTAATTGTTTCTATTGTTATATGAATGCTGAAAGTCCGATGTAAAGGTGTTGTGATGTTTTTGGATTAATGTGAAATAAATAAATATTTACATTTTCAAATGGAGTAGAAATGGTACAGAGCTAACTAATAAGTTATTGCGTTCGTGATATACGTGTCAAAGGGTGGTTAATGGTGTTTTGGTAGCTTTAAATAGGACTTAGAAGTGCAGTAGTGAGTAGGGCTATTGATAAGGTGCCCTAACCCGGTTGGTTTAAAAATAGAAATGTTCCTTATAATTATCATTACCAATTAAAAATATTTTCTACAGTATTAAGCAAAGATTCATGCATGATATATTCCAATTAAGCAAAAAAAAATCCGATCGAAGAATTCCTTTTTTGGTCGAAGGAAACACTGAATAAAAAATATGGGTTAACGAAAGGTCAACCTAAACTAGAATACGTGATCTTTATTAATCATCAGAGTTTTCAACAAATCTCATTTTGCATAAGAGAAGTGTTTACGAAATATTCCCTTGTCGTAATTTTATAATAAGAAGTAAATAAAGAATAATATACAAATTGTTTTCATTTTTTCACAACAAACCAAGCACTCGGATAGTAATTACGTTAACTGAAGCGCGTCTTTGAGGTGTAAATCGATAGTGATTTCGCGACAGTGGGGATATCAATTATAAAAAGTCTGCGAACACAGATCCACAATGTGGCTGGGTTTTCACGTCTTGAAGAAAATATATGCGGACACCAATCGCTTTCTTCCCTTTCGACTGGGGTATATTTTTGTAGGTATGGGTGCATTTGAAAACCAAAGTCGAAGTTTTATAAACTTCCCCACCGCCCTATCGATTCCAAGGGTTTTTTTTTCTTTCAAGGGAGCAGTTTATTTTAAAGAGATATAGCCACCGACCCCCTTCCTGTACCCTACCTCCCCTTTCGGAACTATGGCATCTGGAATCGATGGCAGTGCCCTGGATTTTGGGGGCAAGATGTCCCCCGCCGTCCCCTCTCCCCCCTTACTGGGGCCGAATACATCTTCCTTATTATTCTCCCCCTCCCCAATATCCGAATTCCTACTGCCATAAAAAAAAACCCAAGAGGGCTACTGAGGAAAAAGAAAACACGTAAAAATATTTTTCGGGAAAAATTGCTCATAAATGTGAGTCTGAACACATGCGTAGTATTGGACGGTGTCTTCGCCACGTGGGTAGAGCCCCACACGACGGTCCTGGTTCATATCTCGAGCATGCATCTGAGCGCCTCGAGCTACGTTTAAAAGAAACACTGGTATGAATTGATTGATACCAGAACTTCGTGGGAAACCGTAGTTTGGCTCAGGGAAAGGAACTAGTTCCTCTACGGTAAGTGCGTGCGGATATCACGCATTACGTTTACATTTTTTGACGCACGTGCGGATTTCACACGTTACGTTTTCCTTACCTTAGTACGAGGTGATTGACATTTTTGCCCGCTCCTATCGAAGCCACCGGCAGCACTGATTACTGCACTGCGGTTTTCATGAGTTATATTTCATGGGTTTTCACGGATGAAACGATTATAGCATTTCTTCAGGATTTCACGCAGGGGTAGATGGTCCAATAGATAGCTATTTTGTAGCATATCTGTGTATCATCATAGGTTATTAATCTCTGTTGTACTCGCTTATTACTTATCATTTCTGAGCATTATCTCGCAGACCATTGGTAATGACGGTGTTGAATCCTCTTCCTCGTGCGTCGGTTGAAGATTACAAACTGTTAACGGGATTTCCCTGTGAAGCTGAAAATTTTCGTACCGCACAAATACTTGCTCTCCCGATTCCAACCATATTTTCGTGACCATTCACGTTTGTTTTTAGGTGAAAATATGGATGAGTAGCCCACTCGAAGCAGACGAAAACTATAAGTTTGCGATCACAGATCAATCTGCTTTCAGGCATATTTGGATGTCGACTAATATCCATTCTATATAAGACATTTATTCACACGCTCACTTGCGTAATTTATGTTAATTTTATTTATTATAAATTTAACAACTTACTCGTGACTTATTTCTTAGTTTTTTTAAAATCGCTATTCATCTATTTCACTATTTATTATTTATTTTACGTTCCCATTGTTATGGTAAGTTATGATGGTTGTGTGCTTTGGTGTCCTTGTGCCTTTATTACTATTTTCCGTCGCATATAAATGTGGTTATTACCTCCACCGAATGAGTCAGATGTCGTTCACTACGTTTCGAAACTTTTTTCTTCGATACACATGTCGCAATACCCCTTATCGCTTACATTCTGCAATCCTCTTTATTTTTTGTCCTTTCCACCTATTTACTCGACACGAAGCCAGCACATTCACTCAAGAAAGTCACGCTTTGGACGGGGGCAGCGTGCATCTGCGTGAGATTCCGGCACGCCTACCGAAACCTCTTATTCTCCTCTATCTCTGTAGTATTATTCCATGCACACTCCCACACAATCACAACCCTCTCCCCCTTCCTCCCCAACTCCTTATGGCCCTCCCTCCCCACTCCTCCCGCCCACTTGTGACTGTCCCCTACCTTTAAAACCTCCTCCCCGCCCTCCTTCCTCTCACTGTCGCCCGAACACCACCCCCCATCGCCCCGGTTCCCTTTGCCGTCTTGTCCGGGTGACACCCCTCCCCCCGCCCTTCTCTCACCCTGGTGGCCCCTTGCCCTTTGTGGAGGTGCGCGGACGTGGGCAATGCGACACCGCCGGATGTGCGAGTGCACCCACCGTCCGTCGGTCACCGTTGCGAAAGGAGTGGTCACCTCGGCAGACCCTCTCCAGCGAGTGCCTCGCGTGGACATCAATCGAATCACGTCATGAGTGCGCCTCGACCATTTCGGGATCCATCAAAGAAATAATTGAATTTGATGTGCAAAAAGGGTAATTGGTTTAATAAAAACTGTCATGAGGAGCAAAAAGAAAGCTTGGCATAGTTATCCGAAGGCCAGTGTTGAAGACACGAAAATCACGTCCAAGACTTACTGGAAATATACAAAACCCACGATTCTAATGAAACTGAGGTATTATTTAAGCTATAATAAGTAATACTTATTATAATATTCGTTGGAAAGGCTGCAAAGAGAAATTATACGAGAATTTACAGTCGTATAATGCGAGAAAAGAGTCCTTTTTCCACGCAGAATTCATGATGATAACTCTTGAAAACAAAACGTTAAAACTATTCAAGTCAAGTGGGAATAAAATATTGCTCAATATTATTCGAAGTTTTATAGCCAAATTACGAGTTCACTTACATTCATGTTGACCTAAAATATATTTTCTTACGCCACGGTTGTGCTTTTTAGCTGTATTATGTAGATGTAGAGGGCGCCAATGGAAGTCGATTGTAATCTTCGAGTGGAGAAATCAACAACCATTCGAAGCGGCTCCGTATGCAATTCATCATCGTCGGGTCTCGTTCAGTCTGGTTTATACTTTGTCGCATACATTTCGTATGGAGCGGATTTTGGCTCACTGGCTCTGAGGACTTCGTTTCGATTCCGGTTGATGACTTATTGGTATTATTCTTATTCACTTGCATTCTTGGAGAATAAATCCACACGTGGTGATTCCCATGGGAGGACTTAACCGCCGACAATTGAAGAAACGACCCTCGTGTATTTTGTTTTGCGTTGATTCTAATTTTACCGCCCTACGCATCACTTTACTCCTTAATTGCAGTGGAATTTACTCACGGTGGAAACGTGCGGTATATCTGGAGTAAAGAGTTTTGCCGTCTTCGACATGAAAACTATGAAGCTAGATATGTTTGCGGGAAAGAAAACTTGAATAATGGGACTAACTTCGTTGAAATGAAATATATTTTTCCCGGAAAAATCATACTTCTATCTTAGAAGTAAGTAATTCAATGAATAGGAATTTTGCGGGCATAGGTGGTGTTAAAAATGGTGAAAAAAATTCTAAAACCCGAATCAGGCAAATTAACTATTTTTGTTCTCGAATTTAGTTTCCGTGTTTCAGAAATCCGAAGAATGCAATTTATATTCAAAATAGAAATGCCTATTTTTCTACGTCTCGTGAGTACCGTCTTATAGAGGAGCTTACTGAAGAAAAAGAAGATGGTTATTTATAGAGGTTCTAATATTTCCGGTTTTGAGAGTTTTCCTTCCCATGCAGATTCGGCCTCAAGCTCTTTTGGCTGTAGTAGTGAAGAGTTTAGTTGACTGAAACTGTATTTCTAAGGATAACTGTAACCCATTCGAACTTTTACTCACCATCTCACTTCCACTCTCGGCGTATAAAATCTAAATGGTGGATGTTTTGGCCTTGAGTCTGCTCGGGAAACAAAATTTGAGTGATTGACGCTAATTCCAATTTGTGAAAATGTAGGCCACAATGATAATCATAGTTGGTTGTGATTATGCACGAAACTTATTCCGTACTACACGTTCAAATGCACATGCATCATATTCAAGTACGAAAAACATCGTATAAACACATCGTAAATTTTTTAATGCCGTTTACTCAAGATAATGTATTGATATTAATTAGTGAGAGCATATAAACTATTACGAAGTCTTCTGTAGTTTTATTTTAATAATTAATTGAAATATATCAAGCTTATGCTCGTCTTAATCCCCTTCGTACTGTGGTGACATCAAAATTATTTCAACTGCATATACGTAAAATTTTATTAGCATAAAATTATGTCGTACTATTATTAAGATATTTCTCTTTCTTTCATGCTTCCAGTCGTTCAGCCCCCCTGAATATAAAGAATCGTTCTTTGTCGGTTTCTTTTCATTTATCTTCCTCTTTCCGTTACCTAAATTTAAATACTATTGCGTCAGTAAAAGGCAAGACGTCAATATGCAGCCAAAACTGAGAACCTTATGAAAATTGCACCAAAGTTCCAGATCTAAGGTCTCTGATTCAATTCTGTTCATTGACGTATTTGCGATGTTTCGACCAGTGTGGTAATATCGTGTTGGTTACGTTAAGAGTTGTAGTAGTGCGTAGCATGCGTCGATCGCCATGCTAGTGTTCATTTGCAATTATTTTCATAAAATGGGTTTTATGCGAGGCTAGTATTCAAAAAGTAGACCGATCGTAAACTAGAGTAGCCTCAATGGTACTTAAATAGGATCGGTTTTATAGTGATTAAAGGAAAACCTATAGATGCATGTGGAAAATACAAGTCAAAGGGCTGCAGAAATCGTTGTCGCTGCTTTATCCATGCTGAGGTTTTACTATTGGAAATGTATATTTACGCACTCAAAATTATACGTTGTCAAAAATGTACCTGTGAATTATTTATCAAAATGAGGCGGTGTGGGATATTAATCAAGGGATTGAGAACATAGAGGACGTGCGAGGATAAATTGGGAATGGTATCCCGTAGAACTTGTCTTAATATCATTCTCCGTGTGTCAAAGACCTGGTCCATTTTTATCATTTTTTCGGGCCAAGGGGAAAAAATCACTCCCCTGTCAACACTTAGGAATTCTCGAATTGGTACGGGCATCTAGATCCATCCTACTCCTGGTGGAACTTTCCCTGTCGTGAATAAAATAAAAATAAACGCGTACAGAAAATACATTCTGACTGTGCACAAGCGAGAGGAATACAATACAATAATTCATCGACATTCGCACGTCGCCAGAGGATTATTACAGACGAATGCGTGGGTTTTTGATTTACATGTCGAGTGGTCCCGCCATGTGGGAAAAAACTGTTGTGAAACAGTGGTTTAAAGTCTCTGCCCCGGAATGAATCATGCGTCAAGGTTTAATGTATTTCTCCAATTACCCTTGTTCAACCTATTTCATTCATTTGGCCTTCCCATAAAGAAATGCAAATCCATAACTCAAATCCTTATTTTATCTAATCATTCAAAAACAATGTGCATATACGTACATGGTTATGATTCATTAACAATGTGCCGTACGACACCACCTGCGAGTTTGTTGGTCATGTAAACCACTGTTACAGAATTGGGATTCCTAAAAATTGACGGCGATATTTCTTAGAAGTGATAGTTCAGGAACGAATGCATTCGTTTGCGAATTAACCGCTAGTTTTTAATAGGCTAAAAAACGTTTTTCTTGTGTGTCAATCGGTTATCGTCCACTAAAATAACAAAGGCCGTATAAGTACCAATTGGTTGGGTCAAGAATATTCATATACTACGATTATAAACAGATTAAATTTTAATTCTATAGCATCTAAAAAGTATGGAGCACTTTATAATTCCCATATAGAAAAAAGCAGGAGAAATATTTAAAAATTTCGTAAGAAATTTTATATTTCCCTTTGCTCTGCAGTGTCCACGAAAATTGATGTATTTCAGGCTTGTCAATCGATTGATGCAATGTTTGATTTGAATAACATCTTACAATCAGTCTTGGATTTCTTTGGAGTGGGCACCCCACATTTATTGATTATATATAAACCATAAACACAGTAATCAATTCAAATGGATATACATTTAAGGAAAAGGGATAGGAACAAATAAAAAGACGCACACAGGAGAGATAAGGAAGGCGGAATCAAGCAGATCATAAGTGCAAAAATATTTATAAAAAAATAAATGTTTTTGTACTTGTGATCTGCTCGACTCCGCCTTTCTCACCTCCTCTGTGTGCGTCTTTTATATTTGTTCCTATCCCTTTTCCTTTTATCGATTTCTATATGAATGAATATTTATATATTAATATATATTGATAGATATAAATTTATATATTTAATGTTTTATATATATTTCACGAAAAATGTTCACAAAAGTGAATATTAATACGACTATATCTAATTCGTATATTTTTATATTGCTTCGCAGTTTTAGAATTATAGGTTAATGTAGGTTTTTAAATGACCGTGGCACTGCACACTACTGTACCTAACTGAAATGACACAAAATAACCTTCCTCTCCATATTACACGTTATTTTAATTCATTCTTTAGTTCTGTGTATTAATTCAATTCTTAAATGTAAATTCCTTTCCTTCTTCTACCTCGCTCTCCCAGCAGTCTCCATTTTAATGATGTCTTCAGCATCCCATTCTCCTTGTTAGCTCCGGCATCCACTTGCCGCTATAATGTATATTATCATCACATTATACTATATTATTTTAAATAATTATATTTATGATTTTGATCGTTTCAAATGTATTACTGTCATTTAGGTCAACATTTTTAATATTAAATTCTGGTGTCCCTAATTTTTTTATGCTGCATCAGCTTAGCAATATATACGCTTCACTGGGGGTGAGATGGGCACGTGGAAGGTCAGTTTACGAATCGTTATTAATTTGCATATAAATATTTACCGAGCGTATGAAAATGGAGCAATGAGGATTAGGAAGTGGATGAGAATGATAGATTGAATTCGAGTGATAAAGAGAGGGGTGAGACGAATGGAATACGTCTGCCTGGGGATTTAAGCAATAGACTCGGGACAGGCAGGCTATGGATCTTCGAATATGTATGCGGAGAGGCGTGATAGCCTTTTCGCTGCCGTCTCTTTCCGAATGGGATTCGATAAGATCTGCTAATACGCCTGTTCGCTCTTGTTGTTGGTCTTGCTTCCCATTTGAGCCTCCGTGGCCTTATCCCTTTTGTTACCGAACTAAATTGTATGAGAGTGACACAAGCACATGTTTTCGAATTTGTCTCGACTCTGGAATGATTTCATAATAATATTTTTAGTTCGACTGCTGAGACCGTTATGCATGCATTGATTAAACCTGTATTTGTGACTGTATAAGGTCACATCGAGATTCGATGTAAGGTGGGTGGGTACCTACTCGATAACTTGAATACGTTAAAATCGGCTCTCTAAAACACCTACGTAATATAGTTGCTTGAAATTCAGCCGAATTCATTGAAAGCTTTCAAATTTAATAAGGACTGTGTTTTCAGTAACGTATTAAAATGTTTAGTGGTAATAATTTTATCTTTAGGATTTTTCCTTCTCGGCTCTATATTCATTTTTAATGTTTTTAATCATCCTTCACAGATCAATGCTCCGCTAAATATTTATTTCCAATTTCTTAAATTTACATGCTAAAATAATCAGTGTAGTCAATTATTCGTAGCAAGTGAAACAATGCTCGAGTCTTGACATTACTTAAAAAAGCTTAATTTGTGAATCCGGAAAACAATAAATTCTAATCCTTGTCGTGATTTAGCGGCAACGCCCCTTACGCGCTTATTTTTAAGGTTTCCGTACTCCATCTTTCTTTGCATTCGGTGATTTATCAGGTGACTATGGAATAGGTAGCATCAATTGGGATTGAATGATGCTCATTTTGTTAATGTTCTTGTTTATATTAAAAATATTTTGTTAAAAAATTAATTTTGATAAACGATAAAGGTCTTTTCCTTTTCACACATGTATGTATATGTATCGCATATGTCCACGGCATTCCTGTTTTGCTAAAAGCGGTGGATATTATCCTTTTTTAATGATAGTGTGACAAACAAAAAAATAATAATTATCATATATGTCCTCATGAAATACGATTTAATAAAAAGCAGACTCGGTCGATTAAAGGATAGGGTTAGACCATTCCGGAATATTTTTTCCATGGAATACGTTTCTGCAAGTTGAGAGTCTTTTAGCTGCCACAAAATTCTGCGCCCTCCAAAAGACTTTAGCTTACGCATTTCGGCTATTCTTTTATCCTGAGCTCGTGAGGAAATATCTAAGTACGTGCTGTATAATATTTTGTATTGTTTTTATTTGAATTCTCCATCATTATTCACCCAGGATACTTCTCCCCAATTACTGATTTACAGGAGACCCGACTCCTTCCGGAGCAAATAAATAACAATGGCTCATCAATTTATTTCTAAGCGACGTAAACCTGATTTCACCCATATCTGGATTCTCCCATTGTGATGGTCCGTGATGGCTATCGATTCGTACTCTTCTTCAACCAGTTCAAAATATATTCTTATACTTATAATGTTTCTTTTTTCGTCATGTTTTCCCAACTCGTTTTGTAAATTTCATCCGCATTCTTCATCTTTTAGGTTTCCTTGTGAAGTTTCTTCTCTTGCTTTCATTCCTTCTTTTGATAATTTTGTGCCTCAAGATATCTGCAATGAGTTTCTTTTCCTTTCCCTTAAGTGTTTCCCCATAGGGTTCTTTCGTCGAACGCTGCCTTTGGATAAAGAAAGTTTAACTACTTTCCAGACGGTTTTCTTCGAATATATTTCTCAGAACTTATCCGTAAGTTTCGAGATTGATCCTTAGATTGACCCTATCTTCGTCTCTCGAAATTGATTTCTTATGAATGTTAAAATCTCTTAAGTTTCTCTTCCGCAGGAAATTAGAATTTCATTTATAAAACTTTTTTCCCTTTCGCATGCGACGGTTGTGGCAGCTAATCCTCAGCGTTTATTAAAAGTGCATTGCTCACTTTCAGATAGGGTATATATATATAGATTGATATAGTGAGAAACTTTCTAATAAAGCCTTATTTTACCTTGGGTATGAAAAGTGGCAGAGTAAAACTCAATGAATCTAAATAAAAAACTATTCTCCAGTCCGCAATTGAGAGTTAACGACTTCCGGATGAAAACTATAATGACCAATTGAAAGTATAATGATTTTAAATATTTTGATTTCTGTGGTATATATCCATTTTATTTGGAAACTCGTATGCTCAAACCATTTCTCATACCTTTTTTGAAAATGTTACTGTTGTCGCGCGTTAGAATTTAGTGCCGTCAATCTCTCACTTGATTAAGTGGCAGTGATTCCTTACCGGAAAGTTAGTCAAGTATATGAAATTGTAGCCAAAATAAAATGGATAGATAATATGCCCCTTTTTCATTTGCTCCGAGAAAAAAAAAACATTTAAGTATAAATTAAGACAGCATGATCTTCAGGTAGATATTTAATGAGATTCCCGATGGAAGCACATCATTGCATGAGTTCAATAACAAGGAAGGGTACAGATGAAAGTACAAAGAAACTGAATAAGTAATACTCTTGACATACCTAAAATAATGATATTAGAACTTATTAATTGGAAATAATCAAATAGCATCCACTCTTAAACCGAAGTTTTAAAAGTCATTCTATCATACTGAAGTACGCACAGATATCAGAAAGAGAGTGTGAAATCCTTAGGGGACATTCAGCTACCAACCATTTACTCTGTTATACTGTAAGTATTCTTGGTCTTAGGTTCAAGTCCGGCTGGCGCCTCTGGGCATCCCCAGCCAAGCCCAAGCTTCGTAATTTGCAGGGGCGAAGGGAACTTGATGGGAAAAAAATGCCATAAGTGATTGAATTAATACTCCTACCCAGGTCCCGGGTTCGATTCCTGATTTGGCAGAATTTTTCAGTGGTATCCCGATCCTTATTCCTTAATCCCGATCCTTAATACGTCGTGAGCGCTTCAATTGAGTACGCCGTCCGTCGTATGGGACGTTAAATTGTGGACCCCTTGGCCCATTTCGTAAAGAGTAGGCTAATGCAGACGACGCGACGGTTTCTCTCCTCCCTTTCTCTAAACCCTCAAAATCCTATCTGCAGAATTACTTACCTAACCCTAACGCCTCAAGTGACTTCAGTTGTCGTCGGTCTCCTCCCCGAATCGGTACCACTACTACTACTAATACTTCCACTGAAGTGAATTTAATGTAAGGCAGACTAGTATCAGCTGCTCCTTACCTTCACCTACCAAGCCGACCTTCGGCTTCGGACTGAGAAGACCGTGGTTTTTAATCATCGGATCTCACGTGACGTGGAGGCAGTCCTCGGCAAATTTCCGTGCGCGTACGCAGACGCTAGCGCTCTCTAGCGGCGCTCATGCAAACTTCTTCCGAAGTGAAAGCCCCTTGAGATGGATTATTTTTCTTTCGTCGAGATTTATTCACTACTGTCGCACTCATACATTAGGGAAAAATTCAACCTCAAGGAAAGGCATCCCTTCACAAAATAGAGGAAGGTAAGGTTTTTCTTCCATGGTTATAGATGAACATGTATCAGTAGGCTACATTAGGTTGTGGTGGAATTGTATCCTAATGATAAATACATTTAAAATTTTTGCTTTGACATTAAATAACGATGATTATACTGCACACTTTTTAATTGTCTGCTTAGTTCAACAGTGCCACTGACATATTTACTCATATGGACAGAAGAGGGATGTGTGGGTGAGATTATTAAACTTAACAAGAAGTTCCTTGGAAGAATCTTGGAAGAAAAGAAGAAAGGAAGAGAGAGGACCGTGGGATAACCTGACTGATAAATCCAAGATGTAAAAGATAGTCAAATCACGACCCTCGGAAGTTATATTACAAGGATTTTAGGAAAAGGATAAAGTAATCGAGAGTTTCATTTCAATTGAGGCTTTCAGAATGTGGAACTGATGTTTGAGGTCAGTCATAGAAAATGTTAATTAAGAAATAGGATAAATTTGAAATAAGATCCTATGGATTTGTGTAACATGTTACGCGAAGAAAATAAGTGTGACGGGGTCATTGGAGTGACTATGGAGAGATGTATTCCCATTAAACACGAAGCGATACTAACTTACTATCATAAACAAGCAGCGCTCTCAAGGACACTCAAGTGAATCGCTTTGTGAATCCATCTGAGTGAAATGAGGGAAGTGGAATCAATCCAAGTAGGATAAATTTAACTATTGAATTTTCTTCCGCAAATTCTGTTGTAACATGAATTGCGTGTAGCATTTCACATGTTCCTACTGTTTAATACTAAGTGATATTGTCATGACACCTCCAACTACAAATTTGGGAGATTATACCATGTTTGCAATAAGTGACAACGGTGAGATTATTTACTGTAGAGTTATCCCGAGAGGAGTTTTACAAGAATTTACTTATTAAGTTAATATGTTAACTTCTTCAAGTTTCGTTATACAATATTAGTTATTAACGTATCATGCCCTAGATGATATAATACATTGCCATTGCAATATATCTCCCCTATCCATGCTCTGTGTTGGCTTATTGGCAAGATCATTTGAATACTGTGCGGGGGGTCCTGATTTTAAAACCCGAGTGTTACCTTCGGAAAGGGCATCTAAAATTCAAGCGTTGCGATTTTATGATTCCTAGATGTTAATGCAAAATCGAATTGTGGTACAGAGAAAGGAACTTGGCCCCCCATATTGTAGTTGTTAAAATGTCAGGCAACGTATAGCATAGTCCGGGTGTGATATATGCACCCTGAAAACCAACCTTCGGGTCAAATTCTGATATTCTCGGTATGTCTTTTCAATACAAAACATCAAAAGGTTGTGCTTACCGCATAGTGTACTCCGCCTGTAGTCATATAGGTACACACTTCACAAGAGCATATGATGAATAAATAATGCAATATAAAATAAATTAATATCATACGGTATGATATATTCTGAGGGCCTGGGTTCAATACCTTCAGACACGCTCAACTTCACCCAACCTCTGCGTACCATATTTTACTAGGAAAACATTACCTGCATAGACAAAGGAACTGCCCTCCCCTACCCTGGTGTGTGAATTCCACACGCCGTTAGGATAGGTATTAGGTTAGTTCTACCTTCACCCATCAAACAGACCTTCTGGTAGATTGCTATGGTTTGTTTGGTAATATAGTATAGCATAATTTCAATGCAATTATTTTTTATCAAATAGTAGTCTGTCAGCTGTCACTAGGGTGTTCGGCGGGGGTGCTTACACACCATAATGCATTGCAATGCATTACTGTGTTATGCAATACAATATATTATGGTATTGTATAAAATAATATGTAATATAATGTAACGAAATCGAACTTCAGTACAAAATAATCTGTCCTGGACACCGCTAACTAGGATTTCCTTCCTTTTAACAGGTATCTACGATAAGTGTACTGCCCCTCTAAAACAATCTCCGTTTTTTGCACTGTTTCCCGAAGTGACTATATTTTAGCCAGGTTAGGCTCTTGAGGGAGGGAAGGAGGGGGACTTGTGAGTAAAGCGACTGGGAAAGTAAAGGCGTGGAGCGAGAGATGTATGGAGAGATTGCGGGAAGGTAAAAAGGACGGTCGCATGGGAGAGGTCGCACCGAGGGTGGAATGGAGAGGTGTTTGGGGGGTGGGGAGTGGGGTTGGTCGGCCGGCAGGTGGCGGTATTGGGGGAGGAGGGTGGAAGAGCGGAGAGAAATCGCCTGCGTGATGTTCAAATCCACTCACAATCTTCATTTCATCATCATCATCTTCGGCATTATTGAGCAGGAAGCACCCACGTCCCTCCCTCACTCTCACCGGCGTCGGTCAATAACTTGCGATCGCCTTTCCCTACGCCCCGTAGTTCGTCTCATGAAGTACAGCGCCAGCCGGTCTCACGAGCACTCTTCTGGCTGCATATTTGTCGTCTGCTTATGTGAACTTAGTAGATTTAGGGGAGAATATGTCTCAAGATCAAGTAGATAAGTCCTCCCCAAATGGTTGAGTCTAAAATTTCATCTGGTTGCTGTGTTAGCATAAATTCCAATTGAAAGAAAGTAGGCTAGTCACTATCCGGTGATTAAATGTAGAAAATAATACGCTGAAGCACATAAATGAAACAGTTTCTGGCGTAACTTGGTGGAAAATCTTCATACTGACTTTTAATAATCAAACCACTTTACTTTTCCACATAAACTTAAAGTTTATGTGGAAAAGTAAAGTGGTTTGATTTTATTAAATGTCAGCTGAAGCAAATTTTAAACGATACATTAGTCATTGCGAAATATGTATTAGGCTGGTCACCAGCCATTTATTTGCTGTCTGGGAGAATCCGCAGAAAAAATAAAATGATCGTATGTGGAATTGGTAAAAGTTGATGCGTGTTAATTAAAATGGCGAGGCTGCTATCCAAAGAACAAGCGCGGCTAGCAACCATGTTGGAGATTGGTTGAAGCCAACTAAGACTGAGAGCTAAGGAAAATTGTGCCGTAATAGATTGGGGAGAGAGTTGATTGTCTCTGTTCTGGGAAACTTGGCTCGCAGCTGGATATATTCATTTGATTATTCGAAATTCCGTAGTTAATTTCAGGTTGAAAATTGGTTTTGAACATGCAAATTTATGTTCTCAAACATTACAAACAAATAATTGTTAAAAGATTAGCAAAATGGAATAGATCGTTAAAAATGAACTAAAAAGTGAATTAAAAGCGCAGACTACGAGTATATTAAGTTGGAATATTCAAAAACAACCATTCTTATGTGTTTAGTAATGGGGGATTGATTTAATGGAAGGAATATCCTTTAAATTAGATTTTTAATGGATTTTCTTCAGTTCACGCTATTTTTTTCTTTCACGTCTTAATTACTGCCATAAACACTAACAGAATCCACCGCAGGGTCTGCAAATTCGTAAAATATACTTTGGATATTTTTGAAAAGTATTATCTTTCAAACAAACGTTCATATGGAAAAAAATTCTTTTTGATAATAAATCATGCTGTAGAGCGACGTAAAAATGTGAATTAAATTTTTTCCTGATACATATAATGTGCCAACTTAATGCAATCCACTTTTTCCTATGTCCTTCCGTACTTTACACTTATGTGAGATCAGCTTATCAAAATATTTCCACATGAGTGAATAGGATTTTCGAAAAGTAATAAATTTTTCCAGTCGTATGACAGGCACAGTTTTTCTTGACAGCTTTCCTTTTGCATTTATATGCCATTCCAAAATTTTAGAATTTTGCTCTAGTCTGCCTATGAGCTCGGAATCGTCTCGAGAAATATTCGTACCGATACGAGAACATCTCCAAGAACTATCGTAGACTTCCATCTTTATAACTTCAATTAAAATTCTGAAGGGGCACCCATTGCATGAGCGAGAAAGGAATGAAGTCTCTGTACGAGGAACAAATGCATTTATGGGCCGTAATTTTTACTTCACCGTATTGTCTTGTCACTTGGGGCCGGGCAGTTAATTCTTTCTTTCTTTTCTTTGAGGTTATCTCACCCACGGCATGTTTTACGACATCGCATTCTTCCCACGGGATTTTGGAATTTCGCTTCCCTTTTTCGCTTAAGTATTCATATTTACTTTTTTTTTAATAATCCTTCCTCCATTTACCCAAGAATCTTCCTGAATGACACGAGAGGTGGCACTTTGGGTCCTCTGCCACCTTTCCGCGGGCCTCGCCTTTTTTCTTCATGTCCTTCCTGGGCTCCTCCTCTCTTTGTTCCGCACCGAGACTACAATTGACTTGAGTGAAGGGCGTAGCCAGAGAGAAGGAATGAATGAGCTGCCTTTACTGGCGAGGCGCCCCGTGAGTGCTGCCTAGGGCGCTCGAGTAGGCGAGAGTGTGCCGGGCTCGGCCTGAACGAAGGCCTCCCGGATAGACGGTCAAAGAGTTACGAGAATACGGAGCTGCAAGAGAGGTGGTCCCTTTGGGGGGTTGTTGCTTTTTGTTTCAATAATGTTGATTGGGGGCGTTAAAGGTCATTTTTTCCCTCCCACCCTCTCCAATCTTGTCCGTCCTTCGGTCTTAGTTGAGAGGAGATCCATACTAAGACGTAATGCTGAATGGAAGGGTTTAGCGAAGAAAGAACCATGACGTCTCCAAATTTTTATTACGCCCCATCAGACATGAGGATTAATTAATGAAAAAAATGTTCTCAACACATCAAAGTCATGACTTGAATTTGGCTGTCTTCTAGTCTTCCCGGAGTTTTTGGGTGGAATGTTCATGAAACAAGTATTCGGTGGGATCACTTATCCTTGGTACGGGTAAAACAATAGAACTAAACGGGAATCCTAGCATTCTTCAGCGCAGAATGCTGATTAAATTCTTTTTTGTCCTTAATATTAACACCCACGACATATTTTTGAAATATTAAACGCATATTTGTTATTTCTCGAAATATATGTAAAACTAAAAATCATTTAGGTCAAAATACATGTATATCTGTTCTGAAAAACCACAGCATAGTGTTACGTTATGTATATTCCCAATAAACCAAGAATGTTAATTATTAGTATTTTAATTGTCTAGTTTGAAATAATCTGTGATCATTAACTCTTTATCGCATTGATTACAGTAATAAATTCGAAGGTTTATTTGAAAGGTTACATTGGAACTCATATTGCACTAAACTCGTAACATACATGTTCAGACTAGGGCAGAAAAGAGGAAATCACGCATTGAGAATGGTGATCGGTTCCTTCACTGTGCCGTCAGCTGTCTTTCAGGGTGATGATGCCTTGGTAAATACAACTCTTGAGTGAAGACGGGAGTGTCTCAATTCATCACTCGGAATTCTATCCGGGGTCCAACGCCAAAGCCATTCTTCAATATAGTATTCATTTATCCTATAATGCGCGAGATTTGAAAATTTTAGGAAAAGCACAACATATTACTTCTCTCACCTCTTTTATGCTTAATGTTTATAAGTTATCTAATTTCCTATACGTGTGTTTCCTATACAATATTCAAGTTTAGATAGAGCATGAAGCAATCGCATGTATATTATATACTCGTAAATGTACATTCTAAAAAGAATTATGTTTCAAGACAAAACTATCAATATATGATGACATGAACAAATGTAATATCACCAAATGTCATCATGAGTGAGCACCAAAATCATTTCGAAGTTAGATAGTAAATTCTGATAGTGTTAAAACGTCGATTTCTCAAGTAGGAGTTAATTATTAAAATTGTTACACGATATTTTGAATTAGAGCATCAGAAACAGTGGGAATAAGGTTATTATTTCCTAAAACGATTCGCATATTATTTTGACGAAAATAACTTTGAAAAGAAAACCGAGCGACACTGTAAATGGCCTTTCGCCTTCATTGACCTCTGGGATAAAGAACATTTTAAAATGATGACAAGAATTCGAGAGTAAAGCACATTGTCAACCTTTTTTTCTGATTTCATGAGCGTGTTTACGGATTTTTCTTTCCCGTTGGCAAGCAATGTCACGGTTGTTTTCGAATTGAAATTCTAGCTACTGTTGTCACTCTTGGTCGAAGTAAATCTAGCGATATACGACGTAAATAGGACAAATATATAAATGTCCATCGGTATGCGACATTGAAGTATATCCATAGTCGTTAATAGTCACCTTCATTCTCAATGCTACTTTTTTTAACTTGACGGAGTGAAACTCTTAGTGGAGCAATACGGTCTCCCAACCTTTCGAACGGTAATGGTATACCGTTCCTGTATTCACCTTATGAATTTTCAGGTCGGTATGAGGCAAATATGAGTCACACGTAAGCCGTATTTGCATCTTTAGATCTTACATTACGTGCCGTTCAGTTTACTTATGAACAGAAATTATCGCTTGGTATCTTAAGCTACTAAAAGGGAAATCTTAGAAATCGAATGCTCCCAACTCTGCACTATTATTTGAAACATATTCTTGGGTAGATACACTGTTGCGCTGATTCCACCCGCCCATCATAATTCAAGAGTTAAAGAGAAGAAAGGCTTGGAGGAACGTTAAATAAAATGGTATCCTGCGGCTATGCATAATGTTTTATAAGATAAACATGGTGTGTTTTGATGTAGCTCAAAACAGGACATATTTATGAAGTGTCTGATAGTTTTTTTCCGTTTCGGTTTTATACCTCGAATATTACTGTTTGCCAGGGATGAGAGTAAGAGAAAAACAAAGCGTCGTGAGCGATATGGTATCCGTTTAAAACAAAGCATGCCTTTCACATGTTTTCCTTGAGTAATATGAATAATTTTTTGCCAAAGTTAACTCAAATTTGAATATGAAGGGGTTGAATTTGAGCAGTAGATCGCCTGAGGATGATTGATTGGGATACGTGAGGGTACCTTCCCCATTCGTCTGTCAAAATTCTATCTCTAATGATAATTCCTGCGGAATGCGTGACCTTATTCCGCTACTAGAGTCTTGGTTCTTCCAGGTTGTGAATTGATATTAGCACCACGAGGTGGAACTTGTGGGAGAGCGTACTCGTGACGTCTCAGGATAGGTCGGACACTCTTTGTCGGGTAAAAAAAATGCATTTCGCCAGTGGCAGGTCGTCGCACTATCCGCAAAGAGTAAATTTTGTATACCTCATCCTCAATTTGGTCTGGGAAAAACCCAAGATTCACATGAATAACGGTGTCGCTATTTGGAAATTATTACGGCTTGTGACTTGTAACTAGTTGTAATTTGTTAAATTTAGATCGATTAATCAGGTCGCATTACGATCCCTTTTTTAAAAAATGACATGGCGTTGCAAAAAAAACCCTTAGAATGTGCTCTTTTATTTATTCATTTATTTAGCCTTACTTCGAAAACAACTCTTTTTGCCCTTTTAACATCGGACAATTGCCATTGATAACAATGTACACGATTTTCCATAATTAAAAATGTTTTACATTTTGTGTTCAGTGTTTGAAAGTAATTCATTCCGTCTTAGTTTCTGATCTACATTTGTTAATATGATTGACGGTAGATTTATTATGTCCACACACAAGTAAAGGCACCCAGGCATGTTGTTTGCAAAAGTTATTTTGTTTATTATCCACATGTTTATAACAGTGTTGTGTGTCTATCTCACCGCATGTTCAGTCTCGGAACCTATATTTGACTTACACCCTGTTTCTAAATATTTCATATATTTCGTAGTTTTTAAACATACCGAAAACGTATTGACACTGATTTCAAATTTTAATATTTATTATGCCCTTGTCATATAACCCAGTAATAAAAAATATATCTTCTCTTATTTAAGAGTTCCTCAGTTCATGAAGTTAAAAATTATAGAATAGATTATTTCTTATGTATTCTGTTTTGTGACGACAACTTCAGCATTATGAAAGCAATCTGAGGGAATATTTCCATGAAAAATAGACTTTCGGTAGTTTAATCATTATAGAGTAATAAACGGATTTTTACATGCACATTACCGCGACGGATGACATGAGTCTTTGGATGAGGGGAGGAAGATAAATGTGACTAAATGTATGGAGAATGTATTATTCGTGTTTATACCAAGGTCTGCATTTTAATTACAAATTTTCAGAAGTTTTCCATGCGATCTGAAGTGTTATTTTAAGTAAAATCTGTTTTTACGATTCCAATTCGTGTTGTTTCCGTTTAGATAGCTATAAATAATGCATTTATTCCGTTTTATTATGGATTGAGACTCTATGGAACTGCATAATTCATCGGTCTTCAGGAGTCAATCTTATTTTAAATACAATGTAGTTTAAATCATTTTCACCTAGATCAATCAAAGATATGAAGTAAATGAAAGTTCACTATATCATAAAAATTCGTTTCACCTGGACAATCGCGATTTCATTTCCACGGGAAACTCTAAATTGTGAAATGAATGAAAATTAGTCCTTTTCCTCGTTAGTTACCATAATATTTCTATAAAGATGATTGCTATGTCGAAAACATAAAATATTTCAAAAGGCAGAAACCTTAATGAAATGTTTTCGGGCGTTATTGTAAAAAACATTTAATTCCTCATTCACTGATGTGCTAATATAAATGTATGTCAAGTCCTTCGGAAGTGTCCTTCGTAATGGTACTTGATTCCAGTAATTGGTATAAGTTTCACTTATGAAAAAATAATTATACCAATTGCTTTCAACATAATTATTGCACACCACCAAGAAAAATTATCCTGGTGTCTGAGATTTTTAATGCATTTTTGTCTAGGTCCATCTCTCGTGCTACACTATAAGGCAATGCAAATTTTTAGTTGTTCAATTCTAAACAGGTGACTCTTGATTACAAAGTGGGTCCACGTTTGCCTGCATATTTTTTATTTCGTTTTGGACACATCTCCAATAACAAAAAACAACAGTTTTATTATTAAAAATTTTAAACACGGACATTCAATTTGGATCCTGACAATATTTTTGGCTCAATACAATCAAATGAAGGTTTTTTATGAAAGAATTTTGTCTTTTAAAGAATTTTAAGGCTTTGGTAGGACGTTAAACAGTACTAAACAGCTGTGTAAACACTTTAAGAATTGAACTTGTTCAACAAAATTCGCAGCAGTCTTCCTTCTGACCCATTGCTTGTTCCGGTCACGAATACTTCGAATCACGGAAAATTTTCAGAATTCACGAAGGGTGGCATAGTAGGAAATATAATTTATCTGTTAGATTTCTCTGAGGTGTAGGGTCTGAATGATTTCAATGCCCTTTAAAAGAAAAATGATGGCAATCTTGACATATAACATCCAATTGAATCCTCTCATACGTAAGGTGTTAGAGAAAATCCAGCCAAATGGTAGGATGAAATTATCCATGATTAAAATAATTTGACTGTTTGTAAACGAGAATATGTGCATGATCATATGCCATGTACTCTTGATCAAGCCTCTATTGGAGGAGGAGTTTTCCATAAAATCCTTTATATACACAAAATAGCGTTTCTGATCTTTTAAGTTAATAATTTCATGTATTAAAAATTATACATTCCGTATGAAAGCCATTTGATGATCCCTTTCATCTTTTTCTGGATTTAATTTTGGAGTATTTGTTCGAATTTTGTAATTTTCTAGAATTGAAAAATCACAAAACCAGAGCTAACTGTGAGGATTATCGTAATTATTTGGTGGTGTTGTTTTAAACTGTTGTCTCGTTAATGCTTTGTAATGAAGGATGGTTGTAAGAGAGAAGGTGTTCATTGGTGGAAGTCACAAGGTGGAAGGCACGGTGAGTGGTTGGGGTTATATGGAGTTAACATTCATCGGGTTTTTTTGAGGATGCTTCGGAGGGAACGGTACATGTAAAGACTTTTTCTTGAATAATCATTTAAAACTGTTTAAGCTCAACAACGGGGCCAAGTAAAGTTACGATTACTTCAATTCCTTCCTCTGATTTTAGGAAATCCAACCTAAATTATTTTTTGGTGACATTGGATTGGTGTTATCATTCCAGGAATAAATTACGAGTTACGAATAGTTGTGTAATAATTTTTGCAAGGGGATAAAATAGCGAACCTGCCATCGACATGGTCAGATTTGCCATGGCGGACAAAGATGGTGGCTGTTTTTGCACCGACAAATGAGAAGAACGTCATTATACTGTACTTGTGAATAGTACGTACTCGTACTCAACTTTCTGAGGTGCCACGTTTTATAATCAATACATTTTTGTCAAATATCCAGTGTTTGCCATATTAATTTAAAGAGATGAGGCATATCTTACTTATGCCTAGACTGTGAGTGATGAAGACCCCAGGAAACTCTTCCTCTATGCCCACCAAAAGACTTAATCTGAATGGAAAGGCTTTCCGCCCTATCTAGTCTATGAGTAGAAATTTCGGCCACTCTGTCACACAAAAGCAAGTTTCAATGGAATCATAAAACCTTGTGGGCACATTATTTGAACACATCCCTGTTCACTTGATCGTTTTTAATTAATTAAACTATCAAATAACTTATTAAACTATTTATTGACTAAAGTAATAATTAATAAACGAGGTATTTTAAATCATATTAAAAGACTGCTCGATTTATTTTTTTCTGGAAGGATTTTTAACAGGTGTTGTGCTAAGAAGTGCAGTAATATTTAAATGAACTCCATGATTTGTAAATTTTCAAAACTTGCTTCAGTTCAACTCTTCCTTTTAATTTTTTGTTAGGAATGTATCAATTGGTCTCACAGGTTATATTTCCTTTATTCAAGCTGGATATTAATATTATTGTTCGATTGATATTCTGGGGTCATCGTCTCACCATGAAACTCATTTGGTCATTATTTCTTTGCTGTGACCACCAAAATAAATCAAAGCAATGCAAGAATAGGAAAGGGAAGTAAGGAATAAGAAAGGGAAATAGGTTTCAGTCATACATTATTGTTTGGACAAGGTTATTGAAATTTTGTTTAAGCACTGTTTTTCTTCTAAACATTTAAAATTCTCTTAGTTGTGATATTTCTATTGCGATATAATTCATTTGGTGCTAGTCTTTCCTAACCTGTTTTTTTTCTTTTACGTAATTATGCATTTTGATCCAAAGACTCTCATACAACAGAAATCGCGGAGGAGTTGTTTCTTCTTTCTACAGCTAGTTATTTAGTAACTGTGTAGTAATACACCTATTAGTTCCGGATTGAAAACCTTATGAAAACTAATTAGAACATGTTTCATGTCTTAATTGAGCTTTTGGAAGATGAATTGTATGTAATTTAGCGAGTTTTTTTCCTATAAAAAGTAGGCAGATAATCTAGCATGATTGAATAACGTTTAAGGCCCAAGACTTTCTTCGATCCAATAGTGATTTGATAAACCTAAATGTTCCTCTTGTCATGTCGAAATTATTATTTTAATAGTAGCATAAGGATTATGACAGACCATCAGAGCCTAATTAATGTAGCATGTTTACAAGTCAAAAAGTTCGGCGGCGAAGCAAAAACATTAGTCTCGAGTATCTCAGCATGTATAAGGAGAGATTTCTTTAATGCCGCGGGCGTAACAACCTCATGGACCAGAGAGAATTCATAATGGCGAGTCGGAGACCAAACATTGGGCGTTTCTTACTTCGCAACAAGAAATGGCCTCCGCCCCGGGCAAAGCGCACTTGTCTTTCTCCCTGTTCACGGTTTATTCCCAGATGTCGCCTCGGTCGACTCGGGATGCTTGGATTTCTGAACTCCATTCTCTCTCCTCGTCTCATTGCCCAAGAGTCAGTCGCCGGGCAGCTGCCTTGTGCGTGGGATCACCGTCAAAGATCCAGCGCTCCATGGCCGCACGAAAAATAAAAATCTGGAAAACTTAAATAAGATTACGAGACCGATAAGTGAGTTGATCGATGGCCCTGCCCACGTGATGGAACCGGTCTGTTATTCTCCATTCGAAAATTTTATCTCTGATGTTTTGTCTAAGGAAAAATCAGGTTTTAGGGTTTCGTAGGAGAGTAGATAAGCTGCTTTCAGCTAGAGTTTTCATAAAATTACATGGCCTTTTGCCACGCTAAAAATCATATCAATATTTCCCTCAGACCTGCAAATAGAAACATAATACTCAAAAAAAGATTAATATTGTATAGAAAATATTTATTGCACTAAGGTAGTACTTAAACGTTCCATTTGGATGTAATTAATTTCTTTCACTGCATTCTAACAAACTAATACTTGCTGATGTATAACTTATTGTCTATTGCTGGAACTGCTATTAGAAAATGCTATATATTCATATTTTCCATAATAACTCGGTAGCCCACCGGATATTCTTTTGCGAAAATGGCAATTGTACCTGGTTTGGTAGTGTATTGACTGGTCACATTAGAAATCTTGGTGAAATTTCGACCGTACAGGTATTTTCGGAAGTGAGTGTTCTCCACCTGTGGGGACTATTTCAAGTACACTATTCCATCCATCATAGTTTATGTTTGTGTGACCGTCTACTTATACAGTAAAAATGTATGCATATAAAAGACTATAAGGATTCATTTTAATTGGCTTGATTTTTTAAGAATTTTTCATAGCAACACTTCGAGAATGACGGCCGTTCTTTGTCGCTACGTTTACGCCGAGAGAATTTGTGACGACCTTAGATAAAGAGTGGGGAATCCATATTACCATTTGCTTTCATTCTGAGAAAATATTTAAGTATCGTATAAAAAAGGCAGATGTCTCCTGCTTTTTTAGACGCGTCGGCTGTTAGGAATAGTAGACTACGTAGGAGTGCTTAGCGTTCAAGTTGTAAACTGAAATCCGAAAGGGGAAAAGTATTTGTAGTCCCTAATGAAAAGCGAATAACGCTTTAAGTAAAAGTGAAAAATTTTTATTTATGGAAATATTTATTTTATATGGAATTTAATTTCCATATAAGAAAGTGTACCAAACTTATTGCCTCCACTAATTTCATTCGGCAAGCCTTTTGATCTGCGCTATAAAACTTCATTTACTGATTTCCATTCAGTAATTTTATCTGTAACTATCTATTTCAAGAGTCACAATGAATAACCATGCAGTCCAAGTCTGAATGCCGTTTAAACATAATTTTAATCATTTTCAGATATATTTAAATTAAAAAATTCTCTATATTTAAAGCAATATATTGATGAGTATAAAATCAAATTTCTTCCCAGTCGCCTTAGGACTGGTTCTGTTAAATGTGAAGTTGGAAGTCGTAAGAATTTCATTATA
Organism: Hetaerina titia; assembly: GCA_037158775.1. Taxonomy (NCBI): domain Eukaryota; kingdom Metazoa; phylum Arthropoda; class Insecta; order Odonata; family Calopterygidae; genus Hetaerina; species Hetaerina titia. Next base: position 90,598,619 of record CM073774.1, on the reverse strand, counting down.
TTTTTTCTATGGGTGTCTTTGCTGAATGTTAAGAATATTGATTGATACAACGCTGGTATTAAAAATATGTTAACAATTAATGAAATGTGTATCTGTTAATGGTATAATTGTTATTCTGAAGCTTAACAACTCTCATAAATTAAAATTTTATCCTTAAGAGTATATATTTTTTCTTGATTCAAATTTGAAAACTGAATCAGTGGCATTATTTGCTCTCGCGGGTGAATTAATTTCTCCCTTTCCACACAGGATTTCATTTCCTTCGAATACTTGTCATTATGACTTGTCAGTTGAGCTCATTTTACTATAGTTTCATTCCTTTTGGTGTAAATATGATGTATTTTCACCAGCTAATATCTTTTTTCAATCAAAAATATAGTTGTAATATAATTTTTAATGTTGTATAACGATCGTTTTGAAAGCAATGAAAATTCAGTTTGTTCAAATTTATAGCACATAATGGCTACAATTTTTTGTGTGATAAGAGAAATAAAAAAAGTATCTAGAGCACGATTAAGAGCAAAGAAATATCTTAGATTATTTTTTATTTTAATATTTGAAAATTTAATTTTCTCCATTTATCGTGTCGAGAAATAATTGAGAGTCACCTTGGACAAGAAAGTTTTTTTGCCGAAAAAACACTTAATTACGTATTAGAAGTCCAAGTACCGCGATAGCGATTTTAATTGTAATTGTCCTCATCTCAGCTTCAATGAAATTTAATGAACGGGAGGGAATTTGGGTCTATGTTCCTGAAATAACATATTGAATTCCATGAACTAATTATGATTCTTTGATACATTTTCAAGCAGTTGGCATTAATATTAAAAGTACCATTTGAGGAAGTCCATTTTAATTGATTTTGTAAGGTATTGAAGATTTGTATTTGAGGAATTGAAGAGGGATCTATTTTAATGTCTGATTTCATGTTGTGATGTGTAATGGGAGACAAGAAAATGAAACGTTGTACGTCCATTCAAAATGTATCTTAACTGGTGGAATGCTTGAAATAATAATCGTCGTCTGTGTTTGTAACTAAACTTTTTTCTTTCATTAGCTGTGATTCATGTACTGATTGCGGCGAAGGACAAGGTGTATCCCAAAAATTATCTTCTTCCCTAGGAGGCCACGCATAAATTTCTGTTATGCCTCTAACACATCCTATTTCGCCTATCCGTGAAGTCTTCTTTCGACGTCATTCACTAATCATGTACCACCATTGATGGGATTAAAACATCAGATGTTAACAGGAAGCTTTAATTTTTTATTTTATTTATACGTGTGAAAACGTATGTAATTTTTCAATTTAATTGATTACGACTGCATGATTATGAATATAAATATGAAAAAATATCATTTCCAATAAGGCCATTTGTACATTTTTTTAACACATTTTCAAAATCAAATTAAATTTGAGAAAGCACACAAATGTTTGGCTTACGCAGTATATTTACGACTTTGTTTCTTTACATATCAAGTATTTTAGTATATTATCTTGTATTAAACTGGCCGGTTAATGAATTTTAGTGTGATATTTATGTGATATCTGCCGGTAATTTTCTATTAAAGCCATATAATTCCATAAGATTAAGCATGAAACAGTGTTTGCTAGAAAATACAGTATGTTTGCTTTAGTATATACATTTTATCACTGCAAATATGTTGAAAAAAGTAAAATCCTTTATCGTGATTATGCTATTGTAAAATGCTGTTCTGAAGCATAGCTATTGCATAGACTAACTAAAGTGCAGTACATAAGGCATACTCAACTTACGTAAAGAAAACAAGCTAATTTCAAGTCAAGTATGGCATAAAAAGCTTGGGAAAGAGAAGCAGATTTCAGATGCCCATTATTTCTTTGAATACCCGATCTACGAAGTTCCTTGCGCCTGTGTTAATTACTATGAAATTACAAGAGTTTAAATGGAAATTTAGTAAAATCTTCTTTGACGATGGTTCTTGAATTATTTTTTATTTGTTGTACGGTATTATAAAACGGATAATTACTAAACTGAGTTTGAGTATCTTGCTTGTCATTGTACCTTCCAACTTTCAAGATTAATGACATGGGTCAAACCCGCCTTTCCCAATAAAATCATGTTTTCTAGGCTGTTACATGAAAATGACTACACGAATTCAATTCATGCCAAAAAGAAAAGATGAAAAACATTCCTTGCCAGCGCGCTGATTTTCTTTGCATTTATTCCCAAAATATAATGAAGTTTTCTTAATCACTTTTTTGAAGAAAATACGTCATTAAGATTTTGGACGAGTGTCCCATTCCATATTTATTAGGCGATAATAAGGGCCATTAAATTTTTGATAAATATAGCCCTTTCGAGAAGATTCGACAATGGGACATTATTTCAACAGCCGTGGAAATGAGCTCTGCTTTTGAAAGATGTGTGTCAAACATGTCAAACGCAGGGCAGAAGCCATAATTTTAAAGAGAATTCGTATTGTATTAAAAGACTTAAGAGCGACTCGTTGTCTCCTAAAGTTGGCTTAACTGTCGAAGACAGTTGAACAATTTGTATTGAATTGCTCTCTGTAACATAAACGTCTTCGTGCTCTAAAAAGCGTGCATCTCCTGTTGGAGACATGTTTACAATTAAATCATCTCCATCAAATCATTCCTGCCTACAAAAATTAAGAAATAAACCAATTAAAAAATGAATTTTTTTAAATTTTGCTATACATGATTAATGAGCAGTTGGATTTTTTTTCTATCTACACATCACATTTCTACCAGAATTCAACAAAACGATTTCCCAATGTAAATCTTATTGCGTGTCTGAAATTATAATTAATTCGAAATATCTCAAATAATTTATCGTATACCAGCCTCTCTAAGTGTTATATTCTCTAAAAGGATAAGCCTTTGAATGAAGGTGAAGTGTAAATGGGGAAACCAACTTTCTCGAAGAATGCAGTTGCAGGCTTCTCGTGGTCAATTAAGACGGAGGTTTTTTTCATTTTACTTATTGTTGAAATAAATGTAATACCGACAAGTGAACAGTACTAAATATCCATCTCGTGTGTTTTTCAAGATTTTAAGGAAGAAATTGGGATTTTGTAATGGAAAAAGAGTAGTATAACCGTTACCGAAACTTACCTGATAAATTAATGCTAAGTTTAGGTGAAATTTGTAACTGTGACTACAATATTAAATGCGCATCCAAGAAGTATTTCAACTCCCTTTGACGATGAACGATATCTTGTCACTTGTCACGATGTCTTATCACCAATTATGCTCCATAAAAAAACCTAAAGATTCTTGAATTCTCTGCAGAATCTATGTGGTTCTTTCCGAATTTATATTGTCATATTCGATAGTGGATTGCCTGAATGAGAAAATGAGATACATCCCTGAACGAAGGTAATTCTAATTTAATTTAACCCAGGTTACGCTTTCAGTGTACGTTTGCTTGTGTATGCTTGGAGTCCGAAAGGTTTATAATGTGCGTTGTTAATTTATATTTGTTAAATAGAATAACAGACTGAGATTTTTAAAAAGAAAGCGCAGAGAATAACGATTGAATTTGTAACATTCCACGTTGAATCATATTATGAATTTGAAAACTTTAAAAATCACTTCGTTTAGACGTAGTTCAGTAAGTACATTTGTGTAGTAACAACTGTATCCTTTATCACGATGCTATATTACTCACGTAGCACCATGTAGTGACCTTTTAATAGGCTGATAAAAGTTGTATTAAATTGTATACCTATGTTATTGATAGGAATTCGTAAGGAAGAAAAAGCGAGTTTATTTACTTTTATACGAATATTTATAGATAAATAGTCATATAGAAAATGTTACCTAAAACTGCAAAACACCCTTCAGTTTGGCTAGCTGTCTGACGATCCACAGGCGTTCACCCTTACTGTCGTCCCTTTTTCAAGTCTGTGAACAAAATATTTAAAACCTCCGGATGTCTACCATTTCAAACTCTTGCTGCCCGTCACGGTCCGCATAGCAACAGGCGAAAAAAATGAAATAAAGAGGATTCATGCTTGTATGTACTTTGCCTATATAAATTAATGTATTTCTTTTTCTTTCTGAGCGAGTGCTCATTCCCATTCCTCTTATCGCTGCAATACGCAGGGCGCGACTCGTGCTGGGTACCACGTGCACAAATGATCCGGTCCTCGTCTTTCCTCCCTCCTTCCATCACTTCTGAGGAGGGAGATTGTCGGGAGTCCATAGGTGGTGGAGGCCTGGCTGGAGTAGGCGTTCCTCCAACAGTCGCAGTATTAATAATAGATCCACGAGGATCCACCCCCCTACTACACGCCCCCATTCGCATTCCTTACCCTCTGTTTTTTTTTTACTTTCGCACACGCACGAGTGTGTGTGTAGCATGCGACATCTCGGGAGTTTCGCGTATGCGACGGCGGGACTGGAGGCCCTCCCGTCCGCGGGACCAGCTGCGCTCCCTGCCGCCTTCCACTCGGCGCGCCCGCTGCGAAGGACGCGTGCCCTTGCGGTGCCGTTGACCCCTTGCCCTCTCCCTCCCTATCTCGTCGTCTCCCTTCCGTCCTTCACTCCTCCCTCCTCCCGCCGCACACACACATCCCTGCCAATCCCCTTTCCGTCCCCTCCTCCGCTATAGAGAGAGGGAGGGATATCCCCCCCCCACTCTCTGCCCCCCCCGGTCATCCTCCGCGGAGCGTCTTCCTTCCTTCCTCTCTCACTAGTCGCGTTCTCGGCCGGCATGGAGATCTGGGTCTTCCACCTGCGCACCCGGGTTCGTGCCTCCTCCGAGGCGGACGTCTCGCTGCTGAATGGCCTGTCGACGACACCGCGACCTCCAGCGTCCGCGGGGCCAGAGTGAGTGCGCCACCTCCCCCGTCCCGAGGTCTCGCGAGTAACCCCGCCCCTCTTCCTCCCTTCCTATGTGTGCTGTGAAATTTTTCGAATCGATTGTGCGCACCCTTGTTTCAAGCATTGTATATCGATAAAAATATCGATAATCAAATCGATAATTTTCCTTTGATAACCATTTCATAATTTTCGTGAATATTTACCCGATTAGCGATTATTTTGTTTCCATCTATCATATCATTACAATATTTATTCACCGGCAGACCATGTGGTGTAGGTTTCGTCAAAGTAGAATACACATGTATTTATTTAAAAAATAGAAACATGAGGTTTTAATTCAACCTGAATACGGACACATTCATTGGTTATAAGATAGGTAATCATCTACACTATAAAACATTCTCCCAAATAAAAAATATCTTGATTTACTCTTAAAGGTTACTAAGCACACATGAGATTTCAGAAAAGAAGGAAGTTTATTGTACAAAATAAGTCCCATGTGCTTGGGCCCAGATTTTATTTCACCCGCAAGAATTTCAAAATTTTCAATTGAACAAACATAGGTTTGCATTGCAGATGACACATTTTCGGGAATTAAGCTTTTGCCTTCGCAGGTTTAATTTGGTCATACGAAATATTTCAACACACTGTCGCAAAGTCACGAGCAAAGAAGAACAGTTTTGTTTGAAATATAAAGTCTATGTTGGGGGTCGGTAAAGGAGGAAGGGATTTGTAAATGTGAAGAGCTAGAGGAAAAGAAGAGGAAAGGGGTGGGGTTTTAGGACGGCTAAAGGACAACGATAATTCGTCAAAACAAATCAAGTGTCACGCCCTTGTCAGTTTGACCACATCTGGGCAGACGGAGGGGGCAGAAGGGATAGGGCGATAAAATATTTCAGTTTCAGGAGAGATTTTTCCATTTTATATCCAACGCGTTTTGCTACTGCCAATTACGCGTGTACTCTACAACATATTATTGTTAAAAAATGAAATGCACTCGTCATATATTTAAATAAGTCAATTCGTTTTGAATAGATATTTTTTTCTTAACTTATAATATTCTTTTTTAATATAAATGTTACAATAATTTTGAGAAACAATGTTGACGTGTTTCCGACTAGTATTCAATTCGATAGATTATTATATGGGTAAAAATGAATCGATATGCCAAAATTTCATGTTTAATTCATTATGTCGATGCAGCCGTGTCAATAATTTCGATCGATTTACTCATCCTCACTGCAGGTCAGAGAAGTCGCAGAGATCATTCGTTTGGAGGGTGGAATCAAAATCACTGGGATCCCTTTATGAAAGGCATACAGTTATCTCGTAGCAAAACATTTAGCCATAATAGTCTAGTGCCATTTGATAACGAAAAATTGAGGACTGGATCGTTAAAAGCTTTTTCCGATGAGTTATATCTTTCAACTGATTTGAGATATGAAATTTTAATGGGAGTAGTCGAAGATGAGTTGAGTATAGGGAAAGAGAGAAAGTTTTGGTAAAAATTCTAAGACTGGAATAGTGGATGCATTGAATACGCATTGTCTACGGAAAGTTGAAGACCTGGATTCAGGGCGACTAGGAGTAAGTAACACAGGGGGATGGAAAGTTATTGTCTGCAGGATAGGCGTAATGGAGTTAGAACTTGAGCGGTGTTGAAAACAGGTTTAATTAAAAACATTATTGATTTGTATTTTAATATAAAAATATTTGCTGTCGTGATAGGCCACGGCTTATCAGATAATTATTGTTTTGTCCTTTAGACTCTGACCTGAATACCATAGCATACTGTATTAAGTTAGCGAGTTAGCATGAGTCCCAAATTTCCCCTCTCCTTCTCATAGTTAAGCGCTTGATTTGAGGATATTTCTATCCATTTTTATATTTTTGTAGACACTTTCTTATCCAATTTATTCAAATTTGAAAGTTCATCTCATAGTAATGTATTTTGGCGTATCATATTGGAACATATATATATATATATATATATATATATATATATATATATATATATATATATATATACACTTTTTTGGAAAACCCACAAACGTGTAATGTAAATTCACTGATAGTCATAACAAACACAGAAACCAAAACACAAAAGAGGAAAAACTCACTGGTTCTCGAATTTTCGGTGGTCCAACCACCTTTCTCAAGAGGAATTAGGAACAGAACATTAGGAACAGATATATATATATATATATATATATATATATATATATATATATATATAGTTTTCCTCAACCAGAACCTAGAGCATCGATATGCATTCAATAGATTTCTTATAAAAATTCCCCCTAATTGGTTTTTCCAGGTTAAACGGTTCATCAAACGATGATAAAATATCTATTGATTTCTCATATGTGCATGCATACTTAAAGGATTTTATAACCAGCAATTATTTTAATAGAGGTATATATTAATTCATTGTGAAAACCGCATTTAATTTTTATTTATTATTTTCTATTAATCGACACGTCAAAAGAACGTTGAGTTATAGAAAATTTCGACATCTATCTCCCCACCATAGACTATTCTGGATCTGACCATAGTCTCACCTAACCGGCCAACACACCTCGATTTCATTTGAAATCGGCCCCTTAACACGTCTACTGCCATTTCGATGATATAATCGAACGGTTATAATTCAATGATAAGGCTGATAAATTATCATTCAGCTTAATGGAGTTTTATCAAGCGGAATAATCATTTAGGAATTTTTATTTTTCAGTCAATATGCATCCATCTGCATAATTTATCAAATACCTTCCGTGTTATTGCCAGAAGCTTTTTTATTTTCAAAAGACTCATTTCAAATTTACAAGTATTTAATACGACTGTTTTAAAGAGCTAATAATTAATAAGTGGAACTAGGAAAACATTAATTGGACATGTGAAACGCCATTCATAATTTATTTATTTGGTGAAATAGTACACTTAGCCATTCAGAAAGAAAATAAAGCAGCATATTTCATCGAACTTCAGCGTAATTCTACGCTAATTCTAGTCTTCAGGCTATAACTATTATTATTTTAAGTTTAAATATTTATGTAATTACGTTCATGAGCGAACGAATACGAGGCTTGTGTGACCATTGAATTCAGCCACAGGGGTTTATTACAGAGCATGCTGCAGATTTACTCTTTTTATTATAATTTCAGCAATACTTATCGTGGCCAATTCCTTAAATAAATGAAAACTTTTCAACGAGAGGAAATTTCTAGAATTGAAAAGATTACAACGACGCAGTCCGCATGCCCGCCATAAGGTCTCAGGGACCTTATGGAAGACATTGCTGGGTCGATGTGACATTTTCTTATGAAATCGATGTAGGAATCATCCTGTGCAAGTTATGGAAGGGGCGCTTTTGTAACAACAAAGGGAGGTAAACTGTTTTTCATTACTGAAGATATCAATTTCCTAAAAGATACGAATTTTATACGAATCAAAACTTAAGGATCTCTCTGACTTATGCTCTAATTTTTTTAAGTGTTTCAATTTGTATTAAAATTAACGCATGTGAAAAGTTTATAATTCCAGCTTGTCATGGTTCCAATTTTCCGTTACACCGATAAATAGGTACTTGCAGACTTACGCACCATATTTAACTCCCTCATTTGTTTATCGGATTGACCCAATCATATGGTGAATCGATTCAGGTCGTTTTGCACAACGTGTTTTTCACTTGTTTGGATAAATTAAAACCCTACGTTTAAGCAATTGAAAGTGACACATACGACTGTTGCGATCGGCAACTTAATATTTATATTATAATATTGACTCTGACGTTTTTAATAATGCATGGAAACGTTTAAAAAAACTCACCTCTTTCAGTACGAAGTAATTGGCCAATGGCATTCGTTCTATTTGTGTTGTGTTACCTTTCTATTTTCTTGTTTTTACAATGAGACGATTTTACTAACAAGTGTGCATTTAATATTTTATTTATGAGATATAAATATACACACATCCCACAAATAATATATCATATTTATGTATATATTTATCATACATACGTATGTATATCATATATATGTATCCCACAATTAAAATATACCTTAACATAATATATATATATATACATATATATATATATATATATATATACTATTCGTTCTGTTCCTAATTCCTCTTGAGAAAGGTGGTTGGACCACCGAAAATTCGAGAACCAGTGAGTTTTTCCTCTTTTGTGTTTTGGTTTCTGTGTTTGTTATGACTATCAGTGAATTTACATTACACGTTTGTGGGTTTTCCAAAAAAGTGTATATATATATATATATATATATATATATACGATATATATGGTATATATAAGGACATATCTTTCAACAATTGGGAATTCTACCTGTTGATAGGCTGCTATACATAATGCTATGCATGCTGCTGCCAATATAATAGGAAGCTATTTCAAAGACAAATGTACAATGCGTGATGCATAAAAAGAGAAATTACATATTACATTAAGAGAAATTAAGGGACAATATTTGTATACAAAACAATATACAAATCAAAATAAAAGATTATTAGAGGTTACTGTACCTCTAATTTTTAATGAAATACCTAAGGATTTAAGGATATTACAGTCAGTATATACTCTGAAAAGGAAAACAAAAGACTTATTAAATGTAAGGGAATAGTGCCTAGAACAAACCTTGACACATAATATAATATTATATATGTAGTCTTTGAATTGCAACATGTTATAGCTATATTTTTTTGTTTATGTGGCACCTGCTGTCAAACCAGAACTGACTGGGTTAGCAGGACCGGAATGAGTGTATTCCATTCGTACCTCTCTCAATTTACGTGTACTACTAATATACATGATGAATATTGTCTGTTAATGTATTTTGCATTGAAGTATTCTATTATATATGATGAATAAATAATTATGTCATAAATCAAAGGGAAATTTAAAATAAAAAATTGGGTTAGTTGAAGTGGCAAATAGAAATAATTGCTATTGTATATAATGATTAATAAGAATCGTGCGCACCAACCGTAGACATGATTTAAAAACAAATAGCCTATGCCTCTACATTTTAATTGGGCAAGTATAGGATTTATCCTTTTTCATATAAGCAGCATATCATGTCAATTCCATCCTGGAAGCGAGGAAAAGGGATTTTTAATGAAAGTGAGAGAAAATTCAGTGGGAGATTTAGAGAAAGGAATTCAGCGGGGTCTAGTCTTCGGGGAAACTAATTGAAGATTGTAATTGGTATTCCTTGAAATACTTATGCTGTTTTTTTATTGAAGAGAGGGCTGTATTTTTGGTTTGATGCTCAGAGAATAAATTCAAACGTATAAACTACTGATAATTTATTGATAAAAATATAATTATCTATTTATTTACTCTTTTAATTGAAATTGAAATGACAGGATAGTCTTAATATTTTGTTTCCGGGGTTCTTCCTAAAATTTAATTTTAAAAAATTATTCAGAATTGTTTCGAAATCTTCTCGCACCCATTTTGCGATATTAATCTAGATGAGTCCGACTTATTATTACACTAAATTGAGTAGTTTCAGGCGTAATGTGGTGGAATTCGAGCATTATAAAGAAAAGATAGTAACAATTTTCCACTAGATAATTTTTATAGTGCGACCGGGTTTCCATGCATTACATTATCCTCAGGTAACAAAATTAATTCAAATTCCGACTTTTTTATTAAAAAAATGTATATGAAATGGCACGTGAATTCATTTTGTTATTTGGAAATGGTGTAATACACGGAACCCGGTAGTACTATTAAACCTATCAAGAGGAAAATTGTTACTCTCTGTTTTTCATTATTATTAAACTGTTTGAAAATGCCGAAGCTAAATATAATTAATGTATTTTTTTCAAATTGCAGCCACTCTAACATTGAACCTAACAAATCTGCAGGAGGAACTTTCAATATCATCAGCTCTAGGAAAATAGGAGAGGAAGCACAAAGGAATTTTTCGAAATGGAAAATCTTCTGATTTCAGTATTAAGATAATAATTATGGCGACGTAAAACTAAGCTGAATTTTTTAATTTTGAAAAATCAGTCTGGGACGGCTTCAATGATTTCTTGGGGGGCGGGGGTTATTCCTCCCTTCTCTCAACCCACCTTGCATCCTCACTGTTGCCTACTTTTTCGATGCAGCGCTCTCTCCTGACTGTTGGCAACGCTGGCACACGTCGTGGGGACGCAACGGGTAGCGCTGTTTTTTGAGGAGCGCGCCTTCCTGCGCTCCCGCGCCCACATTCCGACGGCGACTCGCCGTGGACCAGTCTCTGCGTGAAAAACGTCAACCCATCCAACTTATCACCTCCCACGCGTTGCGTTTTTCTTTATCTATCTATCCATCCTCCGCGCTTCCCAACCTCCCGAACCAGCGTATGCCTCGTGGGGGTCCGACTACAATTTACCGGAATCAACCCGGGAGGAGACCGTTCGAACAGAATGTTTAAAATTCATTCGGTAACCACATGAATCATATTCAAGACTTGCTTAATCGTCGGTGCAAATTTCAATTATTTTTATTTTTGATCCCGTTCTTTGCCCGCTAACACGAGTGAAAAATAAAGAGACCTCGAATATTTCCCAGAATGTTTTCTCAAGTCATCCCCACATACCGTTAAAACCTGTTCACGGTTGTTTTTTTGGACACGAAAAATAATGCTATTTTACTCATGATTTCGTTTGGCTATTTGTGCAAAAAAAAGAGAGCTTATTTTTCTTTCGGCGAAGGCAAATCCGCCAGTTTCATATGTGGAAATGTTAAAATCAACCCCGAGGACGTAAATTGTTAACCTGAATGTCACTGCATCACTGGTCCAAGGGGCTTCTTAGTCAGGGGTATGTTACCAACGATTCACAAACTAAAATCTTCCTGAATAATATCTCGAAATTAGAGCTACATCTTTGAAAAATATCCTGACTGAGGAAACAGTTGATCAATCACAACAGCGCACAACAGTTGATCAAAAACACTAATTTCAGGTTGTTGGGGTGCCAATCTCTTCAGGTAAATTATATGCCGCGAGTTGAATATTACTATTGAACTTAATCATGCTAATACGTGCGTTCTTCGAATGTATGTAGGTGATTATGAACCCCGCTACGAATAAAGTGGAATTTATTAGTTGAATTCGAACTGCGGTCACAAAACAAAATCAGCACAGAACGATGTCGCAAATAGAGCCAGTAGCATCCAATGTGTCCTACATTAGTGCTAATGACCTAAGTCGTTGATGCATCTAAATATTTAATCTTTATCACTCCAGCATTAGTTGTGCATTAACTTAAGTTTGGCACCTCCTACCTTATGGTGAATCAAACACAAACTTTTTGAATTTTGCAATAATACTATCGATCTGGGTACCATCGAAAACTAGCCAACTCCATATACGCATTGTTTATTGTAGTGATAAGGAAGCTTATACTCAGGAAAAATAGAATTGATACGGGAATGGAAACTTATGGCATTGATATATCTTGCCTCAAATAAAGAGAAGTGAGTTATTTTGCCGATTAAATGAATACATACAGATCGCATAAAAGAAATGGAGTTTCCAAAAGTTTTGGGTTGTGTCTTCGTCAAACGATACCAAAAGTTGATTATTCCGATTTTGCTTCGACATGTTTTCCTCAATGCCTGACAAATTTGCTTCATTAACTGCTTATCCAGGCGCACAGAGTCTTCGTTCCGTTAAATCTCATTTTGGTGGAATGACGCTGAAAGATCCGAAAAATCAATCCAATTAGTTCCCGGAATCTCAAACTCCCAGGTTTCTCGTCTGGCCAATTCTTCGTTCCCACTTAAAATTGGCTTTTTTTACCTTTCTACTTCCCTGCAGAAACTAAGTTCTTGACGGTTTTAATTAGTTGCATTAAGCATTATAATTTCATTGAAATTACGATTTTGGAAATCAGAATTTTTTTGATTTATTAATTAATTTATACGCCCCTCATTCGTTCAAGCTCTTTCTGTATTTAAGTGCGTTCTTTTAGGATTGCGGTGTGCGATTGACTTATTGGTATTCCAACCCCAATCCTCGGGTTCTAATCTCTATATTTTACAGATTTTCCATTTTTCAATTAGACGTCGCTTGATTAACTCTTTAAAATCCATACTTTCGCAGTATCTTAATGTGTAGAGATCAACTATGGTTATAGACGGTGGCCTCAAGCGATCGACTTATGCATGAATTAATAAAACGATTTAAAAATACAACGGTTTCCATCGTACGCAAGGATAAACTTTGGGGCGAACGAGTGATAGAATATATGTATGCTTCGAGAGACGAAATTGAGAAATATATCCCCGGATACGCCTCGAGATATTAGCTACTTGTGCTCAAATAATTCTCTTTTTCAAAGTCTACGCGAGCCAGCTATAGACCCAAAAAATCTATCCAAAATAACAGCTGTTTGATAATAAAGGTTCGAAATACTTAGAGTCGTAAAGATTTGAATTCTGATTTGAACTGATGGCAAACATTGTGCTCACTCCAAGTTTATTTCTGAAGAATGAGGATATTTTATGGTTAACATGGACGGATAACATGACCAAAGAAATTATATTCGACTGCCGGATAAGCAGAATGCAGCATTCTTCCGTCGACAAGTTGGCAAATGCGGCTCGAGTTGAAGCTGATTTTGTTCCGACGACGGAGTATAATTATGTAATCTTGGTGCAGATTTCAGTTTGAATGCGGTCTCACCACAAGCTCGGCATCCGTTTCAACTTTTTTCCCATTCTTCTCACGATAGGCGTTCCAACGTCTTCCTACGGTGGTGAGGGAGGTAGGCTCTCCGTTTGGTTTTAATTCAGATTTGAGCTAATGGCAAGAATTGCAATCGTCCCAAGTTTATTTCTGAATGAGGGGGTTATTGGACTGGACTGGATGGAGGCACCCCTTCCCCCCCCTCATACCACTGTCTCGAGCGAGTGTAACACACTCAGTCACATAGCTCAGCGAAGGTGTGTTCCGCCCAACTGATGTTCATTCATGCACTCGGCGACGGTGGCGATTCCCTGCTCTCTTAGGCCTGCGTGTGTGCGGGGGACGATGATGGCGGGAGGCCCCTGGATGATGCTTCCCGATCACCGACTTCCTCGGGGAGGGGAAGAGGTCCCGAACTCGTTTAGCTAGCTGTCCACCCTTTCGGCGGGAGGCCCGGGCCCCCCAACCCTTCCTCCGCAGTGCTCGCCGGCGAAGGAAATTCGGAATGAAGAAAGCTGTCAGATACCTACCTATCCATCCTTCCTCTTGACATGGTGAGATTGGGAATCTTCTCGCCGTCCCGTTACGCCGGTGTGTCTAAATTTAGACCTTATATTTTCCTCAGAAAAGCATGCAAATAAAAATTTGAAGAACCCCCCAGTCTCTGGTTAACTGACTTTTGTTTTTATATACTTTATCATCATCGAGCATCGAGTTCTCATCTAACGCGAGAATCTCCACGATAAACCATTATTAATATCAAACTTAAGCCCTCATCATGGTTACGATAAGATAGGTCATGTCAATAAAATTAGAGAGATTACGTGTAAAACAGATTGATTGAAGATGTAATATTTTCCACGAACGATAAGGGATCATAATTACATCGTCCGATCGCGGTAGAGCCATATTCAGGTCAAAATTATTCCCTTGTGTGTTCACCCCCTGCTACACACCCTGGCGGTGGCTTGCAGGGTACTAAAATATCTAACATCTATTCGCATTCATCATATTAGTCGTCAGACAGAGAAACTTGGTATCGTGAGGTAGCTGTCATTTTTTTGTGAATTGGGCGATGATCATCTTGGTATAGTCATCCGATGTCATCCTTGTTATATCTTGCTGTCATTTTTGGCATTGTGCAAAGTAAATTCGAATAAACACGATTTTTTTATAACCGTAAGTATTATTAATGCACGCATTATCTGAGGAAGAGCATTTTTTTAATGCAGGTTTTTTCCATAAGCACAGGATCATCATCACCATTTACATGTTAGAATACAATTGAGGAGTTGATTTTAAGTAGCTTTTTACTTTACCCAAATATCCGCTGGTTTCTAGTATTTCCAACTTTCTTCCTTAAACGCCTACTAAGAACGCATTTCTTAAATCTGGTTATCATTTAGCGTGTTAAAAGTTTTTGCCTAAATAAATCATGAGATATGTGAATTTCTTTCATAAGTATGGCACAAGAAGAAAATAATAATATATGTGAGTATTAGTAAGTCCGAATTGAGTCGGGGATAGAAATTGAAAAGTAATGCATGTGTTCAACTGAATGTTAAGAGCCCAGAAATACGTGTACGTGGTTCATGCACGATTCAATTACCTCGAATAACGTGAAAACTAGTCAAGCTCTTCATCCTATGACCAATTCCCTCTCATGTATTCCTGTGCTATCGGTACTTAACGGAACATAAATGGATCGCCGTTATTCATTTAAACATTAAATTTCCATAAATGTACGCCAATCTGCCGGTTGGAATCGGGACTTTATACCTATGATCGAAGGTGAAGATCGGATGCTCATTATCTTTCATCAACATACGATTCGTAATTTGAGCATCTTGTTTTAGCATTCAAGATTCGATTTTACTTCCACTTATATCCATTGGAAATGTAAAATGTGCTTTTAAATTGCTGGAGAATATGAATATGGTGTTTCAATACCAGATAATTTAACATTAATCATGTTTTTCTTTAAACTGATGCGATCAGATAGCCTTCAGCAACAAAGTAAGTATTGCTAAGACAAATTCGTGCTTCTCAGGTTCGTATCTTTGGCTCTTGGTCAATCTTAAGAGTAAATAGCTTTTTTAAGCGTGAGAAATCTATTTGGAAATAATCTGTAAGGAAATCATTCACTGGTGGATGATTGAATTAGAATTAACCGAAGATGATTAGGTATTTGGGACCGTGTCTCATTCCTTCGAGCTCATTAAGCGGGATTGACATCTTCGAGACCCAAAAGTTAGTCCCACGTCCAAGCTATTAAGGGTAGGTGGGAAAATGTAAGAGGCGTTTTTCGGTAGAATTAGGTAATTTTGCGGGAACGTAATTGAAACTCGAGATTTTCCAACGTAAGCAATGAAATAGTTTTAGAATTAAAAATTTATTATTGTGTGGATTCAAGAATTTTTACGGCGAAGTACTGAGCGTCCAAGCAAAGAAAATATCATGCCAATTGTCTAGTATTCAGAATCCTATTCGCTCGTGATAAGACATGATACTGATTCACAGGTGTTCAAATTATCTAATCCATTACCTAGACTATGTAATTATATCCCTTTCCTTATGCATTTTATAAACTACCTAGTTTCATGCATGTAAATATAATTATCCTCCCGTGTAGTATGATCAACTTTTAGGATTTCTGAAATTATAGATTATCTCGGTTAGGTTTTGAAAGATAAGTCTATTTACAAACACGAGTAATCGCATGCATTGAGAAATCAAAATTTCATATATTCAGCCAACCATTTCGTGTTTTAACTCTACTAAATTAATTAAATGTTAGCTTATTTTTGTAAGCACTTTCTCTCGTGTGTGTGTGTGTGTGTGTGTGTGTATGTATGTGTGCATATATACACACACATTTGTCCTTGAAGATACTTCGCCTTTGTCATTTGAAGATACTTCGAGAGGTCTTCTAAGTAATTAAATGTTGTTGATTGTGACTAAGAAGTGCATGTACCACGTGTGTCTTTACTTGATTTAACTAATTTTGCGGCGGCTGCAACAACAGGTATTTTCTTCGTCGAACGGTAGTAAGGAGTGGGGCGTCATTTCTCCGTCTGGCAGTTATTTCTTGGCGCCAACCGCCATTACGCCTAAGGGCGAAGCTTCGGTAACATTCCGCGGTTATTGCCTTTAAAAAGGTGGGTTCGTGGTCTTGGGAAAAAATACTGGTATATTGATTCCGTCGGAGTTGCTGTTGAGGATCAAGACGGAGGGGGATGGATGAGCGTCCCACGATCGGGAAATCCGGGGGAGAGGGACAGCAGGGTTCCCCGGACAGGAAGCAGTCACAGGTTCGAGTTTTCGCGCCAATCTCGGCCAGGTCGCCATCCACCTTTCCCCCTGGATGTCCGTTCCATCGCGAGGACACGTTCTTCGCAGCCGGAAGGTCTTTTTACGACTCCAGACGGGTGAAGGGCAACTCGAAGGTGATTAAGAGACGCCCGACGTCTCCCGGCGGAGCAGCCCTACTGTTTGATCTTGAATTCATTTGCAATCCGGGAAAATGATAAGCAAATAGCGTTAACTTGGGGAAAATGAGATGTTAGGAGAGAAGGTTGAGGCGTTCGATTGGAGAAAATTATAGAGAGACTGCGGGAAATAGATGGTTGTAATGGGAGGGTAGCGGAATGACCAGCGGCGTTATGACCGTTCAATGGAGTAACTTGTGATTGTGTGAATGTCCAACGTATGTCGAATGCCGATCTGAATATCCTCCGTCATTTCTAACTTTGAATGAACTCTGGAGAAATATTTTTTACCGACAATATTTCTTTGAAATGTTCTTTGATCATTTTTTGGAAAAA
The DNA here is from genome assembly GCA_037158775.1 of Hetaerina titia. NCBI lineage: Eukaryota > Metazoa > Arthropoda > Insecta > Odonata > Calopterygidae > Hetaerina > Hetaerina titia. The sequence continues at coordinate 90,581,262 of CM073774.1, read as the reverse complement.
AATAATTATTATTCTGCATTTGTTTGTCGCGACAACTGTTGCATTAAATTCAACCTGTAGTTTAGCTTAGCATTTGCTGATCGATCCTGCCTGGTTACCTGGCTGGTTACCCGTCATTCTTTCAATCAAAAGAGTTGAGAATTAGGTTGATATTTTAGTACCCTGCAAGCCACCGCCAGGGTGTATGGCAGTGGGTGAATACACACCAGACTAATTTTGACCCGAATATGACTCGACCTCGGTCGGACAATGTTATTCTGACCCCTTATCGTTCATGGTAAAAAGAATATCTTAAATCTATCTTCTCTGCACGTAATCTCGCTAATTTTATTTACATGATCTCTCCTACCGTTGCACGATGGAGGTAATAATATAGTTTCAACATCACTGCTAAAGAGACTCCCTTCCAATTTACGCAAGAGATTTAATTTGTACGTTGACCTTTCGCTCCGTAAGTGATTCCCAGCCTGGCTCCTCCAATATTTTGGATACGCTACTAAGTTTATCATAACGACGTTTTATAAATCTAGCTCCTCTACGCTACATTCGATCCAATTCGGCAAATAATCCAACTTCGTGGGATCCCATATATAGTATACTATACTTGCAGCATATTCTGAATGAGGCCTAACCAACGACTGATAACATTTCTATTTGACCTTTTCATCACATTTACTAAGTACTCTTTTCATAAATCCTAATTTTTTGTTAGCTTGTCCACATATTCCCCGTATGTGTTTCACCCAGGATAGATCGTGAGTGAGGATAACGCCTAGGTATTTAATCGAGTCTACACGCTCTATTTCGGTGTTCCCAATACAGTAGTATTTCAGGTAGGAATTGCTCTTTTTCCAAAACTTTATGACTACGCACTTTTTTAAGTTTAATTCTGATGACCATGTGTCCGACCAGCGTTGCATATCATAAAAGTTACCTGATAAAGCTGCTGTGTCATCAGGATTACGGATATCACGGTAAACTACTGCATCGTCGGCAAATAAACGTAGGTTACTAGTGACTACGTAGTCAATGTCGTTAACGCAAAGTAGGATTAAAAGACGTCCGATAACACTTCAATGGGGAGCACCTGAAGTAACTTCTACTACATTTGAGCTAAGTCCATCTATCACTACAGCTAATAATGATAAATAATTTCCGAAAAAGTAATGAATTACGTTGTTTTCGTATTTATGAAGGTGAAAACATTCCAATTTATTAATTTTGTATGTAAGGGATATAGTTAACTCCCTAGGCACATTACAGTATAGTATCTTTAGTACCAGTGAAAAGGAAGGCAGCTATATATCATTGTGCGAAACAATGATTTCCAAGAAGTATTTAATTAAGGACGTTCCAATCCAATAAAACTGCGAAAGAGAGATATATGTATCTATGAAAGTTCATCGAATCCAGGAGAAGACGAGAGTCGTTCTATGTTAGGTTGACCCTATTACGATATATTCCCAGCAGGAAGCAATGCTCGACATGGGGTCTCCGGCAGCATACCGAGGAGTATTTATCCGAATTCAACGTCGACTACAGTGATATTTAAAATAATTCCCACCACGGCCATTCGCAACAGCTTATCCTGCCCCCGTCAAGGATTGTGCATCCAAGCGGCCTAACCTTTGTTGCTAGGCGACCGCTCTCTCGAGCTCCAGAGGGCGTCACATCGAGAGGCGCCTTCGCGGGAGGAAGTGGGGAGGGCGAACCGGGGGGTGTGCCAGAGAACGGGCCCTCTCTCGACCGACCCCTTCCGCGCCCCCCTCTTCCCACTGTACTCCCCCATCCCTCCTCTCCCCCCCCTCCCCTCTCAATCCACATAGGCCAAGTTCGTGTTGAAGTCCCCTACTTCTTCCCCGCATGGAAGGCGATGGAAGGAACCGGCCTACGCCGTCTGCGATTCGATTAGTCTCCTCTCGGTAAGCGCGATCGCTTGTCGTCGACTCCGTCAGCCGCCGTTGCCGTTCGCGTTGCTCTCAGGGCCGGCCACGGGTTTGCCTTACCGCGAAGGGATCCAAACCCCCCTTTCCCTTCACCGACGACGACCTCTTGGGACTCCTCCAAAACCTCACCCACCTAGGGTGAAGTTCTTCGGGAATTCATATCTCCCCGGGCGCACCGTGTGCTCTGGCTGCCGTCTATTTTTTCCTCGCTCCTTCCTACAGGTGGTCCGACTTCTACCGGCTTCCACAGCAGGTTAAGACGATATCTCTAACCTCTTGTTGACTGCGCCTAGTGTTATTCCTGTACTCCCAAGTTACTCGCTCATTATAGAGCCTCCAATATATTTCTTTCGGCGCGTGAGTTCTTTTCTGTTTCCGTTTTCCACCTCCCATTCCCTGAACATACCTACTCCTGTACAATTTTTCAGTCGTACTCTTTTGGATTTGCCGGTGCATACTACTTCGTTGCTAATTTTGATATCTCTCTTAAGTTAGGTCTTCGTTTTGCGCAGTTCATCCGCTTTATATCCTCCGTCTCTCCGCAGCGGATTCTACGGTGTTTTTTATACAGATTGACTTCCCTCCCGCTCAAACAGGTAATTTATTTTGGTCTTCCCCGCGGTTTTGATTCAACCTGCGGTACTCTTACCGTATCCGGAAGTGCACTCCGTGCCCACACTATATCGGGGCCGTTTCTTACCCCCAGACGACGCCCCTCCTACCCATATCGTTTTATTCGTGTCCAATTTCTCCCCTTCCATCACTTATCCTACATCCCCTCCTCCCATATGGCTTTGCGAGAGAGAGTATTCCATCACTTCGACGCAAGCCTTTCCCCAAAAAAAGCTTTCTCTCAAATCGCACGCATGTATTGTCCAGCATCCTTCCACACCGCTCTCTCCCGGACAAACAGTCAAAGCCTTCGGTTTTCATTTAGCATGTTATCGTCGTTGTGATTACCTGCAGTCCTTACCGTTCTGCCACCTAATTATTTCTCCTGGTTTTCTCATTTCCGTCCACATTTCTCCGCTTCACCAGGTTGTTCTCTAGCCCTTTTTTCCCCTGGAGTTAATGTCAAGGCCAAGGTGCCCTTCTCAAGCTGTTTTCATTGCCTCAATTGTCCTTTTAACAGGGACTTCCTGAGCCTCGCTTTCGACCTTCTTTCTCCGTCTTTCCTTTGATCTCTTTTCATCCTGTTTGAGTACCCTCCTTTCCCTTGACTTCAGAGCCTCTCCTCATCTCTCAGCTCCCCACTTTTCGCATGTTCCCTTCCTCGGGTAGACCTCTCATTCTTTTCTTTCCAATTGACCTTTGTGACCTTTCGCTGCTGCACTCATAACTCACTTTGCACACTCATTCCCCTTTGATCTCTACGGGATCACATCAGAACTAACCCCACCCTCACCCTCTCCCGAATCGTCAACCCCGTATCACAGTTGCGGTAAATTCCCACGGACGCTACACTTAGTTTCCCCGCGAATTCCAGATTTACTCGTTCCACTTCCATTATTCCGGTCTCAGTTATACATATGACTGAATGTAGGCTTCTGTTAATCTTCTGAGTGTAGTGGCAGCTATTTTTTTGTTTCCCTCGACAAAAATGATTTAAGTTCCATTTTGGGAAGTTACGACATCATTTTCCTTTTCTTCAAGGAGTCTGGTTTGTATTAAAAAGTATTTTAAATTAATCCCCCCTTAATTGCATAATCAATATTTCTAATTACACTCCTTACGTAGTAATAATGCTTATAACTAATATTTAGAGGCCTTGTTGTCATTGTGTTTCGATCGACTATCTAATAAGGTTCAAATTATCCACTTCCTTGGAGAAACCTTTTTTCTCTCTTCTCTCGATTTGATTTCGAATACAACCCTGCTTCGGAAACCCAAATTCTTAAATTCCCTGTTTCCTTAAATCCCCTGTCGGCTTCTCATTATCTGCGCTTCTGTGAAATTTTTCATCGCATTTTCTCTTAAGGTAACTCATTTTAATTCACACCTTCCCTCCTCCGTCCGCCTCACCTAATCTTTTTCCCAGCAACCCACTCCTTCAAGTGATGCTCTAATGTTCCCATCAGAGAGGCAGTCAACCCCTCCATTGAGCTAATGGGATGTGTCCCCTTTGACCTTCGCCCTCTCCTTATTTGCGGTCGGCCCCGGCGCGTCTGCTTAGATTTGCCCGCCTCCACAAACTGCCGACTTCCCCGGCCAGGCAGTAGCACGAGCTCGGTGAACCCCGCCAGGCCGAGATAACGGAACGGTATATCTGTCTCCGAATTCATTCTCCTCTCTTTGAAACGACAGACACCCTCGCAGTCGGCCGACTTCAAGTAGGAGGAGGAAATCCACACGAAGATCTCTGTGAATTGAGGACTTGGAAAGGAAGAACTCAAGCATCGTGACCGGATACAGGAGCGTGTGACATTTCCGAGTGAAGGTACATCGTTAAGTGGGACGGGCCTGAAGAGGCTGTGGTAACCCTCGTGTTGAGTGTTGTCCGCAGTCCGCTGACTCCCAAGTCGATCGTTTCGCAAGAAATCCTAGAATACAAGCTGTAATCCCAGAAACATTTACGGTATCCAGGTTCAAAAGAGTGGCGGTCCACCCCAGTCGAATAGCGAATCGGAAAACGTTCGTTTTGGTGCCTCGCCCCCACGGAGGCAAAGGTGTGAACGCTTTCACCTTTCCGGGACAGACGTTTTCATGTTTTACGTTTTTTTTTGTGTCGGACCGGCCAAGTGAAATTTTTTTATCCCGCTACATGCCAATGCACCCCCTCCCAGCGCACCAACTGGAACTCTTTCACGCTTCATCCATGTGTTGTGTCCACGTAATCCGTCCGTGAATTAAAGTGCGCTGATTCGGGTATCTTGATCGGCGTCGAGTGCTTTATATATTTTCCACACATTCATCCAATAATTAATTCTATACAACTCCGGTGGCGTACAGTCGTTAGAATAAAAGACTAAGAGGGAAAGGGAGAACCATAAAATATAGTGGCTCTAATATCCTTCTTAACTGTTACTGCCGAATGAGTAACACGAGCAACTTTCGCTGAAGAAAAACTTGAAAAACATTCGCTTTTGAAAAACACCAAACTTGAGAACGTCTCCCAAATGCAGTCGGAAGTTGCATGATAAAATATCTTTTTAATCTTAGCTGTGATTTACATCGGTTGGCCGCGATTGGTGCTGAAACGATCAGCACATTTACACTCCATCCTCTCCCCCCAATCCCCAAGTAACCCTCTGCCTCTGGCCGGGGTGTTAGAATTCTCGTTTGTCCTCTTGTACATCCACAACATCCCGCCGACCTTCTCTTCTCCACTTCTCTCTTTTCCTCGCATTGCATTTGCGAATCATCCCGACATTCTTTCTTAAGAACCTCCTCCTCTTCCGCTCACTCTCCCATCTCCCTCTCCCGTGCTGCGCCCCGCGATACTCCTTTGTTCGCAAAGAAGGATTGGAGAAAGGAAAGGTCTGAGAGGAACCCCCCATCCTTTAGTCTGAGGACATCTCTCAAGGGGAGTTGGCCTTTCTCTTCTCCCATTCCTCTCCCCTTTCCGCCTCCGCCCATTCTACGTGGGGAGAGTAATCTCCGTTCGCCTTCGTCACATCCACCCCTCCCGTAAACGCGCCCTTTTCATTAGTCTCGTATGATTAAAACAATACCCCAGCCCTTCCCCTCACTGCTTCTTTATGGGGATCACTGAGGTCTCCGCATAATTATAATCTCTCGATTCCCCTCCATGCACGCCGTTTCCCTCCTCCCCATTGTTTCCCTCATCGTGAAGCAAGGTTCCGATACGTTTTTCGGAAGCCTCTTCGTCCTGGCGTGTGAGGAGCTCTTGGTTTTGAACGCCGATTCTGGGTCTGGCTAACCGCGAAACCAGACGAATCCTCCCCCCGGCACTTTTACGTATTTTTATCAAACTTTTTTCTTTCTTCTTGCTTTCCGCGCCGACTCTCGTATCTGAGGCTTCCGAGTTTGTTTTGTTGTATTTTTTTTTATCATCATCCGGCGAACGAGAAAATTTCTCTCCCTCCGACCCAACATCCTTTCTTCCAGTTGGTTTTTTTGAATTTTTATTTTTGGAATGGCAACTTTTGATTTATGAAGGCTGACCACTCTTGAACCATTTTTCCTTCTCGAGTTTAATCAATCGGTCAATAACAGCGTTTCTTTAAGAATGATTTGGCATCGCCGCAGTGTTTAGAGTTAGTTTTTATTTTCTTTTTTCATAATCCCAGTTATAATATGAATGTTGTCCTGGTTGTTCTGACAGTGTAATTTGTTCCTTTGGAGGACTGTTATCTCGATTCATACGTCCGTTATAGCATGATCATTTATATTCTGCTGGTAGCTCCCTACTCAGTGACACTGGCTGTGCGAAGCTTATCGCTCGAATTTGTGGAGTCCTCGGGTGTCGGTTCTTGGGAATAGGATAAACATTGTGTTAGCTCCGAAAACTGACCATATCTCAAACTACAGGACATATCACGGACGCAGTCCGTAAGGGAGATTTTAATATCGTAGTAAATCAGTGGTTATTTTTGAGCGCCCAAGTGAAACTTTCGTGAGGATCATCATCACCTTCTCAAATTGATTGGGATATTTTTTTCCCTCTCCTGTGACTTAAGTGAAAGTGGACGCTTAGTATTTCATTCTTCGTCATCTTATCGACCTGTGTGTTTCGAAAGACGTGAGACTTGTTTCTGAAGAGTCTCCGACCGGGAAGAGTGGTGCATTTATACTTAACCTTCGGTTACCATATTTGGACTTTACCGCCCCGTTTCAATCTTGAGTCGACCTTCCAAGATTATTGTTAAGATCGATTGGGTCTGATTGTTCGTCGGCTAACAGTGTTCCGATCATCCAGGCCGGCCGGTCCGAACGAAGGAAAAGAAAACACATCGTCGCCATGGTTTTCGTGACGGGAGCTTGCTGCGGCCCGTACACCTCCCGGCCCCACTTCAGCGATGGCCAGGTCCTTGGGGAGGAAAGACCCTGCCGGGCGTGCTCCCGGCACGGGTGTCACCCGAGCGGGAGGTCCTTCGGGGGACTCAAGGGCGGAGTCAGAGGGGCGGAGCTGAGGAACGGGACTGCTCTGGAGTACGAGGAGGATTCGGAGGAGGAAGGGGACGAGAGAAGAGGTCTGCTGTGCACCTGTGGAGTCAAGTAAGGGGGCGACTTTATGTGACGCCGCACTGGGTGGGGGTGGGTCGGAAATCGATCGAAATATATTGTTAAAATGAGCAACGTTGTACTCTTAACATCGCTTCGATGTTTCTTCGAGTTTGAACCGACCGCATTAATCAACCCGAAGGTTTAATTTCTAGTTTTGAGCGAAATTACTCGTAATTAGGAGCCCAAACGGTGGGTGATATTAATACACTTTTGAAATTATTACTCAGTACTCTAGGAAGTCACCTCTAGGGTGTGTGGCAGGGGGTGATGACACACCATACTACTTTTGACCCAAAATAATTTTCCCACTCAATTGCCAACGCTACGGATTGGAAGCGAGATGTTACATAAATTTAAAAACCACCATTCAAATTGACTCTTTATCTACTTATAAGTATAATTTTTCACTCTTCACATCTTCTATTTGCGGAAATAGGGTATCATCATATTATTGTTTTGCAAATGAAAGATTGAGCACAAAAATATTTTACTTGCATCATTGCTGGTTATCAATTTTAAGATTTATTTGGCGCCCGATCCTCCTATCGGGTAACCTCTTCCCATCCTCACTACCGTAGTGCAATATATTTATTTATAAATATATATGAATATATATATAATCTTATCGTGCGACCCGCCAAGCCCAGTGTGGCATGGGATTGGGGTCCCTAGCTGTTATATCAAATAGCAATTGGTTATTTACGACATTTGATGAGTTCAAAATTGTCGTCCTTGATGATTTCAGCTTTTGCGGTGAGGAATTGATCCAGAGAAAAACGATTCCCAATATTTCGCTAAGTTTGGCAGTCAATTATCCTTGACTTCTCATTTTTTCTTGTCTACCAATGTAATGAGACTCAATATTATGCCATCGTTGAGCTAAAATCATTTTAATATCTTCATTACTTAAAGGCGTGCATGTAATGGTCGTGTTTCTAGTGTCTCCCATCTTAGGTTTTCATGAAGAGCTTCCTTGAATCCAGTCCTTTGTTTCCATTTACCTGTAGGCTTTTCATTTTCCGTGCAGAAAAAGATAATTGCGAGTTGATCGAAGGTGATAACTGGTTTAAGCCCTTAACGTGCAACCGACTAATCCTCGTTAACTTTCTCTGTAATTGCGTTATTCGTTCTCTTTTAAGAAAGTAATGTTTTCTTTTAAGTGAAAACCTTGTTATGGAGGGTGGTTTTGTGCGGTGCGGAAACATGGCCGTTGAAGCAAGACGATAGGCGTCGATTCGAGGCTTTTGAGATATGGATTTGGAGAACGACGGAAAAGTTGAAATGGATAGAAAGGAAAACAAACGAAGTTCTATGCATGTATGGAGAGAATATGGGGTCGTTGGAGAATCACAAAACAGGAAAAGTGGATGCAGAGCACTTTGTTTGGTGATAGAATGCTAAATACTGTGATATACTCTTAAAAGGAAAAACGTTAGCCATGCAAGTTAGGTAGAAGAAGGGAACAGTCATGGTGGACGGAATGGAGAGAGAAAATATTTGAAGTTGAAGAATTGTTTAATGTAGTGTAGGATGTTCGAGTGTTAGTGGTTTTTTGTACGGAGCTAGGAAGTGTAGCAATGATCATTTTGTGTCCATCCTAATCTACGGTAGACTACCAATAATCAACTTTTCTTCATCCTTAACTAGTGGCAAACATTCTAAATGGGGTATGGATAAATGCATATTGTTTTCCATTCTTCCTCGCTATCGTACTCCCCTTTTCATTTCTGAAGTAAGTCGATTAAAAGTTATTTTAACCATAAAAAAATATTGTTGGTTCACTCACGGAATTAACTTTGCTACTATACCCAAAAACTATATCACAACTTAGTGAAATCCCGGCGGTAACTGACAGTTTTTAAGCTCTAAGTTAAAATTATAAATTGACTCATGTGAGCAATGAACATTAATGCCTTCCTATTTTGAAAATATTTTCGTACCCCTCAGTACTTCATTCAATTTCCTATTCCAGTTCCACCCAAAAATAAACATACAATTTTGTTCGTTCGACAAAGCTGTTCCTTTTAATGCCAGGGGAAATAAATGATTTGTTGTTAATATTGCTGTCTCAGTTGAAAAATTTCTCTTTTCTTAATTCTTGATGAGAATCAATATAAATATGGCAAAGCTCAATGAAATAATTGTTGATAAATCATGAACACGGAGATGATACTACGGAATAAAAGCATTCGTTTTGCATGCTAACCGCAGTTATTCTCTTTTCGTGTTCAGACGATTGCAAATTTTGTGTGTGTGTGGGTTTATCAGAATGTTTCCCGATTTGAATTTGATCCAACATGAGAGACTTTCTTGAGGCTTTCTTAGACCCCTATGTTTCCAAAAATCTCGAATAACGTTGTTGGTCGACTAAGACTTCGGATCTTGGCTGAAGCCTCAAAAAGTTGGCATGTAAGAAAAGGAGCAACACACGTATCGGAAAACCAATCAAGTGGAAATTGGTTCTCGGTTTTTTCTATGAAATCTACAGAAGTGAGCAATTTTGAAGACAATGGAAAATAGCATGAATGTAAAAATGAACGGGGATGTGATGGCTTTAATCGCAGATCAAATATTTTGGATCGTCGATATGGCGTTTATGTTGTTATCATTCCATTGTTTCCACACAAATGCTACAATTTCCATTAAATTTTAAAAAGCTGTATTTAAAAATTGAGTTAAATTTTTTCCGTATAACCGATTGTCAGAGAACCAATGATTCTCAATAGTTTTCAAAATCGTATTAAGGAAAGAATTCACGAATTTGGACTCAATATGAACTTGTTTTTTAAATATTTCCCTCAATTTTCATATGTCAGGCTGATCAAATTACAGCTATCGTACATTTTTCCTAAAATTCCTCGTAGGGAAATGCTAATTTTATTTTTAATGATGCAAAAACTAATAATGCCTGCCACTAATAATTCATTATCGGAGAGAAAAGACAAACGAGTTTGCATCATCAAGAAAGAATTCCACCGAATCAGACTTTGATATCGTGTTCTAATTGGTTCTAATTAAAGAATAAAATTTTACGTATTTCATTTGTTTTGAGAATACCTTTGAAGAATTATCTTATCGGGTTGTCGAAATTATTTTAAAATCATCGGCATATTTGCATTGAGAATTTTCGGTATGATAGTCACGTGACCTTGCTAGATGGAAACCTCGTCAGCGACCCATAATATTCCCGCGAGATATGCGCATATTGAAGAGGTCTGATAACCTTGATTGGGGCTGGAGAGCAAAATTATCCACTGCCTCTGTCAAGGTCGTCCTTACGCAGCCGCTCTCCTGTACGCTGACGTAAAAACATTTGTGTTTTGAAAAAATGAAAGAGAGCGAAGTATGTCGTTGAACGCTATGTCGATTGCAAGGGAAATAATTCCTCGCTATGAATATGCGCTATTTAATCTCAAACAATGTTGGACGATAACTGTCTGGTTACGTGTCCTTTATTTGAGCTGTTTGATGAACTGTTCTTAAAAACGACAGTAGTATTGATAAAAGTCTTAATGTGCCTTTCTACAATGGTTGGATTATTAACCTTGGATTTGTCGCAATCACGCGAGGCGAAAAATAATTGAAATATAATCATTATTGGAGAAATGAAAGAATAGTAACTTTGTGATTCCACAGACATTTTGTTTATTTCGATACGACCCGGGTTTCGACGTTCAACGTCATCTTCAGGTAACAGCTCTTACAGACATCCATCTATATATACTACATTCCGGTAGGGGCGGGAAGGTGAGAAGGTGGGTGAGGGAGGGAAGTGAGCAATTGCCTCCCTCACCCACCTTCTCACCTTCCCGCCCCTACCGGAATGTAGTATATATAGATGGATGTCTGTAAGAGCTGTTACCTGAAGATGACGTTGAACGTCGAAACCCGGGTCGTATCGAAATAAACAAAATGTCTGTGGAATCACAAAGTTACTATTCTTTCATTTCCAATATGAATCGATTCCATAAAGTTACGCCGGAAACCATCTATTATTGGAAAATATACTTCTTATTCAATTAGTTTTGTGTTATCTGCTAATATGGAGATTTTGCTTAATGATTCCCTCGGTATCAGAAGTGAACTCCTATACCCTTCAAACTTGCTATAACTTGCGGTCTAGATGTCTCTCTCTCTCTCTCTACAACTTGAATAGATGACGTCCAAGCTTTGTTAATAGTGCTGAAACGCTTTCTGCTGTAAAAATATTTGATTAATATAAGTATTCTTTCTGATCCTAATTTAAATTTACCAACCATTATACGATGTGTCCCAAATGCAAAATACCTAATGTACGATATTCAACTCCTAAAATAGCTGGCTTCTTTAAAGGTAGCATATCTTGTGAAAACAATTACCTTGTTCGGTTAACCACACTAAATACATGTTCACGATTCGATTTTTTAAGTATCTCACTCCCTCGAAGCTGTTTAAGAAAAACCTTTTGCCTCAAGTTTTCGTTGTAATATTCTACAAATTAGTTTCATTTAGTTTAGATCAAAAGGTATATTTTTTACAAATAATGTAGTAGTCTTCGATTTGAGCCTCAACAAACATTGGGTGTAAGAGTTTATTCCCAATAAATCTTTTTTGAACAAAAACCATTTGATTAAGATAATGCAACACATTAAAAAAAATGTCTGTCTCATCTTCGGTTCATCCGGTCATTTTGCTCAGCAGTAAAGAAGAGTTGATTCGCATCTTCTTATTTTCGTTTTTGAAAGAGTTTAGCTTCTGTTATTCAAAATGTTATTCAGATTATCTGTGGCGTTTATTTTACTGAAAGAAGCAGGCCGATGTTTACGAGCCTTTTATCTCATCTCTAGGGAAACGCTTCGAATTTGTCTTATCAGACTAAACCAAAATATGCACTTTTAGTACCCTTCGGTCCATTACAGTAAAACCGCTCTACGGAAAATTTCTATGGACGCAAATAAGCATCCTCAAGTCGGCGGTGATTTTTCACTTAAAGCATTTTCTTGTTATGAGAGAAAGTCTGCTTTCAGAAAAAAAATATATTAATTAAAACTATTTTTGCAGGCATTACCGAATCAATTAATGTAAAATAAATGTAGCGTTTTGAGGGAACAACACCGTTCTACTAGTATTACACTTTATCTCACAGTATACTCTGAGAAGAGAAATGTTTAATCTTGTGAATGATTAGAATATACTCGTATTCATGCAGACAGCTTCATGACGTGTCTCATTTCAGTGAAAATCGACGCAACCAGTGAGGGAGGTGATATGCAAGGGAGAATCGCGATGATGCAAACATTTCGATTGCGTAAAATACGAACCGGTAAAAAGAGGATGCGAACACCCAGGCTATTATTACGGCTTTGATTAATATCCCATGTATTACTCTCAAAAAATGTTGTCCATGACTTGCTGCCATGATTGATTTTTATGCGGTAGATATCGGCTGTTTTTTTTTACTTTCAGACATCGACAATCTTCAAAATTTGAACCCGCGAACTGGATGATTTTCACGGGTATATCAAAAGTTATACAGAATCAGATGCCTTTTGAGTGTGTGATTGAGCCGTGTACCATGGTGATATGAGAATATATGGTCCGCTAATCAAAGCAAAAGTTTAGAACTGGCGTTTTTTATCCACCCTTCATCAAAAGCACCGTTGGAAACCCTGGCCCAATCGAAAGACCGAAAAGCGGACTCTTTCAATTGTGCCAAGCGGAAGACTTTAACTTTTATTTAGATTTTCTAGTTCGTCAGGAAATTACATAACCAACCTTATTGCGTTCTTGTGCTCATTAAGTTGTGAATGCTTGTTGGTAAGTAGGGAAGCCGCGGGGAGCCTGCCTCTGTCTCCGGTGACTCACGCGCCCAGTCGATTCTGGATCGAGGGAGATAAGGTAGCGGAAACGCAAGCGGAAGAAGAATGGCTCCCCACTAAGTCGGAAGCGAGGACGGAGGTTGAGGAACTGACCTCCGGCACAATGGCACGTCCTTCATTCTACGAATCCAAAGGCTGAGAGCGGACAATTTGGCCGGGAGGGCAATCGCGGTCTCCGAACGTGCAATTACCGAGGAGCCGACGAACGGAAAAAAATTATGGGTTGCAGCCAAAGGGTGTGTAAATTTTTTCCTCTTCATTCCCGCCGAGGTGATACGATGTTGCAAAACGCTGGGGACGATGTTTACCCGGAATACCTTCCTAGTGTTCTCCAATACGTCCGCACGTTCCTGTTTGTTTTTTCTTCATGATTTTGAATAATTTTTATTCCCGAACTTGAAAATATATATTTCATGGAGTCTGTTGATTTCTAAGGAATTATTGGTCCGCTATTACTATTTATATTGAAATAAGCACGCCTGTTTTCGTTTGTTATTTCCACTTTTCTAGTTCTCGACCCATTGAGTTGCTTAGTACAACTGCGTGTTCAACTGTGACCTGTGACCTGCGATCCGAACGCTGCACTCTAATGATTCATTCGGGATATAGAATGGTCCCATTGGTGTCCATGAATAAAATTTTGTATAAATTTAGTTCGCTTCATATTGGGCAACATGATGTGAAATAAACTAACTCCCTGGGCCAAACTCAATTTATAAACAACTTTCAATGATTTACACCACCCTATCATCAGTTACGAATTAAGTGTACGTATTTAGCAAAATAGCAGAGTAGATTCTCAGATTTTTTTGTTTCGTGCCTCCCTTGAGAATTTAAAATATTTTCTGAACCTCCCTTTACATTCATCAGGTAGATAACATGATCAATCACTAATGTGCCTAACCTACCATCCGAGGGTCGACCACTTTAACAACCGCTGGTTTCCTTATGGAATCATTTGATGTTATTTAGGTATCAATGGACAAGCTTGATACTTCATCTTCTGTCCTCTGAGAATTCCGAGAAATCATTAGCTCTATTAATGCTCATGGGTTCATTTTAAATTCATCATTCTCCAGCATCCCGATCAACGCTGTTCATCGATCAATAATTTTGTTTTTTTTTTAATGGAAATGCAACACAAAATAAGAGTTGTCATTTCAGAACTATCCGTCATCTAGACCCAAATAGGATACTCCAGTGTTCGTGGTAATTTCACTCACCAAATTTTACTATAAAAGAGCGATAATTTACTCCCATAGCGAGATCCAGACCCTCGAGTTATAGGTCAGCCGCCATGCTTAGCAAATCCAAGGTCTCCATTGTTGATGAATCATATCGATAGGCATTTACTTGCTTTTGATCATGAAAATATTCGAAGGGAATGCCTTCGTTGATGATGTATTTTCACGATGCCGTTATTTCAGCATAAGTGAGTTGGAAACCTTTTCTGTGCTGTAAGTATTATGTTTGCGGAGTGAATTTTTGACCTCGTGAATCTAATGTGGTGGCAGTTTCCTATCGTTGTCCTTGTCAAACGTGGGAGGTCCATAGCGTACCGCCAAGTTGACACGTTCACAAGAGCTGACCGTTTATCCCGACTCCTTCGCGGGAATTGATGCGGCTTTGTCATGAATGGATTTTGAGCAGATCTATTTAGCCTGATGCGCCGAAGGAGGTAAAATACCTATCCCATAGCTTCCGTCACTCTCTGAAACTTATGTTTTTGCTTATATAGCTCTTAAATAGTCATTATTTCAGATCATGAAATGCAGGAAACTGTCTTGAAGCCTCCGCTGGGATGTGTATCGTAAACACCAGATGTGAACTGCACTCAATGATTAATTCCGAGTTGTAGGATGATACCAGAGAATATAGGGGCATTGAAAAAGAAGTTCTGTATGCACTTCAGTGTTTGAGTTTTCAAAACGCTGCTATTGACATTGTGAGACGAGCTATCAGTAGTGACAATAAATAAAAGAAAAATAGCAGGAATGTGGACGACTAACTGAACCAATTATTCCCTAGAAGAGTTCGTTGACGAAGACATTTCGTCCGGCATTGAGTTGTGTAATTCTTTCGTGGTTAAGAGTTAAAGAGACTCAATCATTCCAAATAAACATGTGGTCAGTGTTTCTATGCCAGATATCATCAAAGAAAGAGTAGACCTGATGATGATGATACCTTGTATCGAGACTTGTCGAATTCGTATAAATCATATAATATTACACACTACTCTATCAATATCTGTCACAAAGCTGACAGCTATTCTGATCTTGATGTTTAAAATCCGTCCATAATTAACTATGTTTATTGTATATGTATTATTCCATCTATCCAGGAATTATGGGGTATTCAATGCATTTAATATCCCTACAAAAGATATTTGATTGGCCTGAAAAGTCGCCCTATATTCTAACTTTCAGTGTGTAATCGACTCCTCGCCTAATTCATTACAATCGTTAAGGATAGTGGGGTGGGTTTACCGGAACATCTTTCGGCAAATTCAGTCTTCTTTCGAGGCCCAAAATCGTAAATTTCCAACGCTGGCCATTCTCTCAACCTGGCCAGTTGGCTACCGTCAACGGCAGCATGCAAAGGTGTATGAGAGGAAAATGAAAGAAAGAAAAAAATAAAAAAACACGGAATGGGCGAGTAAGCGCTCTTCGATAACGGCCCGCGTCGGCTCTCTCATGAGACGCACGGCCGGAGTGTGCGGCCCCGTCGGGGAAGCGGTCGGCCGTGAGCGCATTCACGGCGAGGTATGGCCGGGAGCATTGAGCGTGTGTATGCTAGAGAGGAGTGGGAGGGTTGCGAGGAAGGAAGGAAAGAAGGTATGGGTGAATGAGGGGGGAAGGGGGTGCACGGGCCTCTACTACCGCCGACGAAGAAGTGAGTGGGTGAACTGGGGTATGGGGAAGATGGCTCGAGGGGAACGGACAGGGGGATGGGCGGACGTGTGATCGAGTGCGGTTGAAGTCTCCGGAGCCGTCTCGCGGCGGTGGCCTTTGGATTTGCTGGAAGGACGCATTGCCCTCCCCGCTTGTGCTCGCTTTTTGTCGATCATGGGAAACAAACACCCGCCGTCTTGGGGGTATGTTCCATAAGCCCCGGGAGTTTCGCGGAAGGTGGTCGTCCACCTGCTTGTCCAGTTCAGGAGCGTTGCCGAGTTACCATTCGGGCGTTTTTACGTATTTGGACAGGAGCCAAGTAAACAGGGCCGGCTGAATGAGGAAGAATTGTATTGCAGCCTGGGAGTCGTCGAGGCCCAACGTTTTCAGGTAGGGAACTCTGAACCAGTGGGTACTTGGAAGTAATGAGCAGGGGGTGGTGAAGGAAGTGACTGCGCCAATAGCATTGCGTGTGTGTGGTTGCCCAAAGGAATACGACCACATTGCTCTTCGATGGGGCAGGGTGCATATCTCAAGTGGGCGTGAAGCTTGAAGGTGGTAGTTCCGACCATTTGGAGATATTATTGGCAATCGAAAATAACTGCCAACTTACTGTTAGTTGAATCATGGAACACATTCGTTATATATATATATATATATATATATATATATATATATATATATATATATATATATATATATATATATATATATGCTGACGATTGCCCTCGAATCCTGCTGTTATATTCGTGTAGATTTTTCATTTTCTATCGTCCTCGCTATTTCCTGTTGCCCTTTCATCGTCCGATGTATGAAACAACTGGTGTTACTTAGCCTGTTCCCACGTGATTTTACCCCCTTTTCTCAGGTAATGAACCAAATATTATTCAATGTTGTCTCTTCGTTATACTCTGGAAATCTTCCAATTTTGTGTATTTCTTCGTTGGTTTGGTGGAGAGAGAAATTTGACCTGTTTCGGAAGTGCATCCCAGCATAGTGAGTGTACGGCGTGTTTTTGTCCACGGGCGTTCACTCTTAAGTGCTTAAAAATATTGCGGCGATGAATTTGTCCTTGTTGTTTGTGCATCTTTCATGATTGAAATGTGTAGGTCATAGCGATAATTATTGATATAAAATTGAGACGTTGACAAACCAATGGTCATCATTTATTTAACTAGTTTCCATGCGATATTAGACTACATGTGATTTCCGGTTCATGCGACCCTCTTCGTTTTTTTCACTTGGGAATGACGTTATAAATGTGAATGTGATGCAGCACGTACGATTTATTGCCAGAAAAAAGTGAGAGTACTCACGCAAAACTCGAAAAAGTCATGCATTTCCTTGGGGGTGAAGATGTGATCCACTTTGATTTGTTACCTCTCTAGTAATATGGAAATATATAGAGGTTCATGGTATTTAGTTTCCAACACAATCAACTTGTCATAGGTTCGAATCTTGGAGAAATAGCAGTTTGTATGAAAGACCATCGAGTGAAAAACAGGTGCTGTCTCCAATGCTCATTCTACATAGACATGAAAACGCTTCATGGTTGGATGAATTGGAAGTGCTTGCAGTGAATCAGTGTCGAACTCGCATTGCATTAAAATACTTACTTGCTCTGTTACCTTCTCAAGATATGAGATCAGTCCATCATGTGGATGTAAGGTGTTCGGTTTCACATCGGCCTGGCGAAACCTTCCAATGCCGCCGAACATTCTCCACAAAAACGTGTCATGGCATTGAATTATAGTGATAGGAAGGTGAATGAATCAACGATGTCTTTTTAAGATGCACAGGTTGATGTTGGTTTTAAGCTGGAAACACACTGTCCCCGTTTAGAGGTGGTCTGACTAGCCGCTCAGGAAATTACAGAGAAAGTCACTAGGTTTAATTGGACTTTGATGCAATATTAGCCGGGTAACCTACATGCCTGGAGGTTTGAGATGAGAATAGATTGAAGAGAGGTTACGCTTAAGTTAGATTGCAACTGGTCTGAAATCTAATTATTATTCCCGTATAGTTTCTATTTTCATACATAAAATTAGTCTATTTTCAATGGATGTCATGTATCACATATTTGACCCTAGGAAAATTATTTGTTCTATCCAAATGAAGTACAATATTTTTCTTCCTTTAAGGTAATAGCTCTGTGACCTCTGATTGCACTTTACAGCTTACCAAGCTAATTTATTTTAAGTATTGACTTTATTAGTCGTGTAAGAAATATCTTGGAAATGTTCTCTTATAGGGGGTTTTATTCGGAGTTTTTATTTTATGTGTATTTACGAACATAAGGGTTTTTGTGGTGTGTTTTCATTTCAAATATAAGGAAACATGATACCATCTACGTACTTTCAGTGAGTGTAATTCTTTACCAGGCAAATTGGATGGTACGTACTCTACCTCTGATATGTCTCCTTTATTTCAAGCAAACATAGAGCGATTGGTGTTACTCTACATATAACATTTGTTTTAATGGCACCGACATACTCCATACTTCCATTCTGACCTAAAATTGTTGAAAGTAGTGACTTAGTTTTAGACCTGAAGGGACTCTCGCGTCAACAGCCGTGGTTCTTACAACACTGAAACTTTGCAAACATTGCCCAATGTTATATTCTTGTTTTAAAGGGTGTTCCAGTGCAATGAGCTCTCATATGTTGAGCTCTATCAATGATTCATAGTTGATATAGTTAATACAGCGTGATATGCTCACCCGTTTATAGGAAGGTCACGAGTTTAAACTAGGATTGGCCGGCAATATACCGGCGGAGTTGCACAAAATATTTCCCAAATTCCATAAAAGATAATCCAGACATCGACCTCGAATAGTTTTTATCGAAAAGATGTGGAGTATTTTCGACCGGCGGCTGTCGTGTCTGACCGGAAGGCTTGAAGTCTCCAAATAATTTGATCGTTTGGTAGTTCTCTCTTCCTTTTTGTTTGGATGTAATTTTTTAAATCATTTGTAGTGGTCAGTCGGGTTGGATAGATATACACGCACACCACAGTGGTACCGAAGCAGACCTTCGTCCCAAAGCAGCGCGTGAACAAGGTGATCGTCTCGGAATTCTTTTATTTTTTTTTCTCTCTCTCTCTCTCTCTTTTCTCAGTTGGGAGGGATTTGGAAAGGGAGTCCGGATCCCAGGACGCGCGCGGCCTTACCTCTCAAACGCCACTCACCTGCTTCGAGGGCCGGAATAACGCTTCCGGCGGCTTCGTTTTAGTTTCTCTATTATAACCTCTCCTCTCACACTATCACTCCTGTGTTTAAGCGTTGTCGTTGGGAAAGCACGGCGTTGGCCAACAGTCCCAACTCCAGTCCAAATAAATACGCGCGCGCCCTCTATCGTGCAGCGGTGTTGGCGGGGGCGGAGGGGGGGGATATTTGGTGGGCGGGCGGTTGGAGGAGGGAGTTCAAACCAGGAGTGCCTCTCGTTTCCATCAAATTTGCTTTCGGATAGCGTCACTGACTCGACCGCGTAGATTTTGTGCCTCTGGGCTCTTCTCTTCTGGACGCTATTTAAAGCCATTCGACCGGATGTGGCAATCGCGAAAGGACCCGAATCGTACCATGTAGTAATATTATAACATATTCGATCGACGGAGCTTGACGAAGGGACTATACTAAATAGTTTAAAAACCTTAGGAGTGACATTCTAGTACGGACGGAAGTCGGGATTGAAGCCATGGTTCATTTCATGGGTTGAAAATTATGGGAATTCGAGGTAAAGAAATGAATACCATTTGTATCTTTCAAATTTGCATAGCTTTTGGTGATTCCCATTCTTAAAAGCTTTCGACGTCAACTTTTGGCTCAAGACTGATGGCGTTGTGGACGCCTACTTTTATTTCCTTTCACTGATCGTGCTTCTCTAGTTAAGCCTATTTATATATTATCCGTGCACTATGATACGAATGACGCGAAATAAGTATTCGTAATGCGATGTCACGTATGTCGATTTGAATACCGCCAATGTTTCACATTGGGTCGATAGATTCTCTCTCGTTGACCCTTTAGACAAGAAGGTGCAAAGTTATGTAAAGGTTTGTGTACTCAGTGAATTCGTTTTTATCGCGTCCAAATTCTTATCTTAAACTTTTTTTCAAAGATTTCCGGAGTGGACTACGGAATCCATGATTTCAAAAGTATTTACATGGAATTTTAAATATGCATGTTCCATATATAGTAAATTCTTTCTTCGGCTAACCGATACCATTTAGTAAATTTGTGAGTCTTAAAAACGCGTTCATCGATCAGTTTCACTTCCAGTTGTGTATTTAATTATTTCATTAATGTTTGTGATAGGCTTAGCCTATGTACATCGTCTGTAAAATAAATAACGCGTGTGGAACCTTCGTTGGGATTGCCTTTTCTTCATTTTATTAGGCTATTTTAAATGCTTATACTTTACAATATTTCTTGTATGTAACTGTATACTATATAGAGTAAGTTCAATTTTTGCTAATATGCTTTGATTTCAAGTTTGTCCAATAACTTTTTTAACAGTTTCCAATATATATTTAATATTTTAAAGTAAGCATCGTAGTGAGAAAAATTAATTTCATAGGAAACTTGCCACTATTTACTTTATTTCCTCTGCTACTGGAGAGGTAATTCTACGTATGCGTCATGTCTTTTGTGGCTGTCGGCAATTGTTTCGAACTTATTGTTTTCCTTGCTCAAATAATTGTAAAGTAAATCATACCTTTCATGTGAAAGACAGCCTCTATTATGTTTTTAGAAACCTTAAGAAAATCCTCATGGTCGAAAACAAGGAACGTCTTCAAGGTCATTGGACAGGTTTCTGAGTTATAAATATCCGCATGCCCTCACCTCCGTTCTTTGGAATGGCCGCGAAGCGAAGCTTTATGCTCGCTATTGTTGCAAATTTGACCATAATTTACGTTCATTTTAATTCAGAAGTATACTGGGCCTTGTCTGTAAGGTTTTGATCAATTTACAAGCTGCCATAAACTGCAATACACCCAAAACTTTGGAAATAAAATCATGAAATGTATCGACATCGTAGGTAGTGTAGGAAATTTATTTAGTAAGAATAAAATACTTGTAAATTTACATGTAATTTCGAGGAAATATCCAATGATTTTCTATGAGTTTCATCTTGTCTTCCTATGATAAAATTAAAACTTCATTTGTTGTGCTCTACTCATCTGTACTATTGCATTTGGCAATACATGTGAAGTCGAGTATTGACGCTCAGTTACCGACTGTAGTTTCCCCTTTACATTATTATTCTTACTCTGAATTGCTTTTCTTTCAATGTCAACAACTTCATTCTTAAGTGCTATTAACATTTTACTTTCCAGTCCTTATCTTGTAATATTCTGTTGGTCATTGTATCTCTAAGCGGTCCAGTTTCTTGTTGAAGTTCTTCACTTTCTTACTCGAAACGGGTCCAGTCCCACTCTTTTGGATCATAACTCATAGTAGAAGTAGTAGTTTTAGGGGAGGCGACCGACAACTGAGGTCATTTGCCCGATTAAGGATGAACAGGAAAGAATGGAGAGAAACCTGGCATTAGCCAACTCTTAACGAAAGGCACCAAGGGATCTGGAGCTTAACATCCCATCCGACGGACAGTGTGCGCACTCAACGTGCCCTCCACAAAGTTCCTCAAGTAGGAATCTGAAAACCACTGACTGCCACCTCCGGGACCCAGACACTCTGAGGGGACCATCATTCATTCTCTGTCAGGTTGTATACTGCATTAAATTACGCCCCTATAATTCTAGTCACGTCAATAGAATATTTAGTATCCAAATCAACGAAAACTACAATCATTGAACGAATGCTACAAGGCTCGTTCGTTTTGTTTTCCAATCGGCCAGAGCGTATTTCTGTCTTTCGAACCTCCACTAGTTTACGACTTCGCTAAGGTAAACTTACCGTAAACTATTCGGAGAACTTAAGGTAAACATGAGGATGTATCATAAATTAAGATGCGATGTCAAAATCTTTATACTGGCTTATGTTAATCTTCATTTTTTTTGGAGAAAAAAATCGTAACATGCGGACGATCTGGCATCAATGACCTCATCTCATTGTTTTTTATGGCCGTCGGATACACACGTCCAAGGATACCATCAAGGTGCATTGACGCATGAAAAGGGTCAAATGCCTCGGTAAAGTTCAAATAACACCTCAGCCGTGAATTTTGGGTTTGTGAAGTAGGTCATTAAAATAGTCTGTAATTGGAGGATGACGGGGCGAGATGACCTTCGCCGTGGAGATGTCCGAAATGAAATAATATAATTTCTTCCTTCCCAGGGCCGTGAATATTCTTCTTCCTGCTGTTTTATTGCGATTTTCGGGATTACGTAATGCGTCTCATTTGAAAATGCCTGTGGGAAGAGTGGAGGTGAAAGTTCTTACTCAACTTTACAAGGATGAGTGTTCGGCAGTTTATATCGGAAGACCTTGTCATTGTCTGCTATTTCTTTGAAAAATACGTCAAACATATCCAAAATCTATATGGATAATAATATGTTAGAGGCTGATATCCCTGCTACACACCCATACGATATAAGGCCGTGCGGCGATTTCGTTATGGTTTTAGGTTGGTGTACATTAATCTTAAACGCATTCTGTTTTTAACCAGGCGTTATAAGTGAGTAGATAGCATATTGACGCATTTGTTCGAAATTAAACTTCGAAAACATACCCGCTTCAACAGTTTTTTATGCAAACAGATATGTGAATTCCAAAATATAGAAGCATCGAGTAATTATTGCCTGAACGTTTATACTCGGATTATTTTGCTTTCTAAAATTCCTCTGCCCATCCAATCATGAGTATGTAGGTATTCCTCCTTTTATCGGTCTGCCAACCATGCCAAAAGTACCAATTAACTCGATTTAAATATTAATTGAATTGATTTCAAAGATTTGTAAATTCACCCATTAAATATCATTTGCATTCATGCGACGGTAAGGATTTATTTCATTGATAAATCGCCTAATGTTCATCAATCATGTCAAAAGTTAGTTGTAACGTTACGTAAACAGACTTCATCTATAGTGTTAAAAAGTATTTGTTTTGTGACTTTTCTGCCGAGCAGTAATCGGTTGATGTCAGGAGATAATGATGGTGGTGAAATTGAATTTCGTAAGTTAAACATTATTTAGTTGGTTCTTCAACACTAGAGTTCTGAGTCATTTGCGGTGTCCTTTGCCGAATTTGCAATAAGTGGAGAATCACCGTCACGCGTTTGATGAATGTCACTCCACCACATCCTTCTTTGAGTGAAAATTGTTGTGAACATTAGTATAATTAGGGTATATCATCTTTAAACCATAGTTAATTGAGGCATGTAGTAAGAGATCCGTGTCTTTTCGGTGATGTAATTGCACCGTGCGGCACTACCACGATTTCTCTAGGAATGCCTTTGAGGAGCGAAATCATATTTTTCTCCTACCTTTTGGCAGTGCGCAATGCTGCCCACATTACTTTCTTCATGAAATCTCATGAAGGGATAAAACCTCAAGCTCCCCTTCATTTAGTTGAAGTATAACTTAAAGGAAGAAATTCTCCATAATCTCTTTGTACAACTGTCCCAAAACGGAAGTGAACACTCGGATATAGGAGACTGGCATGTTGTATATGGGATTCATTACGAAATATAAACCAGCCGCTCCTTATGTGGGACGGCAGAGCTTTTTATAACACAGTCACAACGCCAACTGGTTTTCTGATTAACTGTTTCCCGGTTTCCAGCAGTCTTCCTTCGCGTTTCTTGCGAACACATTTAAAATGAGTTTGCATAGCGTGTTGAAGGTTCGAGCTAAAGGTCACTTGGGAGTTAAACTTTATGACCCGTATATACAATGGCATTGAACCAATATCATCGGATGACATAGAAGTTTCTTGATTGATCAGCGATTATAAAAAGGAATGAATGAACTTTGAAATGGTAGGTCTGTTTGCATGATTGGTCGTTTTAATGCCCCCTTTATGGATACAAAGGTGGTGTGAGGTTAGTTAACAAACTGAAATTGCTATCAATAGGCATGCTTTTTATCTTTGCCTTGAATATAGTCAGCATTTTTCTCGGTTATCAGTGCGTTCATATTTAGACTTTCGCATAGGAATTAATGAACTTTGAAATATATTGGCCTGTAGTGTGATACACTCTTGATGGAAGCCAAGAGGGTATGAGGTTATTTGCTAAGCTGAAAGTATTATTAAAAGTCATTTTTTAAATCTATAATATGCATTTCTATCGATTTTATGCGAAATTATATTTCGGAAAGCTAGTACGAACTGTATATCCCCGAGGAAATTATGTCTCTCTCGCAGCGTACTTACTTATTTGAGGATTGCAGAAGCGACATTCTTTCTGTTCCCGGGTACATTCCGAATCGAAATGAAGCAATCACTTTCGTGTGTGTGCTTGTGTGATGTGTTCAAAGTTTGGATGTAGTGCTTTAACCAATTATGAAACCATGACGCAAATGTGTTTCCTCTTCTTTCTTCCTTCGAACGATCTTCAAGAATCGCGATACTCTCGAAATTCCACACATTCCAACGTTCCTTTCAATTCGCTGGTCCTCCGCTATCCGCCGGCGTCAGCCGCCTCACCCTCGGACGCCGCTGCCTCCGACTCGGTGACTGTCTTGAGGAACTGACTTGTCTTTTCGTCTCGACTCCGAGTCATTCATAGTAAGGCGACGGCGGCGGAGTGATCAGGGGTTTCAGGTCGAGTTTAAGTGACAAGGAGATGAAACTCAAGTAGCTCAATGAACAAAGTGACTTATTAAATCTATGTAATTATAATTTATTACTTTTTGTCAACTACTACCGTTGTGCATTGTTTAATAAAGAAACCATTGGCAAAAGTGTGGGAATATCTCCTAGGATTCTCGAGGTATTTGATAGAACTTGAATTTTCTGTTTCTGAACTTGATTTATTTCGAATACTTGAAATTATGTCACTCACACTTTTAAGAGTTAAACTATCAATATTCAAACAGCATAGTCAGCAATAATTTAATACTAATTGTTACTGTTAGCTTTTACAAGTCTCTAGCGCATTTTATAAATAAAACACGACTTTCACAAAGATTTCTCGGATTTCACAACGGGTAGCGTTGAAGAAAGTTCACGTTTCAATGGCTCCACCATCTTCATCGCGATGACTTCATCCCGAGTACATTGGCGGAACCGGCCACTGAAATTTTGATGTTCTTCAACGCTACCGAGGAAATTTCCTTAATGCTGTTCTCCGGGAAAGTTTTATAATAATGCTCGACGTTTAATTAATTTAAAAAGAGTATTGGTTTCAGAATTCATAAGGCGTTGTGCGTACATTTTCAAGCTGATAACTGTCGCTGAAACCTTTCCCCTCGCATGTCTATCTCTTATATTTCCCTCTATAAATGTGCATCGCCATCTTTTGTAACTATTTTGATACCCGTGAGAGAAGAGAGGAACAAAATTCAAACATTCTTTAATTATTATATTTATTATATATATATAATATATTTAATTAATTTTATGTTAATTATACTGAACTCGCTATTCAATTAAGACTATGAGCATAATGCAGTTTAGACGGCTGTTATCTAATCTTTACTGTCAAATTTGTAAGATTTGAGTCTGTTGTGTTATTTATCCGCTTCACAGATGAAAAATAAATCCATCCCCTCGTACAATTTATTCCGCATGATCATGCATTAATTCCCTCATGTTCCCGTGATTAGGATAAATGTTCGGAGTACCAACATAAAAAAAAACAATGTTGATTTGATTTGCTGTGAAAGGTTTAAAATATGATACTTTTAAATCTTTTATCAACCGATCCCTCGCGTCAGCACCATCGCACGCAAAAGGGGAGGTCGAGGAGCAAGAAGTATCATTTGCGCGCGTTTGTTGTGCATTCGCCGAGCTGATATAGAAGGGCGGTGAGAGGGGCGCGGGGGGGAAGGAGGAGTTGGGGTTAGGAAGGGAGGGGAGGTGGGAGAGGGGGGGTGGTCGGACATTTTTTCTAAAAAAAGGGGGCTGAGGTGGGAGGGACAGAGGTGTTATTCTCTCTCTCTCCCCTTTTCCCTCCCTCCATTCCTCACACCCACCCCTTTTTTAAAAGAGGTTACAAACATCGAGGGACTCCACAACCTCATCGCGGGAGTCAGTCAAGCCAGTCAGTTAGTCGTTTCCGAGTCGGGGAGCGAGCGAGTCGGTTGGCCGGTTGTTGTTGGTGCGTTCGTCCCTCCAGCTGCACTCTTCGGTGGGTGACTTCAGTACGCCAGAATCCAAACGAAGAACATGGTGTGGTGAGGACCAAGATTCCAGCCCTTCAAAAATTCGGCGAGAAGGGAGGGTGGTAGTTTTTTTAGTCCAGGGATAAGGATTGGTGGTGGAAAATTTTGTCGTTTTTCGACAGTCACAGCGAAGGGCACCGGGTGACTTCAACGCTCGAATGGGAAGGAACAGAGACGCGGGGACAACGTCAGTCATCGTAAGCTCAAAATACAGTGACTCCACGGAGGCTTTTAATACCAAAGTGACACGGAATGGTCCTAGATATTCCGTATAAACTTGACCCACCAGTGTGCGTCAATCATACGGTCTGGAAGGACTGTTTTCGCCAATTACGGTACTGATGTGAAAATGGTATGTGAATGTAGGAAGGTAACACCAAATGAGTGCTAACGACGGTGGTATCCGCGCTGAGGTAGTGTAGAGAGGTGATGTAGTGGCGAAAAATTTGTCTCCAGAAGTGCTCGCTGAGAATCGAACAAGTTGGTTAAAATTGGAAATGCGGAACCTAAATCGACTGAGGACGCTCGGGAGAAATTTGCGGAGATATTTAAGAAAAGAAAAAGCGAGATAGAAAGAGTTACGGGGAACCGGAGCGGGGAAGGAGGAGGAGGAAGAAGAAGATGAGTAGATGAGTGAGAGAAACGAGATCCGAGGTTGCCACTCGTCCTCATTCCTTGGAGGAGGACCGCGTTGTGGGACGCTCCGCTCATTCTCGCCTTGGCAGCGGAGCGATAGAGAGTTTTCGGTTCCTTACTCCCAGCCTCCGTCGTCCGACTTAGCTTCTGCTCGTCCATCGAAAGGAAATGGGATCGCCCAATTGAGGTCTCGCCTTCCTCCCTTCGACTTCTCACACAAACGATCTGGATGCGGTGACAATAAGTGATTGATTGAGGAGATAAATTGAGTGGTTCCGTAGTTGTCGTCGAGGGACGTGCTACATCCGTCGGGCTGATGGTGGTGAAACTCACGTGGATATCCATCCAGTCGTTATTCCGTGTGTGACTAAGAGTGAACATAGTGTTCTTGGAAGACATCAGCGAATTTAAAAAATAATTCATTTAATTCTTCCTTAGTTTCGGTGTCTCTGCCCAGGAGAAACATTTAGTGCTCTTTTTCATGAGGAGAAAAATTTCCTCCTCCTGTGTTTTCACAATCCTTCGTCGTTTTCCTTCGGGAATGTGATCTTGGACGGAGCACACTGTTTTCCATCTGATCAAAGCGGAAGAGGCGAGAAGATGAGGTTCTTGGGGAAAGGATTTCCCCGACTGAGGTAATGGCTCTGCTTTCAGCTCTCGCGTTCTTTTGATTACCGCGAGCGGTTCGTGCCGAGCGGTGGTCAAAAATCGTGAGGGACGGTAGGTTGGGTAATTGGATTATTAGACCGCCTCTAGTGACGCCTCACGCGAGAAATGCTCCTCCCCATCGTGAAAAGAAGTTGTTTTGTGCATTTTTTATATTTTTCAGAATAGGTAAAACGTGAAACGCCATAACGTTTCGTTTGTTTGTTTTCTCAGTCGATGAATGGGATTCCGCCTCAGGAAATAGCATTTTAATGGATGGAATTAGAGAGAAAAACACTATATTCGTTGTTTTAAGATTCGGATGGAAAAATAATTTCATTGCAATAGGTTTTTGCCGAGTGTATTTTATTCACGTAAAGTTAAAAACTGGTTTACTATGGTCAAGTTTTCGCTTTGCTTAATACAGAGCCGTAATAGCTAATAGAAGAGTGTAAACATTTGCATTCAAGCTCTGCTATTGTGTATCCACAAATGATATTTTTTTAATAGAATAATGAAAAGTTTTATTAGAGTAACTTTATATCTAATTATCCTTGTAGAATCTTCATAAAAAACAATGAATGCAATAATGAACCTAAATAACAAAATTAGGAGTGGAAATTTTGTATATGGTATCTGGTTCACACGTGCCATTTACGGAAACACACTGTGAAAGAAGATTTGTGATGGTTGAAAAAGTAGCTATCTTGCTAGTTGGTATATATATGACACATCATCGCAAATTGCGGATCTGCTGTCTAAACAGCGTTCTATTATATTTTTCAATGATGAATCTCCATGCACACATAAACTCATTTAATTGCACCAGGAGCATGTGACAGCGTGCAATACTATTTTTAACTTTCCGTTTGTGTTGTTGCTTAACAAATATAAACACTAATAGCGTTTATAAATGATATTCTTTGAAAAAACCGAAAGATTTTGGTCGAATTTCATCAGCAATAAAACTAAAGCGTATGCTAGGCATAAAATATCTAATTTTCCATTACATTGAGGATTTGGGTCAACTTTATTTGCTAGTCACTGTGTTTTGTAAATGATTACTCGTACAAACGAGAAGAGTTTTTCGCGATAACCATTTGAGTCTTTAATAGTTACAGGGCTTTAAAAGATGTGGTTACGAGAATTTTTTAGATTTTTAAAATATGTTGATGTTTACCAGCAATATTTTGTTTGATGTACTTTACTGATGACTAATAATACACATCTATGCATATATAATTACCCGTTAGATAAATTTTAAATCCTACTCTGACAGTGTTTCATTCTTTTTGGACTTATTTTGAGAGTTCAGTTAATCCAAGGAGAAAAATGAGAATGCCGCGACATATGCAAATAAAGAGTAGTATAGTACTGATATGTGCACAAATGCGAGAGATTAAACTGAAACATACATTATGGAGGAAATCTCAACCAACTATCCTGCGTAAATATGTGTTGAGCTCCTCTTAATAGCATAATTAGATCTACAGTCATGCGCACACTTAAACGAGGATCTAAATTCAGCACTTCACGCAGGTTTCAGGAGAAAATTATTGCCGATACTTTTATACAAACCTTGTATTTTCTTGGTGTTTTATAAAACTTGCAACATAACTGTTTTCAAAATTCGTTTGGGATCAATAATGCTTCGTTCCGTGGCAAAATACATGTAGTGTCTTAAAACTAATGGAGTTTTTTTGTGTTCGCGATTTAATGACTATGCATACGCTGAATTTTGGTTAACGTAAAATTTTGGAAACTTATTGATTTTAATGCAATGATTTGAGTTTATAGAGCTATTTGTTAGCAGAAGTATTCTCAGTATCGTTTTTACCAAACATAGATGGTATTTTTTTCATGTTTGCGATGAAAAAAATATTTCACCCAACCCAAAAAGTATCTCTTCAAAAAACCCTTCCCTTTTTCTGAGGTTCTCTTAGTGGATTGCTTTGTTAATTCAACACATTGCCATTCAAACAGTGTTTCATATGATCGTTTGCATAAGGGCTGATATGTGCTCAGTCAGTTATAAGACTAAAAGGTCGTTAAATTTGTTAATTTTGATGATAAGAGAATATTAGCGAATTATGGAAAAAGAAAAGGATGAAGGGTAAATATTCTTTGACATTTACCTGACATTGATGAAGTTCTACATTCATTCGGGGATTCAATATTTCAACATTCAATCTCACGGATAACGAGCAACATGTTCTCCTAGAGACATTTAAGTACGAAGCAGTGCATGATCGAAAAACAGGTCATTTGGGATCAAAGTGCATCTAACCCTTAGTGTGGGGAACGAACGCATTACGTCACGAAACAATCGGACTTTTTTCGCATTTTGATGTAGAATTGAACTCATGGAATACGACCGTATTACCTGTAATGTATTAGTTGAGATTTCACTTTTATTGGTTGTCCTGTTGAAATGTATTGACTGCGGTGAAATTCGTGCCCCGCTTGGATTTCAATGGTGGCATTATTTCCACAAGATTGATTCTCGAACAGGTCGACGCTTTCCTTCTCCTCCGGACGCACTATGTAAAGGGGGCGGATTCTACCGTTTCCTTTCCCGTTCCACTTCATTGTCCACCGATCCGTTGCTCTGATTGCCGTCAACGAAGTCGCCGGCGGTTGTTAACGAAGGAGTCACGCGTTGGCGAGAGGAATCGTCACGGTCCGCTCCTTTCCTTTCACCTCTCGAGCCGAGCTGCATCCCCGAAGGTTTTTTTCTCTCAATTTCCATAGACTGGAGAATTGCGTTGACAAAATATTACTCATTGTACTCTACTTTTCGCATTCTGGTAGTGGGTTTTTATTTCGTAACAGACAAGCACAATGGTATGGACTAAGACGAAACGGATGTCTTTTTCTTTTCGCCACTTGATTTCGAGTGGAAACGTGTGAATTTTTTGCTTCAGTCAAATTTTAGGGAAAGGAGCGAGCTTGTATTTGAGTGCTGCTGGAATTTAGTGTTTTACCGCGGATTTTGCTTTTTATAGTTCACATGCATTATCCAGTATCCATCACGTAACAACGCCCTCTATCAAACCGCCACCCTTACCCTGACTAGAAGAACAGCGATTCGTTTCAAACTGCGATGGTTTCGTCGGGCAGCGATTCAGTCATCCACATCGTCAGCGAAAGCTGTGTTTTTTCGTTAATACGTTTTTATTGGGTTCCTTGATAAAAAAATAACATTTCTAATCTCTCCCTTTTGAAAGGTAGTTGCCACAGTTTTGTAAATAACTTTTGTTTTCTCGTGAACTGTTTCTCGAAAGAAACTTGAAGCTTTTAAAGTTGGGAGTTTATGTACACTGTCATATTGATACAGATATTTGTCCCCTTAAACATTTCAAGAAAATATACCGTTACTTTTCCAATACGCATCAAGAACTCATTTATCAGGCCTTCATGCAGTTAATTGTTCAAAGAAAAAGATTAAGGAGGAGTATTGTAGACAAATTGCGAAATTTGTTTTCAACATTGCGATTTAATAATTTTCGCGAATTGACGTGCTTTAGTATAATGTTGACAACTCTGACAAACTATAAACAACTCTAAGACTCTAAGATCAGTTTTGGAAGTTCTGTTTAAAATATTTCGTCTCCTTCCCTTAAGTGTGCCTAGTTCTTAACACCTAGATTTTCTTTTAGATAACGTTAACAGTATTTACTTTCGATGTTTAAGTAGGGTGTTAGTGTTAAAAGTTTTCTTGTGACGTTTTCCCATTTAGGACAGCAGCAAAGGAATGGATTTTTCTCAGTTGCACTTGTGGTAGACAATCCATTCTTCCTGCGTCAAAAGGCCTAGCATATCTTACTATGTTCGTTGCTATGTTCATTTTTATATTTTCGATTTAGTCATAGCGTCGTTATTTCGATGAGGAATTTTATTTAGGAATAAACGTATCGGAGACACAAAACGTATCACTGTATGTGTTCTATAACCTTCAATCTACTTGTATATCATAGCATCTAGTATTGATATATGTTCAAACCCTTTTTTCCAGTCACTTAGGTAAGTTTGGACATATGAAATAGAAATTCACTTGCGGTAAAATATTGCAATCCCCAACAGTTCACCAAATACCAACAGGCTTACGGAATCGGTATGCCCTCCGCGTTAAACCGAATATCACATGTCTCTAAAGTCTTCTTCAGGTCTTTTGGGTGACGAACGATCGCTTAATGCTTATCTTCGTCTCCATCCCGATCACCGGCAGTTCACGGATATTTTTCTCGTCTGCTATCTGGGGAAGATAGCGGACGAAAAAAAATCCACGTCGTGGTCCTAGTTCTAAGTGGGACATGGGCTAACGTGATTGTGCACACGCATGGGAATCCGTCGGGAGGCCTTTGCCGACTCACCTCCTCCCTTCGTCAACGGAGACCGTGGAAGTGGACCGTGTCTGATAGGCGGAATAACATCGCCCTGCCTCTTCTGACGTCACTATTTTCGGCCGTTGCTTTGTACGCGTTGTGAAGTGGACGGGGGACCCCCAAGTTGGTGCCCGCAATCGATTTTCCCGTGTGCGCCTCGGAGTGCCATAGTGATACTTGAGGGGAACTCCGCCTGCACTCGTAATTCCCATTGAATTATGCAGTGGAGTCAGCATATCATGGTAGCGCTTCCATAGAACAGAACTGGGATGAGGCATTTCAATAGGTGCGAGAGCTCCCCTGACGTCGTGGAAGCGTTTTAAAGGGAGCTGTATGACCGATGGGTACATTCCACCACGCGAGGTGGAAACGGTTTCAGATTGGTACTTCAATGGAATGAAATATTTCGGTCACTTTAATATTTTTGGCCCCGGGGCACGAGACATTGAGACAAAAACTAATATATTGTGGTATTTATGAGATATTAACCAATTTGACAAGGAATTTATTCACTAACCGTAAACAAAAAGTAGTCATCGACGGGTTGAGTTCATCAGCGGAAGTTTAAACTTCAGGAGTACTGCAGGGGAGTGTTATAGGGTCCCTATTCTTCATGTTAGTCATTGAAGATCAAAGCTCTCACGTTAGCAGTAACCTTAAACTACTCTATTTGCTGACGGCGCAGTGATTTACAGAGAAATAAGGAAATTAGAGAATGGAGTGCAACTCTAACGATTAAGGCCAGATATTGGAGTGGTGTGTAAAGCATGGAAGTTGGAATTGAATATCAGAAAATTTACGACACTGAAGTTTTGGGATAAAAGAAAATAGAAACAGGCTATGCGTTATAAAATACATGGGATCAAGTTAAGCGTTTTGGAAAAGGTCAAACGCTAGGGTATTAGACTGACATCAAGCCTTTTATGGAAGAATATACGGGTCAGCCTTAAAGAAGCTAGGTTTCACTAGATGGGTTTTGAGAAAAGGTAATGAAAAAGTAAGAGAGGAGTGTTACTTGACTTTACTTGGACCACGTTTAGAATAAGTGGAAGGATGTGCTGACCATGGGAGAAAACTTTAATTTAAGAATAAGATAAGGTTCAGAAAAAATCCATTACGTTTGTTAATAATTTCCACGATAAGTGAGTAAGCGTCACGGGCATGCTGGAGAAATTTGTTTGGTTGGGAGCCTATTGATTCTCGTTGAGAGCAAGCGAGACTTACGACTTTTAGAAAGGTACAGGAGACCAGAGTGTTCTTGCGACACTAAGGGAATTATTAGGACACCAAAATTGCATTGGTAGATTCGACAACTGAGATACGTGCAAAATTAGAGAAACACAATCACAGACAGATTCAAGTATTCATTATTTTCTCGCTCAATACGCAATCGTAAGAAAATCGAACCAGAGAGTCCGAATAAATGAACTTTAACACTAAAATTCAATGTATTCTTCAAAAACCAAAATTATTACGTGATGTATATAGGCATGTATGTGCATGAGAGTTTTTGTACATACATAGGAGCTAAATTGTATTCAAATGCATGCATAAACTAATATATCTGCATGTATGGCTGGTGTTCTAACTCCTCCCGCTACAATCCCTTTTGGCGGCTTGCAGGGCATTGTGTAGACGTAGATGAAGATATGTATTTTCGTTACAACATCTTTTTTAAAATATGTTAGACCAATTTTTATTAATAATTATATTCCACCATATCAAGCCTGAAACGTCTCTTTTTATATTAGACCAAGTTGGCGTTCTCTGAATCAGTACACAGAATCATCTTCGATAATTAAAGTTCCACTCCATTCTACTTTTTTCTGCTAAATACAATTCCTGAAACGATTTATAAGGTCTATTTCACGGTTACCACAATGTACAACGTAATTGCTATTAACTTGATGACACGATGCCATCTACATCTACATCTACATAAGTACCCTGCGAGCCACCAAAAAGGTGTGTGGCAGGGGGTGTAGCACCATGAGGGAAGGGTAAGGGTTGAGGGGGTTGGGAGTTAGGTGAGGAAAGGTGGGGGGAACCTGTAGGAAAAAAAAATATATATACATATATATATGTATATATACACACATACATATACATACATACATACACACATGTATACACATCCTCGCGAAGTCCCTAACCTGTACGTTAATACTTATTGTAATGAACTAAGTCCTGGGGAATTTCGACTACGAGCATTCTGTTCCCTTATCGTTCTTGGAAAAAATGACATTTTAAACCTGTCAGTCTTGCAGTCTATTTCTCTAGTCTTATATTCGTGATCCCTTCGACCGTAATACGTTGGGGTTCGTATTATATCCTTGATGTCATCGGAAAAGGGCCCATCTTTAAATGTTTTTAATAAGTTTAATCTATATTGGAAACGCCGCTGTGTAAGAGAATCCCAACCTAAACTGTCTAACAAAGTGGATACGCTGCTGAGTTGGTCATAACAATGTTTGACAAATCTAGCCCCCCTCCGCTGAACTCGATCTAATTCCGAAACCAAATTTATGTTGTGAGCCATGCTGTACTTAAAGTTGCAATGTGACTGTTAACTGGATGAAGCGCTAAACTGCAAACGGAAATGTTTCAGATATAATTCCGAGTGAAGTTCCGGATACTCCCAGCTTAAGTTGCAATTGTGTGAAGGTTGTGCAATTTTTCTGTTCTTTCCGAGCTCGCTGAGAATCTCCGACTCCTAGAAAGAAAATAACACCCCCTCCCCCCGCACCCCTGAATTTGTGTTCAACACGCCTTATAAGCCGAAATGGGTTCTAGCCTGGGTGGTGTCAAATCAGAAATCAGGTTGATCAGGTGCTGTCAAGGTATCAAGAGAGGAATCTGGATCCTGAAGGAGAAAAAATCCGAGTAAATTCGTGTATTCTGGGCATTGAGCGCATTCGGAGTGATAGATTATTATTTTGCTGAATACCAACGATTTTATTGCATTATGGAATCATGAGATCTTAGTTTAACTTCTCACCGAGATTTAATCGTAACCATGTATTTTCCTCCGTCTCTGGATTTTTTTCGTGTTTGTTGATTTCTTTAACCGTCAGCTTGTAACGGAGACCGCCACCGGATGAGAGCGGTAGGGGATAAGACCAGCGCTCCGACAAAAACATTTGCCTTTGTGATGTTTTCTGACGCATTTATCTCTGCGCGATGACTGTGAAAGGGGCATTGACTCTTGCCGTCTTGTGTTCTGTCATCCATTGTGGGCCTTGGGTACATAGTACGCCCGTTGTCCCTTCAACCGTCCCTTTGAACGAGAAACACGTCCCGAGTAAGGTACCTGTACACTCAAACGGATTAATCACCATCGGAGTGATAGGAGTCTGGTCTGCTGGCATTCAAACAAAAGCATAATCTGTTTTTAAGACGGACCTATCGATGAATTCTTATCTGAACGATACATTTAGATTCGGCGGCACAGACTGAGTGGGCCTTAAGATTCAATTTAATCTCTTCATTACAGAACTTTTTCATTTCTGTTTTTATACTTCACTTTTTCGCGAGATTTCTTATCTAATGCCTTGAGTATTAATATGTAACAAAGAGGAAGAACCTGTGTTTTATGGATTATTGCGTCTTATCACTCTCTTCTTCGAGTGGTGTCACTTGATTTTTGTACTACTCGGGCTATCCATAGGCAAAAATTCCAAGAAACTGCGGGAGATGCCGCAGCAGTAACTTTTAACGGAGTCATCCGCTGGTATGCATTACAATGCAATAATTTCTGAATTTCAAAATCATTCGCCTTGACCGGGATTTTTACACACTGAAGTTATTGCATTCTAATGCCTATCAGCGGATGACTCCGTCAAAAGTTACTGCTACGGCATCTCCCACAGTTTCTTGGAATTTGTCAAAGGTAAAACAACCTAAGTGTTTAAAATTGGCTTTAACCTCGTGGAATGTGGCACACTGTACACGACCACGAATGCCTGTGATATTGTAGGCACGGTATTTCGTCACAACATCTTGTTCCTTTAAAGCCCCCTAAAATTATTGAGTTTAAGAGGACGCCTCGATAGCTTAACTGGCTAAAGCACTCGATCGGATCCCTACCCCAAAGATATTTTGTGGTTGAACATATTATGTGCACAGACCCCGCGTTAGTAGTTTGTGTTATGCTCCCCAAATAACATTTCAATGCATTTCTATCTTAACTACGCATTTGTAATGTACTGCAAAGAATTTTACCTTTTATATATAGCTTTTAATTTGTCACTCTATAGGATCGCATTTCTTCATTTTCTCCTTATTATTGGAAACGCAATAGTTTAAACATTAAAGGAAGGTACTCTTTATACATTTTAATTTGAGTAGTGTAATTTAGCATTCAGATTTTATTACTACTAGTACTTGTTTTGCTGATTGAATGAAGATTTAAATCATGATCCGTTCGTTCATGGTGCAATTTCAAGATGCGAATCCGTCTTCCCCTCTTGCGGTGGGAAAATCCTGTTAAAATAACTTTGCACTGTAAATGCGACCACGTTATTTGTCAAAATTTGTTATCTTCTGGTCCATTAGTTTAGTTTAATGCGTGTTTTTCATTCTAAATATATTGGATCCACGAAACTAAACGCAATTTCTTCGATTGAAGTGCAGTAATAGAGCCAACTTTCATTAGGAGTCGAATGCTTGAATGCTTTTTGAACAAGGCTTACTCTTTTATTCAGATAGCTACCATTTTATTAGTATTAATTCTTTATATAATTTTACAGCATTTATTTAATTCTAATGTCTGAACTACACTTTCGCAAAAGAGATATACGGTAATTGGAAATACGCCCTAGTTGTGCTGAACAGGGAGGACGAATGAGAAAGTATGAGTTGAGTGCGCTTGCAAATCGTGGGAACTATCGGCATTCTTCCCTCCACTGACTAATTGAGTATCGACTGCCCCACATTGAAAGGAAAGTTTATTCAAGAATTTGGAATAAATTACTTAATAAAGAATTCAACATAGTAGCTCCTTGCGACATAATGAGCACGCACTTCTAGTTTTCTTACAAATAACGCCAAAGGCATGAACGAGGTTCTTTTAATTTACTATCGCTAGGAATGGTAAGTTATTCGGAGTGATTTCATATCCCATAAAATGCTCAAGTCTTTATCCACGGTTTGTCAAAAAAATCACGAATAAGAAATCTTTTTTGATAAGGAAGTTTTTAAGTGTGACTTGGCACGGAACCAATGGTTTTCACCGACGTTAACTGGGTGAGTCACTTCATCCGTTCGTTCGAAGAGGGAGACAAGTCAACACAGAAGTGGGAAAGCACTATATAATAGCGACGATATTAAGGCAAAGTGTCCACTTAAAACTTTAAAAAACTAATTTATTTCGTATTCTCTCGAAACTTGAGTAAGAGACATAAGTAATATTTTAGTATGCAGCAAAAACAGAATGATATTAATTGGTGATAAATCACAATCAATGCTAACATATGCCTGATACGTAAGTACGTAATTTCATATTTGGCCATCTTTATCCAGAAATTAACCGAAAGGAAATAACATGCTTTGCTTTAAAAGCAAATACTTTTTTTCTTTTTTTCAGTCCCGATAAAGTTGTTGCAAGTCAAATAAAATTCGCACTTGGAGATAATTTTGTAGAAATTGTCTAGATGTTTTCACATTTTGTTTAATTTTAGCGTCATATTATGCTCGATTTGCGCCGATTGTTCTTCAAAGATAAATAAGACTTCTAGACTTCGAAATCGCTTGGCCTCGACTCATTCTCCCTGCGTTTTTTCAACTTTCCCCGACTTTCACGAGGGAATTCCCTGAAAAAACGTTCACTTTTCTTAATGAAATAGTTTCGCAAACTTGCGCGAAAACAGTCTGAAAATTTCATTGTACTCCTCTCGCGAATTGTTGTGTGTTTCGCCCCTCGAATAGGGGTTACGTGATTCGTAATACGTTTCTGAAAGAGCGGATTAACCTTGGAGTTAGAAGAAATGTGTCAGCTGAAATAAAACTTAACATTGGCTGTCCACGTATCGAAAGTCTCAAGATGGCGATAGTGTGTCCGGTAAAGCGTTATCATGGACGGTGGGTTTTTAAGGTGTACTGTAGAGCGATATCATCAGGGAAAGATATTTGTAACTAAGTGCGAAAGGGGTTAATGGGCATAATTAAAGAAAAAAAAGTGACTTAAAATACGGCAGTCCTTAGCTTTTTTCGAAAAGAATAATGAAAAAATCGATAGGTGAATGAAACTATTTCTATTTTGCAAATTTGGAATCATTTACCATTAATAAATTTGATCTTACGATTTTGTAAAACATACCGACAGATAGGAACTTGACAACTTAGCCACTTAACTTGAGATGAACTGATAATTTGGTGGAATACTTTTAGTAGGTGAGATTTGTCATTATCGCATGTTTTTTGTATCCAAATTTCCACTATGTTTGTTGATGTTTGTGTTTTAAGATAACCTCAATTTTAAAATTTCTAAAGAAGTTTATTAAGAAATATATAATTAAACAATTATTTGTCTCAAACAATATCTAATGCTCGTATTTCGATTTGCGACAACATAATTGGAGCAAATGTGGTATTATTATTAGAGATAATGTATTTGTAAAATGGTTTTCATTTCCTCAATTATTTTATTTAGGTACTCGTAATACCAATACTGCATCAGTGAAAGAATACAAAAAAAATCAAATCTCTTGTAAAGTTTCTATGGATATCTCTTATTTACACCCTAACAAACATATTGTAATAACAAGGAGATCCGTTGAGAAACGTCGTTTCGAAATTAATGACCCTGTTTCCTTCATCTGCTCTTTAGGTCCTGTCTATCAGTAAGCCATTGATGGAATTACATTTTGTATTTACAGCATATTTGAATGAGAATTCCAAATATTCGACGTATGAAAAAGTATAATGCGCAGATAAATACCTACACGGGAACACAAAAAATGAGAAATATCCTTAAAAGCCTATTTACCTGAGTTCATTTTATGTAATGGATAACCCGTAAAATTAATATTTTACCCATTACGACTGCAGCTGAAGAATGCGAGCGTTGAGTCGCATTCTTTTGTAAGAACGACTTTTATTTTGAGGGCTGAGTTCGTCTCCCTCGAAAATTTTGCGAAGTTGAAAAATATACAGGAAAAAAATGAAGAATTCCCCGCGAGCGGGATCACGAGTGCATTTTCGTGCACCGAAGCGTGCTTCAGAGCATGTGCCCGACTCTCCATTGCACTCGTATTGAATCCGTTCGCCTGAGTGGCGCTGTTGTTGGCCGCGTCTTTCTTTCGTTTTTGTTTCCCTCGACCCGTTGCGATTCACGGCTGTGCCTACGCGCAAGCGCACTGGACCGCCCAGCACGCTTATTTCCCGCGCGCGCCGTTCCAAGAGCACGTGCTTCGAGAGGCTAATTGGGAGCGTGGGAGGGAGAGAGAGAACGGATCCCATAGAAAATTGCTTGAATAGTCTCTCTGGAAAATGAGGAGGTGTGAGATGGTTGGAGGTGAACGGGATGGAAGATGAAATATCTTGAAAGAGAGAAAATGGAATTAATTCCATTGAAGCCGGAGGCATAGGAGAAGACGGAAATTCTATGGCAGGTCGCCAATGTCGTCCGGTTTCTAAGTAAATGAATGTCGGGGACACTATTGCACTCGTGTTAAGTCCTGGAGTGCGCGTGGAGCATTTGGTAACTAGGTGCTATTGCGCACATATTTCACCGCATGTGTCTCAGAGTCGGGAATCGGAAACCCATCTATTGGTATCAAGCATGGATGAGTGGTCTTTATGGCCAAATCGGATGAAGCTTTCTAACGTGAGCTCAAAGAATACCTTTGCTGCTCAGGTGGAGCAGGTATTTTATAAGTGTATATATGAATATATCTTAGAAATAGAACACACGAGACGCACAAACATATAAAAACATTTATATAGATTTTTAAAACATTTAAACACAAAGAAAGTACACTTGTGTGTAGTTCTGACTTTTGGACGGCACCGCCGTCATCATCGATATGTGCGGGTTAAGGGCGAGAGGAGGAGAGGTAAGAAACGAACAGAAAACGGACAAGCGGGTGGGAGGAGATATGTAGGCGGCTATGGATGAATTCAGAGTGGGTTTGATTTAGTTCGGGAGGTTTTAATGACTGGAGCACCCAGATATACGCTATCTCGCGGGTTCTCACCTTTATGCTACTTGCATATTTGGGAAGGGTTTCAATTACCGAAACAGAGAAGCAGTCATCGAAATATTGGTTGAGGGAAGCAGTGTGAATAGGGATAGGATGATTAAGGAAGATGGGAGATTTGGTGGAATACCGGTGATTATTCATGCGGAGGGAAAGGGTGGTGGTGCATTCACCCACGTAGAAGGCAGGGCAGAAGTTACATGAGAGGCGGTGTATGTTTTTTGAGGTGGAAGTGCCGTCGGGTTGGGAATTGGTAGTAACGGAGGTGGAGGCTCTTAGAAGATGGCAGCAATTGCAGCGTGGGCCGTTGCATGGTCTGGGCAGAGGTGCTCGCAGGTGGTTTTGTCGGATTGAGGATGTCTCGCAAGTTCTACGGCCTTTTAGACGAAACGGAAGAACAATATGGGAATAAAAGTGATGTAGTCTGACTGTTATAAAAAATTGGGATGAGGTAACGGATTATATGTTTAATTTTGTGAGTTCAAGTGAAAAAAGTGGTGATAAGGTTAGAGAATTTTGGGCGATTTGGCTTGGGGAGAAGAGTGTATTGGGTTGACAGTTTGAGAATTTTCCTATTCAGTAGTTTTTCAGGGTACCCACATTTTTTGAGAAAGTCATGTAACTGGTCCATGTATTTTTCTTGGGAGGGGGTGTTATTGCAGAGACGGAAGCCGCGGACTGAGAGTGAGAAGGGGATGGAGCGTTTTGTATGTGATGGGTGGTAGTTGTTGAAATGGAGGTATTGTTGGCTGTTGGTCGATTTAATGTGGACTGAGGTGTTAAACTTATTTATCTGGAGGTGAATGTCGATATTTAGGGAAGTGATATTCGAGTCAGATATAAATAAATGAAGTGAAGGAAACCGAGGAGGAGGAGTTGAGAGAGGAAATGAAGGAGGATAAATTTTCGCGTCCGTGGGGCCAAAGGAGGAAAAGTTCGTCAATGTGGCGGGCCCAGAAGAGTGTTTTAAGGGTTTGTTGGTAAAGAGAGGTATGCTCATCTACATGATACCCCGCAAGCCGCCGCAAGGGCGTGTGGCGGGGGGTATGCTCAAGTTTACCCATCAAAATATTGGCGTATGGCAGGAGTCATACGCGTGCCCATTGCAGTGACTTCAGTTTGTAAACAGATTTTTCGTTAATTTTTAAAGCATTTTTGGTGAGGACGCGATGGGTCAGTTCGATGAGGAATTCTGTGGACGGGGTATGTGGTGTGGCTCGTATGGAGAGGTAATATTTCAGGGATTCTAGGCCTTATGTGTGGGGAATGAAGGGTTGAATGTGGTGGTCTATCGATGTGAAAATTCGTTCAGGGGGTGAGTTCATGCTAGAGTCAATGGGGCGTCTAAGGTTATTTTTTATGGATCTTGGGTAGCAAATAGAAATGGGAGGTCTTAGGATTAGGTGGAGAAAGAATGGATATATCTTTAGATGAAAGACCTTCTTTGGGACCATAATTTGATAGATTAGAGAATTTCCTTCTGATATGGGAGGTTAGGATCTTGGGGCAGGGGAGCATATCAAGAAAGGTCGTGTAATTGGCGTAATGCCTCAGCGTCGTAGTCTCTTTTGTTTAGCACGACAACGGATGACCCTTTATCCGCCGTTTTAATTAT
Source organism: Hetaerina titia (assembly GCA_037158775.1). Taxonomy (NCBI): domain Eukaryota; kingdom Metazoa; phylum Arthropoda; class Insecta; order Odonata; family Calopterygidae; genus Hetaerina; species Hetaerina titia. The sequence goes on along the minus strand of CM073774.1, from coordinate 90,539,617 downwards.
TATATTTTTGTTTGACGCTCAACTTCATAGAGCTTGTCTATAAGGAGAAAGATTGTCTGGTGGTTCTAAGTAATCTATACATTTTTTATCGGAAATCTTTGTCAGGAGGAAGTTGATAAAGATTTCTATTGAATGGTTGGATAAGAGTGGTTTGGGTTAATTTTTCTGAGATTGGACGGAATCGGGTAAGTGCTGGTTAATGGTGGAAGAATTCGAAGGAAAAGGCTGCGATTTCCAGTGAGCATGCCAGCGTAGGTTCCGGCAGAAGTTTAATGCGTCGGTGACGATGCTAACGTGATTGGTTCTAGGGGTGGGGGAGAAGGAGAGGCCTTTGTTACTTAGTGACAGGGATAAAAAGGGAAGAAACCACTTGGAAATGATGCAGTGTTTGTGCAATGCATGACCTTATTGGGAATATCATATGTGACTTCGATAGAGAGTTTTATCATGTTATAATATTTGTAGTAGTATTTAAATATTATTTTAACTGATATGTGTTTGGTCTACATGAAATACCAATTTTCCATATTCAATTCATGTTTTTATATATTACTTTTACCGAAAACCAACAAAGCGTACTCATAAAGCAAAACAATTTTTTACGCAACTTTGTTTTTAATTAAATTTTTACTTCCATTACGACACTCTCTGCTACTTGTTTTTCGATTCGAAGTCTTCGTCCAGGCGACTTATGGTAAATTTCGTGCTCAAAATGCCACTGCGGTCATGGGGAGAGCGGACGGAACAAGTCTACCATCAATTATGCGCATGCAAAAAAGGATTGGCTCTGAGAGTGGTATCCGCGGAATTCGACCCTCGTATGAAGGTCGGACGATGTGTTTTCCAAAAGTGCTCAC